>CM076570.1:990683788-991269890 GCA_034641835.2 Pinus albicaulis | reverse complement strand
TCGATCTTCTCAATTTGTTTAGGAGTTCCTCCATCGTTCAGCCAATGGAAAGACCACTGTTTTTCTGAGTTTAATGCATTTTCTGAGTTTGCCAATTCTAAGAGGAATGATGGTACACAATGATACCTTCAGTCCTAACCACAGCTGATATCTATATTTCTAAGCCCAGAATTTTATATATATATGTTGTTTACAACAAAGGACAGGGCAAGATAACGATGCTTACCACATCAGCATAGACAGAAGACTGATTACAAACTCAGAAATCACTGATATAATTTGCTTTACTATCAAATATTACAAGTGAGTAAGGGGTTTCGAGAACCTGGTAACTTGGATGGTCCTGATGATAGTGATAGCGTTCTGCTCCAGTTCTTAATTTCTGATATCAGCAACCTGCTGCTTGAGCTCCGTCTTCTATCTGGCAATTGTCTTGACGTACCACCGTTGGTTTCTTAACTCCACGATTTTGCTGGTGTGGATCTCTGTCACAATTCCTTATCCGTGGTCGATGTCACAAGTGGCAACAGGTCAATGTAATCACAGGTCTGAAAAGAGTATCACTATAGCCCCACGAATTTTGAAGGATGCCCAGAAATGGAACTTGACGTTATATATCATCACCTCCACATTTTTCACAAATTCTGAATAACATAATACCAAGACACCAGTGAGGAATGTGCCTGAACATGTGGCTGAAGCACAAATCATACAACAGCGACAAGTTACCATCTGTACTAGTGTCCCCACTTGCTATTCAACGGAGGTTGTATTTGCTGCGATGATGTATCTCAACAGAATGTTCATAGTGCCACTCAGCTGAAGGCTATTTATGAATGCTCAAAACTGAAGGTCACAACATCTTCCCTCACAACACAACATAAGAATATGTGGGATCTGTCCCTTTTAACTTTAATAATTTAGCCACTATACACACGCTCAGCCAGAGGGATAACATATGTGGGTCTTTTCCCACAAAAATAAAATATCTTCCCTACAGAGATAATTTGCTCCATATTGCCTTCCAGTCAGGCCATTACACAGCATTCAAATCACGGTGGCTGGGATAAATTTGTGCCAAACATGGACCGATAGAAATATGTAAGTACTTAATTGGCAGCTGGAATTGATCCTGAGCCGATTCGTACTGGAATGTGACTCCAAACGCACATGTGCTCCAGGTCGATCTCAACGCTCAGCCATGATCGCTCAATGTTTTAGAATGCACTCGCAGGGACCAATGGCGTCTCTAGACTGTGTTCACACTTATTATAATTTTGATGACAGACCAACGTTCTTCATATTTCCACATCGTATTTGACGAGTGATCGTTCTTTGAAATCTTCGTTAAATCTGTTCACGGCTCCTGAGATGAGAATGATTTCTTCAATTAACTGTTGAGACTCGAATCCTGCCGCCACTACAGCTCACCTAACACCGACAACGTTATCATGCGGAGCGATTGCATCTACCGCCGTTAAGCAATTCGACGAGGTATTATTCTCGTACCGATAAACTTAATTGCAATCGATACGCCCAACAAGTTGCTCAGTCGCAGAGGGAATTTCGACTTGGCAGCAGTGGAATTTTGGGCCGGATTTTTATTTTGCTACCCGCAATGGTGAACCCTTCAATCGTATTCAGCCATATGACTGCATTTATTTCAAGAAATGTCAGCGCTATTCAAATGCCTTCACAACTACAAGAATATACATAATTCTTGCTACAGAGGTGGATGACGGCTGCATGCTAGGATGACGGCTGCATTCGTGGATAGGATGGCCTCTGACGCTCGGCCTCCCGAAACCAAATTGCCGTCATAAATTTATTTTAATGCGGCCTATCCAAATAACTCCACGTTACTTCCAAATTTTTGAAGCTCAAATAATAATTTCCACGGCCCCCACAAAATATTTTGGCTGAATATGAAACTTTGGCCCAGATATGAATTCGATGATTTGAAATAAAATTGTCAAACCCTTAAATGAGAGACAATTTCTTATGGCTTGCGGGAGAAAATCTCCAACCACTTTGATTTTCCTTTGGGACTGAAAATATCTGACAAATAGTTCTTCTGAAACCCTTCTTCTGAAGTTGTTCTATAATCAATATTCACTCCAATACTCTCTGCAACTAAGAACTGAAACCCACAGGCTGAGCCAAGACTGTGGCTCCGATACCACTGTAATATCCCGGATGGGATATTTTTACTAAAAATGCAGAAAAATACTGAATACCACAATTTGCCGTAAAATAAACATTTATTCAATAGAAGATTGCCATGTAAAAGAAAAGACAGGAAATGCTGCAATCCAATACCATATAGAACAGAAGGAAAATCTCAGCTTTTATTATAGATGATAAAATGTGGGTTTGGCACATAGATCCCGGCCCAAGAAGAGTCGAGATAGAAAACCGCCACCAAGATGAGTCGAACGGCACTGGCTACAACCGCACTGGCCAGATTTCTCCCAGAATAACAATCGAACTCCATCAAATCGATGAAGCCCAAGTTGAGGATTTGAATGATCCTCACACCAAACTCTGAAGCTCTGTGAAACTTCTAAGTGAAGTCTCCTCAAGAGTATTGGGTTTCCGTCCAACACTCACAATCACCCGAGGGTTTCCGTCCTAGGGCTACGGCATGAAGTAGAGAACCACGTCCTCAAACCTCTCATACACAAGCAAATGATCTACTCCAAAGATATCTCCCAATGGCCTCCTCCCTTTCTTTTATAGATTCCTTTGGAGCCTTCTAGAGCATTATTTTATTATTATTTTATTCATGGAGCACTTTTCCCTTTTATTAAAATATTATAAAATATTCTTTTTTAATGCAGAAAAGGGTATATCGGTTACCACGCCTCCTCCGGTCACTGAAATCTTCGTCTAACTGTCCCATCGTGTAGGTCTCCTCGTCCCGGTTCCGATGAGCTATTACACTAAGGTGTTCCATCGTGTATTCCTCCCGGAATGCCACCTTGAGCATAATCAGCTGAGTTAAGCCCATAAATAACTCAAAATTCCGAAAGTTATCGGAATGCATCGGAACGAAAGCCAGACTGCTCGGATGATGGAGTATATCAAGCGAATGCCTCCAAACACCATGAAAACTCCTCAAAACTCCTCTGAAAAACTCCTGAGCCCACTGATAGCACCAATCTGTACATGTGACCTGTCTGTTCCTAACTCTGGAAGTCCCTCCCAGCCCTGACACGGGTGATACCAAAAATGGGAACATTACAAGACTTCAATGGTCGAGATTAGATCTCCAATCAACGGCTAATATTACATTTTGACTTTATCTACTTTTTCTAGAAGCTACACCCATAGTTTAGATTAATAACCATTAATTATTTTAATTTCCTAAGTTAGACTAGGGTCCTCATTAAAAATAACTAATTTATCAAATAAAATTGTTTCCAGGTGGAATTTCCCAAAACAATTTCTAGGTTATCTGGAATACATGTGTCTAAGCCTCTCCACAAAGTTTGAGATTTAGAGCATATCCGATGCTACCACAAATCAACAATCCCTCTTAGCGAGGAAAGTGCTCTAGCAAATATGCCCTGCTGCACACTGCTCTAACTCTGAATCATCTCCCTCTACGTTGTTGATGTTTGACATGTTATCCACCAACCACTACGCTATTGCTGCAACTATATCGTTGTTGACCCTGCCATGATCAACACTACATCTGTATTGCAACTTTGTTAAAATTGGAAAACTAGGTCCAAACTCCATGTTGTGATGCTCAGATGAAGATGCCAATATTTTTATTGGGTTCCTCTTCAGAGAGTTGTAAGATCGATCTCAAATTGATCTTAATCCGATGAGTAGAACATTTATTTTGAATTTATTTTTAATAATTTCAAATATGTGCAGGTCGGCCTTAAGGTTTTACACCCCCAACACATGTGTCACACACCTCAGTGATTGATATAAATAGATTCAATGTTGGAGGACATTTCACTCATCTCATCCTCACACGTCATCTCTCCTCTTCTGATTGGTTCGAGCTCCTTGGAGGCAGTTTCAGTTCACACGTGGGAAAGAAGGACGAAGATGTTGTTGTTGCCGTCACTGCCGTTGTTGCTGCCGTTGCTGTCGTTGGTGTTGTCGTCGCTGTCGTTGTTGCTATCGTTGCTGCTGGTGTCGCTGTCGTTGCTACCGTTGTTGCCGGTGCTGCTACCGTTGTTGTTGGTGTTGCTGCTGTTGGGGCAGCATTGACTTTTCTGGGGTTGACTTTGAGTTGACCGTGTGGCTGTTTTGAGGGTTGTTGTGACACATGCTGGGTTGGATGACCAAGGAGACTTTGCTAGTTGAAGCATCCTGTTGACTGCCGTAATGCACCACCACATTTTTCTGTTTCTGGTTTGTCTTCTATAGATCCACTAGTATGTTCTATCAGCATTTTACTTGATTGTTTATGTGATTGCTGTGGTGAAAAGTAAAGTTGCATCAAGCATAGAACATCTACATAAATTTACATGGTATCGGAGCTGAGGTGAAGACAAGCCCTAATTTATAGCAATCACCGAAGAAGAAAATGGGTTCCACAAACTATGGCTTCAAGGAGGATGACAAATTGACTGGAAAGGATGACTTCCATGCTTGGAAGATGATATTGGATCTCAAATTAGAAGACCAAGATGTCATGGACTATGTACAGGGTAAAATCCAAGAACCTCCATCCACTGCTACTGCTGCTGCCAAAACAAAGTACAAAAAGGGGGAGATCAAAGCAAAGCTGATGATCAGGGAATCCATTCATAAAATTCTGTGGCCTACATCTCTGAGTTGGGCACATCCAAAGAGATGTATGATAAATTGATTCTCATGTTCAAGGCCAACAATGCGAATCAAGTACTATTCTTCAAGAATCAATTGAAGAATCTGAAGAAAGGCAGGGATGAGTCTGTCCAATCATACTTTCTGAAGCTGACCAAGATTAGGATCAATTTGCTAGCTATTGGGGAGACAATAGCTGATCGAGAGATGGTACTCATCACACTTGGAGGGCTCCCATCCAAATGGCATGTGTTCAACACTACCATTCTCAATAATAATGTGATACCTGACTTTGACGAGGTACTGTCGAGATGCGTTCAAGAAGAGACAAGAATGAAGGAGTATGAAAATGAAGGGAATGCTGCCTACACTGCTCATTCTAGAAAGAAGAACTTTGGTGGTCCAAAGATCAAAGGAAGAGCAAGGGCACAAGGAAAGAAGGGTAAGTGTTACACTTGTCATAGGCCAGGTCACTATGCTAGAGAATGTCCTTTCAAGAAAGATTCTCCGAATGGTGATGACAACAACAACAACCGGAGGAATGACAATCAAAGGAACAACAGGTTCAAGGGAAAGAAGAAGGCTCCCTCTGGCGGAAATGATCAACCTTTCAAAAGGTCAATAAATTTCAGGTATGAGGAATCAAATGTTGTTGATAAAAGAAATGAATTCATTCTTATATCTGCCCTCTCTGTTGCATCTCCACCCGACACTATGGATGTCTAGTTGATAGATAGTGGTGCCTCAAGGCACATCACTGGCTTCAAGGAAGCACTCTCTGATATGGTTGAAAAGGATACCAATCTGGAAATTATCCTTGGAGATAATGCCACATATCCCGTGAAAGGGACAGGGATTGTGACCCTCCACTTGTCTCAAGGTCAAGTCCTCCGATTGCAGGATGTACTCTATGTACCTAATTTGAAGAACCTTGTGTCTATATCGGCCATGGAAGACAAAGGTTTCAATGTGGCATTCACGAATGGAAAGGTGCACATGTGGAAGAAGAGCTTCAAGGAAGCTATCATGTTTGGGTCTAGAATTGATACACTCTACCAGGTTGGAGGAAGACCACTGGGAGCAATGACATGAGATGCTATTCGACAAACCGATAATGGCACTAAATATGAGACGAACGAGTTCAAGAACTTTTGCAGAGGAGCCAGCATCAAGAGGGAGACCACAATGTTTGTGGGCTACAACAAAACTTCGAAGGCCTATAGATTATATGTGCCTGGTCAAAGGGAAGTGGAGATATGCCACGATGTCACCTTTGACGAAGATACTTCCCTGAGGAAAGTAGTCAATCTTCCAAGATCTGAGGAAGATCATGAAGCAAGGCCTAGAAATCAAGAAGAAGTCGTAAAGCATCAAGTCTAAAAGGATGCTATGCACGAAGAGTATGAGTCCATTATGAAGTATGATGTCTGGGATGTGGTTCCAAAACCTAAGGACAAAGCAGTTGTCACCTTGAAATGGCTCTACAAGATCAAGCATGGATCTGATGGAAGTGTTGAAAAATTCAAGGCAAGATTCGTTGCCCGTGGCTTCTCTCAAAAGGAAGGCATATATTATGATGACATATTTGCACCTGTGGCCCAATACACAAGGATGGAGTCTTCATCAGATGGATGTGAAGACCGCATTTCTGCATGGTGCGATAAAGGAAGAGGTATACGTGGAGCAACCTCTGGGGTTCGAAGTCCAAGATCGGGACACCCATGTCTGCAGGTTGAAGAAAGCCCTCTATGGGTTGAAGAAAGCACCCAGAGCTTGGTACGAGAGGATAGATAGTTACTTGATGAAGTTGGGCTTCACTCGAAGTAATGCTAATCTGAACCTTTACTTTTAGGTTGTCAAAGGGAAGCCTCTCATTCTGGTGCTGTATGTGGATGACCTCTTCCTGACAGGTGCTGACCCTCTCATTCATCAATGCAAGAGGGAGCTCGCTGCTGAGTTCGAGATGAAGGACCTAGGATTGTTGCACTATTTCCTAGGCCTGGAGGTCTGGTAGAGACCTGGCAAGATTTTCCTTTCTCAAGGAAAATACATTGTGAAGCTTCTAGAAAGATTTATTATGGTGGACTGTAAGTCCAAGTTGACACCAATGGAGCTCAACTTTAAGAAGTTGAGTGGCAGCGCTGCTGGGCCCGTGCTAGCAAATCCTACTGAGTATTTTCAACTCGTAAGGGCCCTGATGTTCTTAGTGAACACCCGTCCGGACGTATGTTGTGCAGTGAACACTTTGAGTCAACACATGGTTGATCATAACATTCAAGGGTTGGTACCAAGAAACTCTTGAGATATCTTTGGGGCATGATAGACCATGGGCTAAGATACACTGCCAGGAGCATGACACTCCTTGGATATACTGATGCCGATTGGGCTGGCAGTGTGGTGGATCGCAAGAGCACATCTGGATGCTGCTTCGCACGTAGATCTGCTTTGGGCAGGAAACAAAAGTCGGTAGCCTTGAGCACCACTGAGGCCGAATACATTGCAGCATGTATGGCCTGCTGTGAAGTCACTTGGTTGCGAAAGCTCTTCAGTGAGCTGTTCGAGCATGTGCTAGATGCCACCATTATCCTTTGTGATAACCTGAGGGGGATTCGTTTGTCATAGAATCTCGTGTTCCACGAACGATCCAAGCATGTTGATGGCTGGTACCACTTTATCCGGGATATGGTACAGCGAGGCGTTGTAAGGCTCGATCATATAGGAACTGATGAGCAAGTCGCAGATATTCTCACAATGCCCTTGGGGAAGGTCATGTTCCTAACCTTCCGTGAGAATCTTGGAATCGTGGAACGACCCTATTTTGAGGGTCCTGTTGGACGATGAGCTCTGGGAGCTCTGGGGGGCCTTGGGGATAGTTCCTCAGAGCTATAAGCACACACGGGGCTAGGCTTACCAAACCTTATGGTGCTTCTACCCCACCTTTATGATATTTGAGTAGGTTCACCTCTCATGATCTGTGCCCCGTATGCATCCTACCTACTGAGTATCGGACTCATGGGAAATACCTCTCATTTGGCCAATGAGGTAGGAAAAGCTAGAGACTAGTAGCAAATACTGATGGACGCATCAGAGATTGCCGTACTCTCTATCTAGGATGGCACGTGTCCAACCACTTGATCTGGGATCAAGTCTAGTGAGGTTTCGGACCTCCTACTGACTTCGGGTCAGATGAACCAACTTCAGGTTGGTATGTGACTCTTTGAGTCCATGTGAGGTTTCGGACCTCCAACTGACTTCGGGTCAGTGAGACTAACTTCGGGTTAGTATATATGACTCTCTTGAGTCCAAGCGAGGTTTCGGACCTCCTACTGACTTCGAGTCAAGTAAACCAACTTCGAGTTGGTATGAGACTCTTTGCGAGTCCGATAGAGGTTTCGGACCTCTGGGCTGAATCTGTCAGCTGGGGAATGATGTCTTTGTGACTGACCCGCTTCTGTTCTGAAATAAAGAGGCTAGCAAAGCAAGTTACGGTGAGATGATGCACGATGTTTGATTGCACAGGTGGATGGAGTTCTCCCTAGTTGAGAGGGAGTGTTAAAATTGGACAACTAGGTCCAAACTCCATGTTGTGATGCTCAAATGAAGATACCAATATTTTTATTGGGTTCCTCTTTCGGAGAGGTGTAAGATCGATCTAAAATTTATCTTAATCCGATGAGCAAAATATTTATTTTGAATTTATTTTTAATAATTTCAAATATGTGCAAGTCGACCTTAAGGTTTTACACCCCCAACACATGTGTCACACACCTCAGTGATTGATATAAATAGAGTCCAACGTTGGAGGACATTTCACTCATCTCATCCTCACACATCATCTCTCCTCTTCTAATTGGTTCGAGCTCCTTGGAGGCAGTTTCAGTTCACACGTGGGAAAGAAGGACGAAGACGTTGTTGCTGCCGTTGTTGTTGCCGTTGCTGCCGTTGCGGCAACGTTGAATTTTCTGGGGTTGAATTTGAGTTGACCATGTGGCTGTTTTGAGGGCTGTTGTGACACATGCTGGGTTGGCTGACCAAGGAGACTTTGCTGGTTGAAGCATCCTGTTGACCACCGTAACGCACCACCACATTTTTCTGTTTTTGGTTTGTCTTCTATAGATCCACTGGTATGTTCTATCAGCATTTTACTGGATTGTTTATGTGATTGCTGTGGTGAAAAGTAAAGTTGCATCAAACATAGAACATCTACATAAATTTACAAACTCCCTCTCAAACATTGCATCTGCTGCTAGCACTGCCACTGCTAACTCTGCACTGCAACTCAGCTGTTGAGAGAAGCAACTGAAAAACATCCAAAATTATGAACAAGTGTTCAGGATGCATCTCGATGCTGAAACTATGACTGCTGCTAGTCCCACGTTGTCCCTCTAAAGCACTGTGTTGTTGCTGCTCTACACTATGTCCCTTTGCGTTGCTACAACTCTATTCTGCGTTGCCTAGATTCTTGCCCTGCTAACCACTGCATCTGTCACTCCAACACTCCTCTGCACCATTGAAAACTCCTCCAGCCTGCTACTGCTGATCTTGGGCACCCGTAGCAACGTTATGATCCAAGAGGTGGACTCCTCAAGGATCCTTCCCAGTTGAAGTTCTTGCGAACTTATAGCTCAATGTCGCCCCATCTCCCTCTTGGAGATGCGTGGGCACTCTTGGCATACTCATCCTCTTCGATCTTCGTAGACACATCCTTCAGATCGTGCTTCTCGTCCTTGTCCTTTTTCTTCAAAGGACACTGGGAAGCGTACTGACCAATTTCGACACACCTGAAGCTCTTTTATCTTCGAGACATCTTTATTACGTCTCCACTGCTCCTGCTGCCCCTTGGATGAAAGGGTTGCATTTTCTTCCTCCTCCTGCTTCAATGTCGCCCCATCTCCCTCCTAGAGAGCGTGGGCACTCATGGCATACTCATCCTCCTTGATCATCGCAGATGTAGCCTTCGGATTGTGATTCTCATCCTTGTCCTTTTTCTTCAAAGGACACTGAGTAGTGTAGTGACCAAGTTCACCACACCTGAAGCACTTTATCTTCGAGACATCTTTCTTACGTCCCTGCTGCTCCTGCTGCCCCTCGAATGCAAGGGTTGCATTTTCTTCCTCCCTCTGCGCTGTTGCAACTCTGATCTGCGCTGCTTAGATTCTTGCGCTACTAACCACTACATCTGTCGCTCCAACACTCCTTTGAACCACTGAAAACTCCTCCAGCCTGCTACTGCTGATCTTGGGCACCCGTAGCAAGGTTATGATCCAAGAGGTGGACTCCTCAAGGATCCTGCCCAGCTGCAGTTCTTTCAAACTTACAGCTCAATGTCGCCCCATCTCCCTCCTGGAGATGCGTGGGCACTCATGGCATACTCATCCTCCTTGATCTTTGCAAACGCAACCTTCAGATTGTGCTTCTCGTCCTTGTCATTTTTTTTCAAAGGACACTAGGTAGCGTAGTGACCAAGTTCACCACACCTGAAGCACTTTATCTTCGAGATGTCTTTCTTACGTCTCTACTGCTCCTACAGCCCCTTGGATGCAAGGGTTGCATTTTCTTTCTCCTCCTACTTTAATGTCACCTCATCTCCCTCCTGGAGATGCGTGGGCACTCATTGCATACCTATCCTCCTCGATCTTCGCGGACGCAGCCTTTGGATCGTGCTTCTCATCCTTGTCCTTTTTCTTCAAAGGACACTGGGTAGCGTAGTGACCAAGTTCACCACACCTGAAGCACTTTATCTTCAAGACGTCTTTCTTATGTCTCCACTGCTCCTGCTGCCCCTTGGATGCAAGGGTTGCATTTCCTTCCTCCCTCTACGCTTCTGCAACTCTACTCTATGCTGCTCAGATTCTTACACTGCTAACCACTACATCTGTCGCTCCAACACTCCTCTGCACCACTGAAAACTCCTCCATCCTGCTATAGATGAACTTGGGCACCCATAGCAAGGTTATGATCCAAGAGGTGGACTCCTCAAGGATCTTGCCCAGTTGAATTTCTTGCGAACTTACAGCTCAATGTCACCCCATCTCCCTCTTGGAGATTCGTGGGCACTCATTGCATACTCATTCTCCTCAATCTTCGCGAACGCATCCTTGGGATCATGCTTCTCGTCCTTGTCATTTTTCTTCAAAGGACACTAGGTAGCATAGTGACCAAGTTCACCACACCTAAAGCACTTTATCTTCGAGACGTCTTTATTACGTCTCCGCTGCCCCTGCTACCCCTCGGATACAAGGGTTGCATTTTCTTCCTCCTCCCGCTTCACCTTCGACCCACTGCTACTGTTGTTGTTAAGTTTACACCTGACCAGATCCCTCCTTATCTCTTCCTGCTGAAGAGAAACCCACATCTCTTCCCAACCCAACAAGGTTTCTCTGGACGAACACCTCCCATTCTTCAGTCACTGTGTTAAGAGCTAGCCAGTATCACCATTTCTGTAGGAGAAGGGGTGGATCCCACTGCTGCTAGTTGATCACGAGTTTCCTGAAGTTTAGATAGGAACAAAACAATATGCTCCCCTTTCTGCATCTACACCATCCTCAGTTTCTTCTCTAATTACATCTTCCACTACTCGAAGGATCCTTCATACAACGCTGCCAAGGCTTCCCACATCTGTCTAGCTGTGTCCTTGCTAGCTATATGGGATACAATATGATCTTTCACTCCATCAAGGAGCAGCCTTTTAGCCTTCACCATGTCATATTTGTACTTCTTTAGTGGATATGTATCTGCAGGGACAACTACCGTACTCATCACGAAAAGCTTGAGATCGTATTCATCTAGAAAGCATGTGATTCTCGCCTTCTAGATTACATAGTTGGAAGCTCCCTCCAACCGGTCCTGATCTCTAAGCCTGTGAACTGCCATGACCATCAAGAAAATGTCAAATCTGCTCCTCCTCTTTCCCCTCTACGCAGCACGCAACACTGGACAAGCTTAAGCACTCCTTTTGGAGTTTGTAGATCTACCACCCGGATCTGCTGCTCAAATCTTGGAAAAATGAAATTCCCCAGCTAGGAACTTCCTGAGGAAGAAAATTCCCTCACTGTGCTTCTGCTTCCTCTTCTGACGAATTTCTGCCTAGCAAAAGAGATTCTTCCCACAGAAAACTATGTCCCACCAGCTCCGCACTGCTCCCTCTGGCTCAACAAAATATCGATCTGGAAGCCCTTCCTCTCTATCCACTCACTTAGAGAGAGACTTTCCCATAAATTTCAACCCTCTAGGCCTGGACTGCACAATCCCTCTAGGGATTTGAATTGCTGCTTTCTGCAGCTATTTGGCCTCCTTCTCAGCGCTGGATGTACTCTTCTTGTTTCACTTGCAACGTTCCACGAGCTTTGATACCATGTGAAAATTCCAAGTCCTAGATCTGGAATCCTACTGGAGAAAACTGAATTAACTTCTCCTACTTGTTATTAACAATAAACAAGTTATTTGCAGATTTCTTTTGTAAACATTGAAGTAATAATTGAAGCAACCTTAACTTAATTAATTTAGATGCAAAAATAGGAAACTAAGCAAAAGAAAAACATCACACTGGACACCATTATTTTTGGACTAAGTCCCCGGAAAAACCCAATGTGGGAAAACCGGTGCAGCAGATCTGAGGGTTTTATTATTAAGCAACAGTAAATTCTGAATACATCTCTGAATGTCACTCCAGACAAGTCAGTTACAGAGAATATGACTGAAAAAAATATTAGTGAGGTTACCTCACACTATCACTGGAAATCTCGGCTAATCCGGCCACTAAATGATGTGCCTCTAACAGGCTCTGCGCAGTCCCAGCGTCAAATCTCGTGGGAATAACGTCACTCAGTTTCTAGATTGATTTGCTATCCAGAAAATTCGATTCCTGCCCCCCTGTCTCACACCCCCGCTCCCGGCTTCTTAAATCAAATCTTCAGCAAACCCTTCGAATTTCCTTTGGCCCTCTGCGTTGGAGCTGTTGGATCTCTCTCTGCCCTTCTCTGCTAATGATACTCCAGCTGAGAAAGATTTATCTCCGAATACTGTCTCTACTCCTCTCTGTGAAAGATCTCTATATTGAAATTTCTCCCTGAGCACTGCTCACTAAAGAAATTGATCACTTGATCCTTTCGGTGTATTTTCCAAATGACCCTCAAGTCTTCCTTTATAGTCTTCTCGTTGAGACTTCAACGACCGAGATTAGATCTCCAATCAACGCCTAAGATTACATTTTGACTTGATCTGTTTTTTTTAGAAGTTACACCCACAATTTAGATTAATACCTATTAATTATTTTAATTTCCTAAGTTAGACTTAGGGTCCTCATTAAAAATAATTAATTTATTAAATAAAACTGTTTCTGGGTGGAATTTCTCAAAACAATTTCTGGGTTATCTGGAATACATGTGTCTAAGCCTCTCCACAAAGTTTGAGACTTAGAGCACATCCGATGCTACCACAAATCAACAGCATCCCCCTCCCCTTTGTCCACACTTTGGGTCGGACCTAAAATGATGCTCGAGGTTGATGCAGCTATAAAGAAAGTTAAAAGCATAATTTGGCCACTTACAACAAGAAATGTACCACAAAATGCAAAAAATACATGGGACATAGAAATTTAGTGCATGGGAAAAAGGCAAACATGAACTCTACCCCCTATCATTATAGCCATTACCCTGGTTCCTAGGGCCCCTACGAGTGTCCCCTGCATCATTTAGGAACCCATCATTGTCTGAACCTCTGGCGGGTGATGAACCACCCAACCATAAAGGGCTAATCACTACTTCATCATACACATCATGCTCTCATCCCCTAGAGTCGCGATCTATAAAAGAAAGAAAAAACAATAAAAGGCAAAAGGCATATGAAGAAGTGTGGAAAAGCAAAGGTTAGGGTAACTCATGTACCACGATTTCTCCCTCCTACATCCATACACCCAATGTATGGGCTTCCCTCATTATAGCTACCCTTGTATCATGGCATGTGGCTTGGAGCCTTCCCTATTGCCACATTTCGTTCCATCATTATTTCACATGCCACCCTCCATTTGATGGATGTACCATGGACCTTTCACTCCCTTATAGGTTGAAACTGTCGAGCAAGGTAATATGGAAGGCCATGCCACTATTAAGTGTCCACTTTTTCCCCTGAATAACAAGCTTATTTAATCAATCACTCTAATGATTGGTTATACTAAAAGGTGAGGAGACGCATTGGATCTTATACAGGATTATAGGTGGGTCTCCATTTTGGACTTGGTCTCCATATACGGGGTTTAAGTCCTCCAAAGGGTTATAATGGCACTTGTAAGGTGAGTGTTGAGAGACATGGGCCTCCACCATAGCAAAGAATTGATTGCTATACCATGGTATTCTTCAGCACCACATATTGCTTGTTTATGCCTAGCCATACAGAGATGATGATCACTTGGACCACGTTGACCAACCAGCCACACATCTACACCTGACACTTGGCAACTGATCCAGAGCCCAGATGGGGTTTTTTCTCATCCAGAGAGACATGGGAGGGCATGAATCACCTTCTAGCCCTCGCTGATGGAGCACCGACTTGTTATTGAGCCACTGGAGATACATGAGACCATTGATTGTGCCCCACAACGACTTGGGAGCACCACAGGATGTTTTTCTTGGAAATAAAGGGGCCACCCCCTTGATCATCATTATTGTAGACCTCTTCTTCATCATGGCACTTAGAGGACTCATTTTTGCCTTCCAATGACCCTTCCTACTCCATTATGTACTATTTCGGCCCTCTTAGGATGGCTAATCATTCACTTTTGAGTTATTTGGTGGGTTTGTCACCAAAAGGGGTGTTATTTTCACATTAAAATATTATTAGGGTCTTAATTAGTCTTATTAGACTAAATGAAGCTTGTGAGAGGCCCATATAAATTAGAGAGACCTCATTTGTATTTGGACAACATCATTTGGATTGGGATCTCTCATGTAAAAATATTTGGACATGTAATTGATGGAGAAAATTGGATGTGTGGAAATTTTACTATCTTGCCTTGGAGCTTCTATTTGCAAAGTTGATGGATGGATATATTCACATTATCTTGTAAGTGCCATTTGATGCTCTATATTTACATTGTTACATGTCTAATGTATGGAATACCATGTCATGATCTTGTATATGGCCTAATTTAATGTGAATTCAAGAAGACACTAGGATTATTGAAGTATTGCATGCATTACTCATAGATAATGTGAATGAATGTTCCTAGAGGCTCGTTTGCATGTTGCACCCTTGAATCTCCATCAATGTTTGCTAAGTGAAGTACAAATATCTATTATAGCCGAGTTGCTGCCTCTCTAGGGCTAATGAAAGCTTCATAGGTCTCCTTGATAGAGCAAAGTTCTTAAATCAAAAGAAATCTTGACTTTGTTTCTCCCAATTGATAAGGTATTGATCGTAATCCTAGGTGATCAACCTTAAACCATTTTCTTTACATCATTTGGAAATTTCTGCCCTAACCCTAGAAGTTCAGCTAAAGCCTAGTGTGAATTGCCTTAGGAGGGGTATTTTTGAGAGCGAGTTGGTAGGCTACTGCGCTATTGTGTCCTCTATTATCCCTCCAAATTTGAGACAGTTTCTGTGGCTTTTTTGAGAGAAATCTCAGTCCCTAGCTCCAACATTGATTTATTCTTGAACTTATTTGGTTAGTGGTAGCATTGAAGTTCACTTGCACTTGAAAACTCAAAGGAAGTTAATCATTTTGACCTTCCCCTTTCTCCTTGCTTGACCTATTGCAATCATTGCAAGCCCTAGGCCTTGCTTGGATTTTCTTAGATCCCTCTATTGGCGATAAAACCTTGTATGGTAATCATCTTACAAAGCCCTTAGAGAGGTCTTACCTCTTTAGGAAGCCTTAGGTTTAGGAGTATACCTTTCAAGTGAATAACCTTTCCTCCTAGGTCTAGGTCTCCTCATAAGCATTTTTGGGAGATCCATTAGCTTCTTCTTGAAGCATTGAGCCATTATGTGAGCCTCTCCTTTGAATGGGCCTTGGAAATCACATCATACCTTGCCATTGATCCTATCATTCAAGTGATTTCCCTTATACCGGGACTCCTCCCATCGGTGAAAGTTTGTAAAGAGCGGGGGACACTGACTAAGGTGACAGTGGGTCTTTGTCCCATTGTTGTCATTTGGTCTAGTAGTTATCCCTTAGGCACCCCTCCTAGGACACCTACTAGAATGAGTGGTAACAAGATTAAGATCTGAAAAACATCTATGATAGAGGTGAAATTTCTATTTTGCATCTAATTTTGAACATGGAAATTTCAAAAATCTCACACATATGATCAAAACAACAATTGTTTTACATGTGTGATGTGTACAACTTTTCTTCCTTCCATGTATAGAGTTGCAGATTTTTGTGAAAGTATTGGCACTATGCCCCTGTGTTTCATGAAAATTTATGCAAAAAGTCGTGTAACTTAATAGGATATGTTCACGTTGAAAGCCATGAATTGCTCAAATTTGTTCAACTTCCATTCTATAATAAAAATCTGTAAACTAGTGAATTTGTAAGATTGTTTATTTTCCTACAAGCACTTTTTGACATATTGTTCATTGCAATGTTTCAGCTGCATGAACAACAATTTCAATTTAACATTTCTCGCAATCTAAAAGAAATAAAAAGAAGCTTGATGTAATGCTCTCTGTCCAGAATTCCTTGTTTCCTCATTATGTGTGTTTTTGAGCCAATTTTCTACAAAGTCAAAACTAGATGATCATATGACATGTAGTCATGTAGTTGTTTGAGTGCAGGGAATTATCTGTGAAATGAGGGAGTGAGGTCCAGACAGAATGCAAATCACTGGTTCAAAGTCGCTAACCAAGTGATCCTTAAGGAAGCAACCAAAGTCGCCAGATAGTAACCAAATATTTCTTTCCATCCTCCATTATTTTTTCTAGTTAGGATTACCACATCGGTATTAGAATAACAATGTTTGTAACATGTTATTTTAGTGAGTCTTAACAGCAACCCTACTGTCAAAAAGAGGAATAGGCTAACTTTTGAATGTCACAACATTATGTGACATGAAAGGAATGATAATGAGGTCAGTCTTGCATCATGTACTTTCACATCTTCGGTTCGTCGTGACTCTAATTTTCATATGAAAATATGGGGTTTACCATCAAGGATTTGCTGAGGAATTCAGATGGCTTGGCTAAAATAAAAATAGCATTAATTTTCTTCCGCATAATCATATCATCCATGGAGAGGGAAGGAAAATAGGGTGATATCATTGGTTGATCCTTTGGGATGATATTCACTTGAATATCACAGCCATAAGGATCAAATAGACAGGTGATGGCTGTATTTATTGATCACCCTAGTAATGGAGTTTATTATCATCTCATTGTCAATAAGAAGCCTCGTCCTCATACAACAGTGAACATTGATTTCTATTTAATACATATCTCAATGTTTTGACAAATATTCCCATGATGCAAAAAGATGTTTCCATTGACAAGAAGGATAGCATTTCTCATTTCAATGATAAACAAGAAATTGAAGAAGATGATACGTCCCTGGTTTTCATGCATATAAATGAAAGGATGTATGATACTATTTAAAATTGGATGGAATCAACTCTTAGAAAGGAAGATATGAAGAAACACCAAATTGGACAGATGTTTAAACTCATGAAAATTGATCTTTCCCCCCTTCTCAGCAGAGGCAGAATGAGTGAAGGGCCATCATGCATCATGAAGGTGATGACAATTTCCTTGTTTTGGTTTGTTATCAAACATAGGTGAATATTTTGTATTCCTAGTATGGTCCTTGATTGGATGCACTAGAAATATGCCTTCAGTTAGCAATCATTTACATGATTAGGCTAGGAATAGGTAGGTACTTATCTAAATAAATTCATCAATGAATAGTAGTAATTATGTATTTCAAAATCCCCTCTTGTTTTGTAGCTTTGGCTTTTATGGAACTAGAAATGAACATATGTTGTTTTTGGTCTACACATCTAATAAGTTTGAAGTACCCATGCAACCCACAGAGGGTATGCAGTTGTGTCTGGAGCCTCTTTTACACATGAAATGGCATACCCAAAGTGCTCATATTTTGAGGCATATCTAAGGCTTTCCTTTGCAAAAAAAATTGGTGGTTTATTGCATATCATGCCTCCAATACTGTTGATGAAATTTTGAGCTTGGAAGGAGTCAATTTTTCATAACACATGACTAACACTGTGGAAAGTGCCAAAACTAGCCCGAAGCCATTTTTTAGGCATGTAGTTTCCAACAAAAAACATACTAAAGTAATTTAAGTATATGGAATATCATGTCATATAAGATACTCAATCCCCTTTCTTTAATAGTACATCAAAGAAGTGTACAGTACCTTTCCATTCATGTCAAAAGACTAGCTGAGGCTAACAGCAAAACTAGGCCTAGGATACAAAATTTCTTATAGACAATTTTTGAGGATAAAAATGGAAAAAGTCGAAAAGTGGAAAGTTCAGGGATATAAAGAAGATCATCGGCAATTTTTGGAGCTTGATTTGAGTGATGTAAGTGGCCCTACATGCATTTTTGTGAGGTACACCACTAAAATTTTCGAAGGCATGGAAAAGAGGTAAAATTGATGAAATTGCAATTTTGGAAGATCCATTTTTGGCAAACGTTCAAAGCTTGACAAAATATGGTATCTTGATACTGTGCACAACCCAGAATTCTTCAACTTGGCACATTTCATTTTAAAAGTCTTGCAATCCAACAGGATCTGAGTGCATTTTGTTGAGTTACCTAAGTTTGGTTTTATCCTATATAAACTTGACAATTTTTGAACTTTTTACAGAGCATATACCCTTTTGATGCATAAAATGAAAATATAATAATGCAAGGTCAAGAATGTTGTAAAGAACACTCAACAAACTTAAAAATCAAATATTCAAGCATTAATACGATTCCTATGTGCATTTTACTAGAAATTGTGAGAGGGTGAAAGAAGACATTGAAAGGCATCCAGAGAAGATGACTACGTGCATTTTGAGATAATAATCGAAATCTGGTTACATGGAATTGTTCCCCGTGTAATATACTTCATATACAAGCTTTTAGGTTCTATCTATTATGTACTTAAAACACCCTTACAAGCATTTTTTAGAAGCCCAAACTTTGATTTTTTCCAGGTCTTTCACTTGAATAGCTTCTTTGAACAAACAATGAACGTTTTGAGAGATGGAAGCAAATCATGAACTTTAGAGATGACATAACATGATATATTACATCTCAAGCTGGTTCAATATCACTCATGGAGAATACATGTTTGAACGCATAGAGTACATTTTGCATTATGGAATTTTTACATGCAATTAACAAGTTTAAGAATGCATTTTGGAGTTTAATTCATGGGGATGCTGGTTAAGGAACTGAAAAATAATTTAAGAATGCTATCACATGTCGCAATAGAAGAATGGTGGTTCGATTAATGAGCTAACATTTTCAAATTAGTAAAAACAACTTCAAAACCTTGATTTTGTAGATACATTCTTGAAATATGGGAATTTTGAGGATGTCTTGGGTTAATAAGCCCCAGTTTAGTGGATGATTGATTACCCTTCTCGTATGGTACGGACCTACTATAAGGAAAGGAGCCCAT
Organism: Pinus albicaulis; assembly: GCA_034641835.2. NCBI lineage: Eukaryota > Viridiplantae > Streptophyta > Pinopsida > Pinales > Pinaceae > Pinus > Pinus albicaulis. The sequence goes on along the minus strand of CM076570.1, from coordinate 991,250,473 downwards.
TAAAATATAGTTATGACAGTTATGAGAGCAATACATTGTTAGTAGTATGAACAAGGGTGTGGTGTTGTGTGGGTGTAGAAGGCATATTTTAAGGATTAGTATTGTTATTCTAAATGATGACTGAATGATCAGTTATGACCACATATTTGTAGGGAATTTGATTATTTTATTTTATTGAATGATCATACACAACTTTGTCATAGGTGGTCAAAAAGAATTGTAACGAAAAGATTATAAATAGTGGATTCATGAGGTTTGGTCCCCCATCTATCGAAAATTTGAAACTACTATTGAAGCAATTATATGATGATGGAATAATCAATGGTTTCTTCATGCTCTCTCTCTTTTTCAATATGTTGATCCTGTTGAGTTTTCTTGAGTGTTGAGGTAGCACCGGATGTGATCTAGCTCCCAAATTTTGTGGAGGGACTAGAGTACATGAGATCTCCAAGACCCAGAAAGGGATTTGGGAAATTCCATCCAATTTGGGAGAAAATTAATTAATTAATAACCCTAAGTCTAACTTAGGAAAATTAAAATATTAAAGGTAATTAATTAAAACATGCGAAGGAAATAACTCAACTCACACGGATCAAGCTATCTTTTAATCTTAGCCATCGATTCAAGATTAGACCATGGTCGTTGGTTTCCTAACGAGAAAGTATAAAGGAAAGGCTTGGGGTCAGTTGGAGAACACACATGAAGGCAGAGCACTAAGACTAAGCTGAAATTATAGGGTGGGTTTGCTAAGAATTTTCAAAATTGTTACAGCTGCAGAGAGGGATAGTATTGGCTAAGGGGATGATCTGATCCCAATGCAAAGAATCAGCAAGAGGCAGAGAGGCAGCAACCAGGGGTAGCGCAGAGGAGCAAGGGTAGCAACAACAGCTATGTAGCATAGAGGGCTTCAGTCGCTACGCAGGCCTAGAAAGGGCAGCGCTGAGAAATGGGAGGCCCTCCAAGGTTACGATGGTCCAACTAGGGTAACGTGCGTCACCCAGTCTGGGGTTACACAACCCTCTCGAGGACAATGCAGAAGATGACGTAAGGGCTTTAGGGGTAGTGCTGGGGTTTCTAGAGGTAGAATTTGGCTGAGTCTTGTAAATCTCGTTTGAGGGTGTGGATCAGTCAAATTTTCAGTCTTCGGAACAGTAGGTTAGCTGCAGATCTTATTTTTCTCTGTCGGGTTAACCAATAAGGTGCCCGGATTTGCTGTATTTAGAAACTACTTAATAATATAAACCCTCCAGCAACCAGAAGACCAATTTTCCTGCATTGGTTTTTTCAGGCACAGTTGTCCAGAAAATCTTGTGTGTCACTTTGTCTATGTGCATGTTTTGAGTTTAGATCTGTATCTTTGTAGGATGTTAAACTGTTTACTTCGATGTTAATACTGAACATTTTAGATTAATAACTAGTATAAGTAGGAGAAGTAAATCATGATTTAACAGTAGGGTTTCTGCATAAGTAATATACATAAACTTTCACGTATGGCACTTACAAGATGAATCGGTGAAAGTTTGTTATGTGTTTACTTCGATATTAATCTGATTTTAACATTAATAACTTGATTAAGTAGGAGAAGTATAACCAGATTTAACAGTAGCGTTTCTGCATAAAGTAATATTCAGAAATTTTCACATGGTATCAGAGTGATTGCAGATCTAGCAGGGTCACCAACAAAAGACTGAAGAATCCTTGCTGTAGAAAGAGCAGAGAGAGCAGCAGCAGCCGCAGAAAGCCAGATCTAAAGGGATAGAATAGCAACAGAGGGAGCGGAGCTACGCAGAGGCCAGAGTGACACAGTCCTACGTAGTCTCCATGCAGGCCCACATACTTACAGCGCAGAGACAACGCTGGGACTGTCTGCTCACGCAGAGGCCAGCTAGGGTGACACAAATCTGAAGCCGTGCTAATGCATAAGTGTCGGAAACAATGCTGCAGAACTTCGGAAGTTGCTGATGGGGTTAAATTTCTGAATATTCAAAATTTAGCCTAAGCACTAGGTGACAAAGAGCGAGAGGAAATCAACTTCTCAGAGGGTTTCTAGCCAAAGAAATCTGCAGATTGATCAACGGATTGAAGAGAACTGTTTCGTTGTCGATTTGGCAGTCTTTCAAGAGAGGAGGTCAGTTGTCAGAGGGAGCAGAGGGTGTTTGTTTCACCGAGGACCCTAGATCCAAATCTCTAGCATAGAGAGGAGTTCCGACAGATTTTCTGAGTAGATGGCACCTCACAGACTACGTGATCAGGATAGGTTGGACGGTCTGTCCAACTTTGCAGTCTTGAATGCCAGAATCTTGGTAGTCATGGAGACCTACGGTCTAAGGGAACATGCAGAAAAAGTCCTGGCCATGCCAACAGATGTTGTTCTCCTGGCGAAGCACAATGAGGTTGCGGCACATGCCAAATGCTTCATAAAGGATGGGGTTAAGGATCATATAGTTCCACACATATTCGAAAATAAAATGGCTCATGAGATGTGGAAAGCCTTAACTGCCCTATATGAGGGAAAGTCCGTCCAGAGGAGAATGCTTTTGGAGAATCAGCTGCGGTCATTCATGATTACCAAGGGAGAAGAAATAGAGCCCTTCCTTTTCATATTACATGCAATCAAAGATCAGTTGTCTACCATGGGAGCTAAGGTGGAGGATGATGTGATGGTAAGGACTGCACTCAATGCAGTCACGGAGGACTGGGAAATTTTTTTCCAAAGTGTCTTGGGCAGAGCAGATCTTCCCAACTGGGACAGTATGTGTGCAATCCTTCGTCAAGAAGAACTCCGCTAAATCACCAAGAGGCAGTACAACACGGGATCTAGTAAGGTGAAGAAGGAAGAAGAAGAAGAAGATGCAGCCTTGGAATCAAAGAGGCAACAAGGGAAGAAGAAGCGTGATCTATCTAAGATCAAGTGTTTCCAGTGCGACGAACTAGGACATTTCGCTAGCAATTGTCCATAGAAGAAGAAGGGAAAGGAAGCTTCTACTTCCAAGGTTGTTGTGGCGGACGATGGTTCAGAGATGACGTAACCATGAGTGCTCATGAACCATGAAAGTGGGGCGACATGGATTTGTAGAGCAGCTACAGAGTGGGGGTGAGATCCTTGAGCAACTCATCTCTTGGATCACATCCAAGCTACGGGAGCCTTAAGACAGTAGCGGGACAAGTGGAGCAATGGGTGAAGAGAATCACGGATGGAGCAGAGGCGAAGCCGAAGGCTGAAGGGAGCAGTGCAGTGCAGATGCAGCAACATCGTAGCAGTAGCAGCGCAGGGGCTAATGTGACTTCAACAACACATAGAAGAGTTGCTTACGCAGAGCAGAGTTTCAATAGTGTAGAGGCTTCAGGAGGACAACGCAGCACAACAATAGCGTGGAAGTTTCATTGCAAAGGCTGATGTGAATTCAACAGCATAGTGGAGGTCTGCTTATGTAGTGCAGAGCTGTAGTTGTGTAGCTATCTCCAGATGTCTGCAAAGATCATCAGCCTATGGAGTTTCATTGATGAGTATGCAACCCAACTGACTTGTCTGTCAAAGATTGGGCAGGAGCTTCAATTGTTTCTCTCAGCACCTGAAGTTGCAGTGCGGCAGTTGGCAGCGTGGTGCAATAGATTGAGAGGGAGCTGCAGTACAGATGTAGCAGTAGCGGTGGCAACGTCATGGGCATCAATACAGAATGGTAGCAATAGCACAGTGATGAAAGGCACCAGGTCCAACATTAGTGCGGAGACCCACACCAGAGATCAGTACAGAGCTTCGGGGTGAAGAAGAGTTGTACTAGAGTACATTCCCCGCTAAGAGGGAGTGTTGAGTTTTCTTGAGTGTTGGGGTGACATCGGATGTTCTCTAACTCCCAAAATTTGTGGAGGGACTAGAGTACATGAGATCTCCAGTACCCATAAATGGATTTGGGAAATTCCATCTAGTTTGGGAGAAAATTAATTAATTAATATTTTTAATTAAGGACCCTAAGTATAACTTAGGAAAATTAAAATATTAAAGGTAATTAATTAAAACACGTGATGGAAACGACTCAAGTCACACGGATCAAGCTTTCTTTTAATATTAGCCATCGATTCAAGATTAGATCATGGTCGTTGGTTTCCCAACAAGAATGTATACAAGAAAGGTTTGGGGTCTGTTGGAGAACACACATGGAGGCAGAGCACTGAGACTAAAGCTAGAATTCTAGGGCAAGTTTGCTAAGAATTTTCAGAAGTGTTTTAGCAGCGGAGAGGGGTAGTATTGGCTAAGGGGATGATCTGATCCTAGTGCCAAGAATCATTAAGAGGCATAGAGGCAACAACCAGGAGCAGCGCAGATGAGCAAGGGCAGCAGTAGCAACTACGCAGCAGTTGCGCAACGCAGAGGGCTTCAGCCGCTACGCAAGCCCAGAAAGGGCAGCGATGAGAACCAGGAGGCCCTCCAGGGTTACGTTGGTCCAGCTAGGGAAGCGTAGGGACTGCGTCACCCAGTCTGGGGTTACGCAGCCCTCTCCAGGACAGCGCAAAGGCACGCAGAGGCTGACGCAGGGGATTTAGGGGCAACGTTGGGGTTTCTAGAGGCAGCATTTGGCTAAGTCTTGTAAATCCCATTTGAGGGTGTGGATAAGTCAAAGTTCCAGTCTCCGGAACAACTGTCAGCAGGTTAGCTGCAGATCTTATTTTTCTCTGTCGGGTTAACTAGTAAGGTGCCCAAATTTACTGTATTCAGAAACTACTTAATAATATAAACCCTCGAGCAGCCAGAAGACTCGTTTTCCTGTATTGGGTTTTTCCGGGGACAATTGTCTAGAAAATCTTGTGTGTCACTTTGTTTATGTGCATATATCTTTCTTTAGATTTGAATCAGCGAAAGTATGTTATGTGTTTACTTCGATATTAATCTGATTTCAACATTAATAACTTGATTAAGTAGGAGAAGAATAACCAAATTTAACAGTAGGGTTTTTGTATAAAGTAATATTCAGAAATTTTCCCAGATCCCATTGTTATTGTTGCTATCTTTCTTTTCAATTGAGTCAATCTGTTCTCATATGCAGTAATGTACGTATCTTCCCTTTGTTTATGGGAACATGTATGGACTAAAGTTGTAATTGGATCCTCAAAATTCCCATTGTATAGAGTTAAGTAAATTAGTTCCAATGATCAGACTATGCTAGGTCTACAGCTCATGGTTGATTTTGTTTTCAATTTTCTCAGTTAATTGATATGATTACCCTAGTGAGGTTATATATAGCAATATTTCATCATATATGAGGGATCTATATGCCCAACATTGATATGAATATTAACATACCTAATACTCTAGGATTCATCTTAAGCACAATTAATCTTAGGAATTTGGCTTCTGTATCCATAAATTGTGTAAGAAATTTTTCGGTGAAAATCACATGTAAGAAAATTTTCTTACATGTGATTTTCACCGAAAAATTTCTTACACAATTAATCTATTATGTTTTTCCACTACCATTTCAAAGTGCTATTTTGGCTCCAATCATAACAACTCCATAGCCCAAAAAGTGGGCGCCAATCATGGCTGATCCAACCATGACATATCTTATTTTGTGTTTTCATGGAAGTTTCCCTTGTTGAAGTTGATTTAGGGAAGCCACCCTTGAGCTAGAAAAGAAAAAGTGAGAAAGTGAGAAGTAAGAGGAGTGGTCATTGTGGTGATAGTGAGCAACACTCTTGCATAACTCCAAGGTTGGAACGATTGGTATCAATGACTTCATATTTTTAGTGTGATTTTAGGTGCCCATTGTCCAAATGGCCTCTGATTTCCCATCTATATGGCCATTATGATCATTATTAGAATAATCACAAATTTCAAAATCACATTCTAGGGGATGTCGAGGCCACACTGGATAGAATAATACATGGTTGTAATGAATGAGAGAGGTAAGAACTAGTATTATATATCGAAATACTAGATTGATGAACATTGCAACTGCTATTTCTCTCTCTCCCCCATTGCCTAGTCGATTGATCCTCTCTCCCACCATCGTTCATCATGCTTGTGCTGCTTCCAATGAAACATAGCATGGAAAATTCCCATTGATTAACCATTGAACCTGTTACATATTTTTTGTTGAGGATCTTTGACGACACCCTTGAAGGTATGGTCACATGCAACAATTAATCGAAGACAATGGGAGACATGTGTTTAATCTAATTAAAAATAATTTTGCAAGAGGTCAAGGGCACAACGTCAAAAATTTTGAGCATTTTTGGTGAAAAGTTGTTAATTTTGGACAACTAGGTCCAAACTCCATGTTGTGATGCTCAGATGAAGATGCCAATATTTCTTATTGGACTCCTCTTTCAGAGAGGTGCAAGATCGATCTAAAGATCATCTTAATTCAATGAGCAAAACATTTATTTTGAATTTATTCAAAATATGTGCAGGTCGGCCTTAAGGTTTTGTGCCCCAGCAGTTGTGTCACAGACCCTCACTGATGGATATAAATTGGTCAACATTGGAGGACATTTTCACTCATTTCATCCTCACACATTTCACTCTCCTCATTTGATTGGTTCGATGACCTTGGAGGCTCTTCTCTCCACATGTGGGAAAATTTCAGTAGCAGCACATTTTTGTTTTCAGCCTAAGGTTTTTGCAGCAACGTTGACCATCCTTGACTTTGGTCAACGCAAGGTCAAACAGACCTGAAACTCTCCCAAAATTTCGTTTTTCCAAATCCGCATTTTTAGCACTATTCCCGAGGCTAGACACTGACTTTGACTTGGCAGCGTTGACCTAGTTGCTGCTGTTTGCGTTGACCATTCACTGACATCGTTGAATTTTGGGTTGACTTTTGAGTTGACTATTTTGGCTGTCCTAGAGGTTGTGTGACATTGCTGGTTGGCTGACCATATTGAGACTTTCTTGGTTGAAGCATCCTGTTGACCGCTATAATGCACCAACACACTTACATATTTCTGGCTTGTCTTCTGTCGATCTACTGGTATGTTCTATCAGCATTTTACTTTATTGTTTATGTGATTGCTGACTGATATTGGGATAAAAAGTAAAGTTGCATCAAGCATAGAACATCTACAAAAATTTACATGGTATCGGAGCTGAGGTGAAGACAAAGCCCTAGTTTGTAGCAATCACCGAAGAAGAGGACGGGTTCCTCAAACTACAATGGCTTTAAGACTGATGACAAATTGACTAGGAATGATGACTTCCATGCTTGGAAGATGACACTAGATCTTAATTTGGGAGACCAAGATGTCATGGACTATGTGCTTGGTAAAATCCAAGAGCCTCCATCCATTGCAACTGCTGCTACCAAAACAAAGTATAAGAAGGGGGAAATCAAAGCAAAGCTGATGATCAGGGACTCAATTCAGAAGAGTCTGGTTGCCTACATCTCTGAGTTGGGCACATCCAAGGAGATGTATGATAATTTGGTCCACATGTTCAAGGCCAACAATGCAAATCAAATCCTATTCTTCAAGAATCAATTGAAGAATCTGCAGAAAGGCAGGGATGAGTTTGTTCAATCATATTTTCTGAAGCTCACCAAGATCAGGAATAATATGCTAGCTATTGGAGAGACAATAGCTAATCGAGAGATGGTACTCACCGCACTTGGAGGTCTCTCATCCGAATGGCATGTGTTCAACACTACCATTCTCAATAACAATGTGATACCTGACTTTGACGAAGTACTATCCAGATGTGTACAAGAAGAGACAAGAATGAAGGAATTTGAAAATGAAGGAAACGCTGCCTTCGTTGCTCATTCTAGAAAGAAGAACTTTGGTGGTCCAAGGAACAAAGGAAGAGTAGGGGCCCAAGGAAAGAAAGGCAAGTGTTACACTTGTCACAAGCAAAGTCACTATGCTAGAGAATGCCCTTTCAAGAAGGATTCTCATGATGATGATGACAACAACAACAACCAGAGGAATGGCAATCAAAGGAACAACAGGTTCAAGGGGAAGAGGAAGGCTCCCTTCGGCGGAAATGGTCAACCTTTCAAAAGGTTGAGAAATTCCAGGTATGAGGAATTAAATGTTGTTGATAAAAGAAATGAATTCATTCTTGTATCTACCCTCTCTGCTGCATCTCCACCCGACACTATGGATGTCTGGTTGATAGATAGTGGTGCCTCAAGGCACATCACTGAGTTCAAGGAAGCACTTTCGGATATGGTTGAGAAGGACACTAATCTGGAAATTATCCTTGGAGATAATGCCACATACCCGTGAAAAGGACGGGGACTATGACCCTCCACTTGTCTCAAGGTCAAGTCTGTTGAAATTTGGTTACCGGAGGACAGGGTGTTCCCTAAGGCTTTAATCTTTGGCCTAGGGAAAAGTGTCCAAACGAATTTAATTTTTCTCCTAAAGTGACTTTATAAGTTATAAAGTCAAATCTAATTTAAAATTGACTTTAAGTGATAAAGTTACTATGTCTAATTTTAAAGTGACTTTAATAAAGTCAATGTGAAATTAGAAAGTGAAAAGTGACTTTGGAAATAAATGACTAAGAGGGTCTTTATTAAAGTGGGGTGAATTAAAAAAATAGAAAGTGAGATTTAAATGCACTTTTAATCTCAAGGCCTAGATCTAAAATTATCTGAGCCATTGGATTTAGGGATTCCCCAAAAGTCACTTAGGGTTAGGTTAAAGGAGAAAAATGAGAGAAAAGATCATTCATTCTTTCATGAGCAGATTGAGAGAAGAGAAGATAAAGCAAGGGAGAAATTTCTGAGTAGTGAGGAGAAGGAGGGCAGCGACTAGAGACTTCAGCAAATCCGTACAGCAACAAAGAGGCACAATTCCCAAGGCAAAAATCCATACAGTAGGAGTGTGGCACAATTTTCGAGGAAGGAGGCACAAATTTCTAGGAATCCGTACAGCAGCGTCAGCACAGCTTTTTGGGCAGATTTTGGGCACAAAAATTGAGGAGTTACTGTTGTTTGGTGGCACAGATTTCGAGGAGATCCATATAGTAGCTGTACAGTAGCTTCAACACAGTTTTCGAGGTAAAAGGAGGCACAAAAATCGAGGAGGCTTTGTTGTACCTTTCGTACAGTCCGTACGGCCGTACAGTTGGGCACAGAAATCGAGAAAGGAAGTCAGCATTAAATGCTGTAAATTTTTTTGTTTTGATTGTTTACTGTTCGGCATGTTTTCCAAGGTGGGGTATAAGCACAGAAATCAAGATAAGTACATTTGTTAAGTTGCTGGAATTTTTGCTGTAATTTATGTCTCACTGTAAAAGCTATATTCAAAAATAAAGAGAAGCTTTCGAACTAGTTTTCCCCAAGAGTTGGGGTTTTCCAGGGTCATATTGACCAAAAATCAGCATGTCTATTTTCTGTGTGTGGCTGATTTATTTTTCTGAGTTTTATTTCTACATTTTCAGCACTGTGAAATTTCTAGAATTTGTGTTTTCAGAAAATATTTATTTTTCCTGCTTGTTGAATGTATGGTTATGGGAATGGGCATTTAACTTTATGGGAGAAATAAGGAGAAACTGAAAACCAGAGTGGGTTTTAAAATTTCTACATGGTATCGGAGCTAGTTTGCTGAAAAGTGCAGTTTGAGACAGCAAAGAGAAAAATTAAAACAAACTGATTTTACACACAAAAAACAGAACCTTTACCATAGCAGTGTCTTTTTCAGTTTATTAGGACAACAAGCATGTCTTTGGGCTTAAGGGTGGAGGATAGGTTGGATGGGCATAGCAATTACAGTGTATGGAAGGAAAGAATGCAGAGCATCTTTGAGAAGGTAGAAGTCTGGGGTATAATGGTGCATACCCAACAACACCCTGTTAATGTGTCTGTTGACCTTGTTCAACTGGCAGACTTTAATAAGAAGAATAACAAGGGCAAGAGACTGATTCTAGATGGTATTAAAGACCATTGTATTCCTCATGTGAGAGAAAAGAGATTTTCTCATGAGATGTGGACAGCCTTGACCAATCTCTACTAGAGTACCAATGAGAACAGAAAAATGGTCCTAAGGGAGAAGCTGAAGGCCATTAAGATGGCAAAGACTGATAGTCCTACTGCATACCTCACAAAGATCACTAATGTGAGAGATGAGTTGGCAGCAGTTGGAGAGGTCATTCCACCCACTGAGTTGGTGCGGATTGCAGTGAATGGCCTTCCTAGTTCATGGCTGAACTATGCTGATGGGATTTATGCACGTGAGACCCTTCCCACTTGGGAGAGGTTCTGGGATGATTGCATATAGAATGAAATCAGAAAGAACCAGTTTGGGGCAGCCAAACTAGTGGAGCAGGATGAGGATGTAGCACTGTTAGCAGGAGGCAAGAAAGGCAAGGCAAAGAAGCAAGCTACCACAAGTGGTGGTGGGGGAAAAGGCAAAGGTAAAGGTAAACAGGTGAACACGCAGAAAGATTATTCCAAGGTGAAGTGTTGGAATTGTCAGAGGATGGGACACTATGCAGTTGTGTGTCCGGAGAAGAAGAAGGGGAAGAACAAGACCATGGCAGCATCAACAGAGATAGAGGACTTTTCGGATAGCTTTGACTGGGAGTTTGGGTTCATTGCTTGTGAGTCCACTAGTGCAGGATCACCTGCCATGGAGGTTGAGAGGGAGTGTGCATTTCCCTCCACTAGCGGAGCATCTTCAGGTAACTAGTATGTTGACAATGGGGCTTCACGTCATATTATAGGAGTCCGTGAGTACTTCTCAGAGCTTTTAGAGTGTGGCACTGATATAGAGGTAGTACTCAGAGATGACAGCATTGTTAGAGTAGTCGGTGTGGGGACATTAACATTTGATAGGGAACCCAAACCTCCCTTGAAGGTGTCAGATGTTCTATATGTGCCAAGGATGAGGAAGAACCTTATATCTGTCTGAGCATTGGAGGACAGAGGGTATGAGGTATTGTTCAGTAGACGACAGGTGCTTATATATCCCAACGACGCTCCAACTGAGTCAGCTAGAGTGATTGGTGTACGCCATGCAGAGGTGTACAAGTTTGAATTTCAGCCCCTTTTGGCATTAAGCAGTAGTACCGACAGCAAAGCTATCAGTTCAGAGCTGTGCGAGATTTGGCACTGCAGGATGGGGCACATGTATCCTGGGGCCTTGAGGACATTGCGGGAGATCACTACAAGTGTGCCAGATTTCAGTACTGATCACATTGATGCATGCAGAGGATGTGCTATGGGCAAGTTTGCCAAATCCCCTTTTCCCAGCAGTGACAACAGATCAACTAGGATACTTGATTTGATTCATACCGATGTGAGGGGTCGGATGTCTCATGTTTCTTTGAGTGGATATGAGTATTATGTTTTATTCATTGATGACCACTCCAGGAGGACCTAGATTTATTTCTTGAAGACCAAGAGTGAGGTCTTCAAGCGGTTTCAAGAGTTCAGAGCTCTTGTGGAGACTCAAACAGGCCAGAAGATCAAGTCCCTGACGTCGGACAATGGAGGGGAGTACACCCTTGGTGAGTTTGTTGAGTATTGTGCGGAGGCAGGCATTAGGAGGGAGTTCACAATTCCTTACAACCCCCAACAGAACAAGGTTGCGGAGAGGAAGAACAGATCCATCGTTGGGGCTGCCAAATCCCCTTTTCCCAGCAGTGACAATAGATCAACTGGGATACTTGATTTGATTCATACCGATGTGAGGGGTCGGATGTCTCATGTTTCTTTGAGTGGATATGAGTATTATGTTTTATTCATTGATGACCACTCCAAGAGGACCTAGATTTATTTCTTGAAGACCAAGAGTGAGGTCTTCAAGCAGTTTCAAGAGTTCAGAGCTCTTGTGGAGACTCAAACAGGCCAGAAGATCAAGTCCCTGACGTCGGACAATGGAGGGGAGTACACCCTTGGTGAGTTTGTTGAGTATTGTGCGGAGGTAGGCATTAGGAGGGAGTTCACAATTCCTTACAACCCCCAGCAGAACAAGGTTGCGGAGAGGAAGAACAGATCCATCGTTGGGGCTGCCAAAGCCATGTTACATGATCAGGGGTTACCATTGTTTTTGTGGGCAAAGGCCTGCAACACTGTTGTATATTTGTAGAACACGAGTTCGCATCGTGCTTTGGGGCATGTGACTCCGGAGGAGGCTTTTTCTAGGAAGAAGCTTGATATTGGTCATTTTCGTATTTTTGGGTGTATTGCATACTCCTATGTACCCAAGGAGAAGAGGACCAAGCTAGAGCCCACTGTAGAGAAGGGTATCTTTGTGGGCTACAGTGAGACCTCGAAAGCCTTTCGGATTTATATTGCTGCTCAGAGGAGAGTTGTTGTCAGGTGGGATGTGAAGTTCGAGGAGGACAGGGCTTTCAGGAGGTCACGGGAGTTAGGGTATCTGGATCGGCCAGACCCTCAGGAGTAGTTGAGTCAGGCACAAGGATCTAGTGGGCAGGGATCAGGAGGTACATCAATTACGATGTCAGGTACATTAGTGAGCAGTGGCTCACAGAGTCAGATGGGTGGTGCTTCGGGCAGCATGCAGAGCAGTCCACAGAGAAGTCCACTAAGTAGTCCACTGATGGACAGTTCACATGGTACTTCAGCATCTACAGGTTCAGGTTCAGGCAGAAGGACAACAGACAAACATTCAGGAGTTCAGGCTCCTGATGAAGAGGAGGAGTTTCATTCTTTGGTGGGAGAAGTGTGCTCAAATCCCCTTTTCCCAGCAGTGACAACAGATCAACTGGGATACTTGATTTGATTCATACCAATGTGAGGGGTCGGATGTCTCATGTTTCTTTGAGTGGATATGAGTATTATGTTTTATTCATTGATGACCACTCCAGGAGGACCTAGATTTATTTCTTGAAGACCAAGAGTGAGGTCTTCAAGCGGTTTCAAGAGTTCAGAGCTCTTGTGGAGACTCAAACAGGCCAGAAGATCAAGTCCCTGACGTCGGACAATGGAGGGGAGTACACCCTTGGTGAGTTTGTTGAGTATTGTGCAGAGGCAGGCATTAGGAGGGAGTTCACAATTCCTTACAACCCCCAGCAGAACAGGGATGTGGAGAGGAAGAACAGATCCATCGTTGGGGCTGCCAAAGCCATGTTACATGATCAGGGGTTACCATTGTTTTTGTGGGCAAAGGCCTGCAACACTATTGTATATTTGCAGAACACGAGTTCGCATCGTGCTTTGGGGCATGTGACTCCGGAGGAGGCTTTTTCTAGGAAGAAGCTTGATATTGGTCATTTTCGTATTTTTGGGTGTATTGCATACTCCTATGTACCCAAGGAGAAGAGGACCAAGCTAGAGCCCACTGTAGAGAAGGGTATCTTTGTGGGCTACAGTGAGACCTCGAAAGCCTTTCGGATTTATATTGCTGCTCAGAGGAGAGTTGTTGTCAGGCGGGATGTGAAGTTCGAGGAGGACAGGGCTTTCAGGAGGTCACGGGAGTTAGAGTATCTGGATCGGCCAGACACTCAGGAGTAGTTGAGTCAGGCACAAGGATCTAGTGGGCAGGGATCAGGAAGTACATCAATTACGATGTCAGGTACATTAGTGAGCAGTGGCTCACAGAGTCAGATGGGTGGTGCTTCGGGCAGCATGCAGAGCAGTCCACTAAGTAGTCCACTGATGGACAGTTCACATGGTACTTCATCATCTACAGGTTCAGGTTCAGGCAGAAGGACAACAGACAAACATTCAGCAGTTCAGGCTCCTGATGAGGAGGAGTTTCATTCTTTGGTGGGAGAAGTGTGCTCAAGGAAGAGGAAGCCCAAGTGGCTTCAAGATACCTTGAGATAGGCCACATTTGTTGTCGGGCCGAAGAGACTAGTCAAAGAGAGCAGACCACCTGAGAGGTTTTTTAGCTATGAGCCTTCTAGCTATGAGGAGGCAGCTAGCCAGCAGGTCTGGAGAGAGGCCATGCAGGAGGAGTATTCTTATATCATGAAGAATGATGTTTGGGAGGTGGTGCCGAGGGCGGAGGGAAATCCGTGGTTACTTCCAGATGGCTTTACAAGGTAAAGCATGTTGCAAAGGGCAGCATTGAGAAATTCAAGGCAAGGTTTGTGGCTAGAGGGTTCTCCCAGGTAGAGGGAGTTGATTATGAGGAGACCTTCGCTCCCATGGCTCGATATACTTCGATTTGCTCCATTATATCGATAGCAGCAGAGATGGGTTGGAAGATCCACTAGATGGATGTGAAGACCACATTTCTCAATGGCCTCATATAGGAGGAGGTGTACATTGAGCATCCACAAGGCTTTGAGGTGCATGGGAAGGAGTCCCATGCGTGCAGACTGAAGAAGGCCCTTTATGGCCTGAAGCAAGCTCCTAGAGCTTGGTACTCCAAGATTGATACGTACTTGCAGAAGATGGATTTCACAAAGAGTGATGCAGATCCAAACCTATACTTTATTGTGACAGGTGAGGAGCCTCTCATTCTAGTGCTGTATGTGGATGACTTGGTCATTACAGGTGCAGATAGACTCATAGAGAGCTGCAAGAGAGATCTTGCGTCGGAGTTCAAGATGAAGGACATTGGCTTGATGCATTACTTTTTGGGTTTGGAGGTGTGGCAAGAGGAGGGGCATTTCTTCCTGGGACAGGGGAAGTATATTGTGGAAATCCTTGGCAGATTCCACATGGAGGATTGTAGACCCATGTCGACACCTATGATCATCAATTGGAAAAAGCTTCACGCTTCATATTCTGAGTTGGTGGATCCCACATTGTATAGACAGCTAATTGGTTCCTTGATGTATTTGGTCAACACTAGACCAGTTATATGTTTTGCAGTTAACACGATGAGCCAGTTCATGTGTGAGCCCAGGAGGGTGCACTGGGTTGCTGCAAAACACATTTTGCGGTACTTGCAGGGAACAGTGGAGTATGGTCTAGATTATAGGCAGGGATATGGAATGAGATTGGCAGGTTACACTGATTTTGATTGGGCAGGTTGTGCTTCTGATAGGAAGAGCACTTTAGGGTGTTGTTTTGGGTTGGGTTTGGCAGTGGTGTCGTGGTTCAGCCGAAAGCAGCAGTCAGTAGCATTGAGTTCAGCGGAAGCAGAGTACATGGCAGCCAGTTTAGCTAGTTGTGAGGCCATATGGCTTCGCAAGATGTTGTTTGACATATTTGGTCAGCTGTTGAGACCTTCAGCGATATACTGTGATAATCAGAGTTGCATTAAACTCACGGAGAATCCAGTATTTCATGACAGGTCAAATCATATCGGCATCAGATATCACTTCATCAGAGACTATGTTCAGAAGGGAGCTGTGAAGCTTGAGTATATTTCCACTGATGAGCAGGTTGCAGATATATTTACCAAAGCCTTACCACGGGGAAAGCATGTCTACTTTAGAGATAAGATGGATGTGGTGAGGAACACCTTCCTCGGTAAGAGGGAGTGTTGAAATTTGGTTACCGGAGGATAGGTGGTTCTCTAAGGCTTTGATCTTTGGCCTAGGGAAAAGTGTCCAAAATAATTTAATTTTTCTCCTAAAGTGGAACAACCCTATTCTGAGGGTCCTGTTGGATGATGAGCTCTTGGAGCTCTGGGGGGCTTTGGGGATAGCTTCTTGGAGCTATAAGCAACCAAAGGGCTAGGCTTGCCGAACCTTGTTGGTGTGCTTTTGCCCCACCGTTATGATGATTGAGTTGGTTCACATCTCATGATCTGTGGCCCGTATGCATCCTACCCATTTCAGTTCCGAACTCATGGGAAGTACCTCTCATTTGGCCAGTGAGGTGGGAAAAGCTAGAGACTACTAGCAAAGACTGATGGACGCATCAGAGATTTTCGTACTCTCTATCTAGGATGGCACGGTCCAACCACTTGATCTAGGATAAAGTCTAGTGAGGTTTCGGACCTCCAACTAACTTCGGGTCACTGAAACTAACTTCGGGTTAGTATATGACTCTCTTGAGTCCAAGTGAGGTTTCGGACTTCCAATTGACTTCAGGTCAGATAAACCAACTTCGGGTTGGCATGAGACTCTTTCTGAATCCTATAGAAATTTCGAACCTCTGGGCTAAATCTGTCTGCCGGGAATGATGTTTTTGTGACTGACCCACTTTTGTTCTGAAATAAAGAAGCCAACAAAGAAAGTTACGGCGGGATGACGCACGATGTTTGGATTGCACAGGTGGATGGAGTTCTGACTAGTTGAGAGGGAGTGTTACTTTTGGACAACTAGGTCCAAACTCCATGTTGTGATGCCTAGATGAAGATGCCAATATTTTTTATTGGACTCCTCTTTCAGAGAGGTGCAAGATTGATCTAAAGATCATCTTAATCCGATGAGCAGAACATTTATTTTGAATTTATTCAAAATATGTGCAGGTCGGCCTTAAGGTTTTGTGCCCCAGCAGTTGTGTCACACACCCTCACTGATGGATATAAATTGGTCAACGTTGGAGGACATTTTCACTCATCGCATCCTCACACATTTCTCTCTCCTCATTTGATTGGTTCGATGACCTTGGAGGCTCTTCTCTCCACACGTGGGAAAATTTCAGCAGCAACACATTTCTATTTTCGGCCTAGGGTTTCTATAGCAGCATTGACCAGCCTTGACTTTGGTCAATGCAAGGTCAAACGGACTTGAAACTCTCCTAGAATTTCGATTTTCCAAATCCGCATTTTTGACACTATTCCTAAGGCTAGACGTTGACTTTGACTTGGCTGCATTGACCTAGCTGTTGCTGCTGTTTGCGTTGACTGACATCATTGACTTTTGGGTTGACTTTTGAGTTGACTGTTTTGGCTTTCCTAGAGGTTGTGTGACATTGCTTGTTGGCTGACCATATTGAGACTTTGCTGGTTGAAGCATCCTGTTGACCACCGTAACGCACCAACACACTTATATATTTCTGGCTTGTCTTCTATCAATCTATTGGTATGTTATATCAACATTTTACTTTATTATTTATGTGATTGCTGGCTAATATTGGGATAAAAAGTAAAGTTGCATCAAGCATAGAACATCTACAAAAATTTACAAAAGTCTCAAGCATATCTGTAATAGTTATGAAGGGTCCTGTTGTATCTTAAGAGACAATCCCTCGGTTGTGAAAGGAATCAGTGCTTAAGACATTTTAAAAGTGTGTCACATAAATGATTTTATCATGAGATCTTTGTTCTATCCCTCTGAAGACTAGTTTTCTAAAACCCTTAATGATCTGGAATAATAAAAGATTTCATAATGCCATTCACTGCTGATATCTGAATGAAAAGAACTGCAGGGGAAACTCAAAGTAATATGCTGAAAACACAAAATCTACCACTTTTAAGTTTCAAAGGAAATTCATGGAGAGAGAGGAAACTCGAAATAATATGTTGTAAACACAGAATCTATTACTTTAAAGTTTCATTAGGAGCTTGTGAAGAGAGGGGAAACTCAAAATAATATGATGTAAACACAGAATCAATTACTTTTAAGTTTCAGAGAGAATTTGTGAAGGGAGAAGAGATGGAGTGAAGGAGCGCAAATTAAGATTATTTAACTCTTACTCACAGATGTAATTAAGAGACTGGTTGCTACATTACTTCACTTCATTCAAAGAAGAAGGGACACAAAATGGCACAAGAAACACAAATCACCATCAACAGCTGCAGGAAACTTACTACTTCTTTCATTTACCCATCAAAAAAAGAAGTACAAAATTTAATCCCCAAGAGGTCTAGAACTCCCCTTTTCTTTCTTTCTCTCTTGCTTAAATACATCAAAAACAGTTTGTAACTACTCAAGCTTCTTGAAACTCCTAAACTGCCTAAATTGTTAAACTACTTATTACATTGCAATCGAGGACACCATTGTAGCTTCAATCTTAACAAAGAAAACTAAATACACTTGGAATATAATCCTTTTGCTGAGTGTAATTTGTTTTTGATGTGTTTCCTTCCGTTTTGGCTGTGATGTCCTAATAGTCTGCATAAACGCATCTCCACCCGACTCTGCCCATGCTTTTGCATTTCTAACGTTGTCATCATGTCACCTGCTACCCGACTCTGCCTCTTCTACGCATGCCTGTTGTGTTTAGTCTTCTCTTCTCCTTTGCTCTGCATCGGGTCACTTACCCGAGTCTCTCTACCCACGTTCAGACTTTCTTCCATTATCAAGGCATTTCACCAGCTTTACGTTATAATCATCCTTTCTTCCTCCAATGCAATTTAACACAAGAAATGCCTTACCTTCGGATTTGAAAACCTTTAGAGTTCAATTTTGAAACCACATCGCATCCACCCAACATCGCACTTCGCATGTCGTTGTTTTTAACTTTTCATTAGCACTTAACCTTTAAAACTTGCGATGTACGATATGCAATCGGGCCCCACCGCATCGCATATCGCACATCGGCGATTATAACTCAAACCCTTTGCATCTAACTTTTAAAACTTGCGATGTGCAGTATGCGGGCCAGGGCCACGTCATCTGCCACGTCAGCTTTCCACGTCACTACCATGTCATCATAAATCAACTACGATCTGTGGGGTCAGGGCCACGTCATCTGCCATGTCACCTTGCCACGTCATTGCCACATCATCTTGCCATATCACCTAGCCACGCCATCGCATATCGCACTTCGGTGATTTTAACATTTAACTCCCACGCCTATTCTTTGAAACTTGCGATTTGCGATTTAATCTTTGTCATCCATCTCTCCGCTTCAATTCTATGCTTTGATCTTGACCGCCTATTTTCCCCTTTGCCAAAACCCTTATTTTATTTTAAGGAAAATACACCATTTCTCTGCTTTCTCTGATTTTAAAAGTAAAGGGCATGGGCTCCAGCTATCACCACGTAATCTCCTTTATCGAAACCTGAAACCACTTGCGGGAGCACTTAAGTGGTTTTTTGGAATTTGAAGAGAGTGTTCCCGTAGTCAACTGTCGATTTGCGGGTGAGCAGATTTAAAGAGGCTGCTTGCGGGGGCACTCCTTGGTATAAATCTCGTGCAATTTTTTTTCTCGGGTTGCCGTTGGATCTGGGCGCAATAAATACCAGCCTTCGTTGTAATTGAACTTGGAAGAATGATAATCTTGTTTAATTTTAACTTCAAGACATCTTAGCAGTAAACGGCATTCTGTAGTGCTAGTCTCTCCTGAGCTTGTGAATGAGCCCGACTCGACCCTAACCAGTGTGTAATGTTCTGAACATGCCCATCGGTTCGCCTCTTGAATTGTTCTACACGCGAATAATCCCGAATTGACCCCTCCTACACACTTTTCTCTTTGCTACCCCTTTGGCTTAGATTACACCTCCAATGTTGCTGCTTCCTTGATTTTGGTTCTGGTGCACATGTGATGACAAATCCTCGTTGAGCTTGTGGTTATCCTTTCGAGCATATTACAAGTCTTCTTAAAATTTTAACAACTATTCCTCAATAACCTTGAATTTCTCAGAACCTCTCTTGACTTTTAGCTGAGGCGAATTAGGCTACAACATCTGGCTCCAATTGGGGACAACATTTTGGTAGCAAAGTGCTGAGAACTTGTAGACAGTAGCTTTTATTGGGCATGGAGTCAAGGATCACTTGTAGATCAATAGCCTTTATTGGGCATGGAGTCAAAGAGCACTTGTAGATCAACAGACTTTATTGGGCATGGAGTCAATCCCAAATTGGAGATGATCTAGTATGAAAACCTCTAGAAACCTGCTACACTTTGGACTCCTTCCTTTATTCTTAAACTGAAAATACTACAACTAAAAATGCTCAACTTTTGAGCTTATTTATGCACAAATCTTATCTATATACATGGCTAAACTTAATTAGGTGAAGTCAGCCTTCCAATTGGCACCAACCGATCATCTGTGTGTTAGACTTAATGCCCCCATATTGTGGAAATTTGAAAATCAAAACAGGGATGTACAATGAAAATTTTCCAGATACAGAGCTTTGCACATACCCTTGCACAAATGCTTGTTGCTGACAAAAGAAAGTTGTCAGAACTGATGAGATAAATTTTCAGCTGCCTCATTTTCTTGAACATCTTGTTGATGTAGAATTCTTTGAACAGGGCAGCTTCCTTCACTGTTTGACTCATCAATTTGAGGTTGTATGTGAGAATATTGATTGTTGTTTTCTTTTGATAACCATTTAGGCCGGAAAGATAGATCTAAGGTTTGTTCCTCATAATGATGATGTTCTTCATATAATGCCAATTCTTGACAAAAATCTTCCCCCTCCTGCAAACACACCTAAGAAGCTCCACTAGTTTCTCCTTTATTTACAAAATCATTAAAATTATGAAAATTGTAATGATCTTTCAGGCTTTCAATGTGTAGTTCAGTTATTGCAACGAATTTCTGACCAGAATCCTCAGAATGCTTGAATTCTTGTGTTTCAGCAATACAAGAATTCCCTGACCCCTTTTGAAAATCCTTGTTCATCTCTGAACTTGCATTCTCTTGTAAAGTGATTCCAATGTTTTCTTAACAGGCCCTCTTGTCTTCAACAAAACTTGTTCTTTCAACATGACAAGAGAAATTTCTACAAGCCCACACATTATCTTTGATTTCCTGTGCATAAAGAAACATCAGCTCTAGAGTGAAAGGCTTTCTCTCCTTGAGATAAAAAGCCAAGACAACAGAAAGAGCCCTCAAATAGTAAACCACAGCTGCAGCTTCCGGAGGCCGAATCTCTTTTGGCATGTTGAAATAATTTTTTTGAAACCTCCTATTAAACTCGGTGATTGATTCATTGCTCTGCCTCTAGATAGAGTATAATTCCAAAAGGTGTTTTTCATATGACTTATGCTCCCCCCAATATCTAAGAAATATATCTTGAAAACCTTGTCAGGAACTAATTGAACTTGCTTCCAAACACTGAAACCATTGCTGAGCACCCTGCTTTAATGAATGACAAAACATCCTTAAAGCCACGTCTTCACAAATAATTTGAAATTTGTCCAGAAAGTACTCAAATTCCAAGATATGTTGTTCAGTTGAAATATCTTCCTCCTCTCCAGAAAAACTTGGCAAATATTTGAATCCTTTTGAAGGATATTGATGGAGGATTGGGGGCAGCACCAAGGGTTTGAAAATCACCTTGGTTCCAAGCTGGAGAGAAGCGGATTGCTTATGAGGTAGAATGTTATCACCCAAAGATGGTCAATCCTCACCTTTATGCCTAGGTTGTGACAGATTAATTTCAGGAATAGTAATGCAATAGTCATCTCTCCTTTCATATTTAGGATATAAAGTTGTGTCAAGATCAATAATACAATCGGAAGAAAAATCTTCTTTCTCCAATAAAGAACGTACATTTTGGGCCTTATAATCTTTTGAGAAAATAAAGCAGGAAACAATCTTCTTGATATGTAAGGGAAAATAGACCACCAAACTGATAGTGAAAAATAAAACTTCCTTTAAAAGATTCAAACTCCGATATCTGCATTTTCCATGGTTCTTTCTCATTTTCTTTCCCGCAAAATTCCTCATCTAATGAAACCTTCATCAGTGGAGTTGCCAGGTGAATAATAAACAACCAAATTTGTATCTAAATCTTGTTCACCATCAAGAAATAGATTTCAATACCCAGGGAAAAATAACTCCTTGCCTTCGTCCCCAGCAATGGCGCCAAAAAATGTTGTATCTTAAGAGACAATCCCTCGGTTGTGAAAGGAATCAGTGCTTAAGACATTTTAAAAGTGTGTCATAGAAATGATTTTATCATGAGGTCTTTGTTCTATCCCTCTGAAGACTAGTTTTCTAAAAGCCTTAATGATCTGGTATAACATAAAATTTCATAATGCCATTCACTGCTGATATCTGAATGAAAAGAATAACTGCAGGGGAAAATTAAAGTAATATGCTGAAAACACAGAATCTACCACTTTTAAGTTTCAAAGGAAATTCATGGAGAGAGAGGAAACTCGAAATAATATGTTGTAAACACAGAATCTATTAATTTAAAGTTTTATCAAGAACTTGTGAAGAGAGGGGAAACTCAAAATAATATGATGTAAACACAGAATCTATTACTTTTAAGTTTCAGAGAGAATTTGTGAAGGGAGAAGAGATGGAGTGAAGGAGCACAAATTAAGGTTATTTAACTCTTACTCACAGATGTAATTAAGAGACCGACTGCTACATTACTTCACTTCATTCAAAGAAGAAGGGACACAAAATGGCACAAGAAAAATGAATCGCCATCAACAGTTTCAGGAAACTTACTGCTTCTTTCATTAACCCATTAGAAAGAGAAGTACAAAATTTAATCCCCAAGAGGTCCAAAACTCCGCTTTTCTTTCTTTATCTCTTGCTTAAATACATCAAAAAAAGTTTGTAACTGCTCAAGCTTCTTGAAACTCCTAAATTGCCTAAAATGTTAAACCACTTATTACATTGCAATCGAGGACACCATTGTAGCTTCGATCTTAACAAAGAAAACAAAATACACTTGGAATACAATCCTTTTGTTGAGTCTGATTTGTTGCTGATGTGTCTCCTTCCGTTTCGGCTATGATGTCCTAACGATCTGCATAAATGCATCTCCACCCGACTCTGCCCATGCTTTTGCATTTCGAAAGCTGTCACCATGTCACCTGCTACCTGACTCTGCCACTTCTACGCGTGCCTGCTGTATTTAGTCTTCTCTTCTCCTTTGCTCTGTGTCGGGTCACTTACCTGAGTCTCTCTGTTCGCGTTCAAACTTTCTTCCATTATCAAGGTGTTTCACCGGCTTTACGTTATAATCCTCCTTTCTTCCTCCGATGTGATTTAACACAATAAATGCCTTGCCTCCGGATTTGAAAACCTTTGGAGTTCACTTTTGAAACCACATCGCATCCTCCCAACATCGCACTTCGCATGTCATTGTTTTTAACTTTTCATTAGCACTTAACCTTTAAAACTTGTGATGTGCGATATGCTATTGGGCCCCACCGCATCGTATATCGCACTTCGGTGATTATAACTCAAACCCTTTGCATCTAAATTTTAAAACTTGCGATATGTGGTATGCGGGCCAAGGCCACATCATCTGCCACATCACCTGCCATGTCATCATAAATCAACTACGATTTGTGGGGTCCGGGCCACGTCATTTGCCATGTCAGCTTGCCACATCACTGTCACGTCATCTTGCCACGTCATCTAGCCACGCCATCGCATATCGCACTTCGGTGATTTTAACATTTACCTCTCGTGCCTATCCTTTGAAACTTGCAATTTGCAATTTGCGATTTAATCTCTGTCATCCATCTCTCCACTTCAAGTCTGTGCTTTGATCCTGACCGCCTATTTTCCCCTTTGCGCCTCCTCCAAAACGCTTATTTTATTTTCAGGAAAATACGTCATTTCTCTGCTTTCTCTGATTTTAAAAGTAAAGGGCGTGGGCTCCAACTATCACCACGTAATCTCCTTTATTGAAACCTGAAACCACTTGGGGAGCACTTAAGTGGTTTTTTGGAATTTGAAGAGAGTGTTCCCGTAGTTAATGTCAACTGTCGATTTGCGGGTGAGCGGATTTAACGAGGCTACTTGCGGGGGCACTCCTTGGTATAAATCTCGTGCAATTTTTGCTCCCGGGTTGCCATTGGATCTGGGCGCAATGAATACGAGCCTTCGTTGTACTCGAACTTGGAAGAATGATAATCTTGTTTAATTTTAACTTCAAGACATCTTAGCAGTAAACGACATTCTGTAGCACTAGTCTCTCTTGAGCTTGCGAATGAGCCCGACTCGACCCTGACTGGTGTGTAATGTTCTGAATGTGCCCATCTGTTCGCCTCTTGAACTGTTCTGCACGCGAATAAGCCCGAATTGATCCCTCTTACACGCTTTTCTCTTTGCTGCCCCTTTGGCTTAGATTACACCTCCAATGCTGCTGCTTCCTTGATTTTGGTTCTAGTGCACATGGTGATGACGAATCCTCGTTGAGCTTCTGGTTATCCTTTTGAACATATTACAGGTCTTCTTGAAATTTTAACAACTGTTCCTCAATAACCTTGAATTGCTCAGAACCTCTCTTGATTTTTAGCTGAGGCAAATTAGACTACAACATCTGGCTCCAATTGGGGACAACATTTTAGTAGCAAAGTGCTGAAAACTTGTATATCAGTAGCCTTTATTGGGCATGGAGTCAAGGAGCACTTGTAGATCAATAGCCTTTATTGGGCATGGAGTCAAAGAGCACTTGTAGATGAAAATACTACAACTAAAAATGCTCAAATTTTGAGCTTATTTATGCACAAATCTTATCTCTATACATGGCTAAACTTAATTAGGTGAAGTTAGCCTTCCAATTGGCACCTGTTAGTCATCAGTAATTTTTGCTTCTCATGGATGACTAAAATACTTATCCTAGATTTCTAGAAACAAAGTTCATGAACATTGTGAGTTCTAGAAATCTCACTGCCTTCATTATCCTTAGGATAAATTTTCACTAGTTTATAATCCTTTCATGTCAAGGTTAGCCTGCTACTCCCAAAGACCCATCATGGGCTCATGCTATTCATTTTTCTCTTGTCTGGTCACCTTTGGCCTCAAGCCCACTGTTCTTTTACTTCCCAACCCCTCCACTGCTACCTAAGGTCACCAACCAATCAACTCTCTTATGTCTCCCAAATGCATCAAGAAAAAATGATCTCAAAACTATCTCTGTAGGCTCTTTAGATAAATCAAGTACATTGGATTTTGGATCTTCAAATACATCAATTTGTTCAAAACTCTGTTTTACACCTAATAATCCCAAGTCAAGTTTTCAAGCAAAGACCAACTCCAAAGAGCCTCCCACTAGGTCATTTAGGGTTTTATAGGTTGTAGTGTTCTTTTGATGATCTAAGTCACTATTTTTCATATGCCAAAAAGGTAAAATCAAAGAGGATGAAGATCAGCAAGTGGTTGTCCAAAGGAGATTAGAAAATCTTCCAAGGAAGGCCTCTTTGGCCAAGCACAAACTTTGCAAAGAAAAACTACCCATTTTGACATTTCTACAAGGGGTGTCAAGGTGGCTATCAGCAGAGAACTAGGTAAGGTAAGAGGCCAACTCATCACTAAAGACACCTACAGCAAAGGAGAGGCAGCATGCCTATTTTCAGAGAAAACTAGGGTTTTCAAGGGAATTTTTCTTGGTTTCATGACCTCCATGATTAAATCTTCAACAAGGCTTATATCTTGATGCTCTTACACCTCCTCCTATCCTTAAAATACCTCCATAAACACTTCCCATCACTCCTATCCCTCATAATCATCATTTTTCTACAAAACCTAGTCTATTGCCACAAATTGACACTTTTTGTTTTGAACTTTTGGACCCCTTCCCCTCACTCAATTCCTGAAATTCCACTTTCCCCTACTCCCTAACATCTATCCCTATCCCCCAAAATTTCCCCAAGAATTTAGACAACCCTTAACCCCTTCATTCCCCTCCCTCTGCAAGGCAGTCCTAAATCCTCACACCAAACCCTAATTTCCTCTTCCAACTAAGCTAGGGTTTGACATGAAAGGGAGACACAAGAGCAAAGGATTCATTTGATAGATCATGTCAGC
The DNA here is from genome assembly GCA_034641835.2 of Pinus albicaulis. Classification (NCBI taxonomy): domain Eukaryota; kingdom Viridiplantae; phylum Streptophyta; class Pinopsida; order Pinales; family Pinaceae; genus Pinus; species Pinus albicaulis. The sequence goes on along the minus strand of CM076570.1, from coordinate 991,225,041 downwards.
AAGAATAATTCTATACCATCTCATAAACATCATGCCTCCATCATTTTCCAAGAATTCATTCCAAGAGACAAGCCATGTATCACACCTAGGGCTAGTTTTGCTTTAAATTGTGTTTCTGACAAACAGAGATGAAATTGGAAAAAGTGAGAGAGGTTTTTGTCCATCATAGGGCCAAGAAGAAAAACCTCCTTCAATTTTTACACAGGTATCATGGTTTTGGAGAAATATTAAAAAATATAGGTGTCACAAGAGAAATTCTGCACTGCTGGAGTGACCTTGGGAAAATCAGTTTTTCTCACAGCCGAAGTGTCCAAATGACTTTCTTAATGGGTCAAATGACAACTATACTTAAATATTTTTCCAATGAGCTATCATGAGCTCAATTTGGAATTGAGGAAGTCATCCAAAAGTGGTCTGCACCAGCACTCTGCATTTCTACACCATCATTCAGGACTTTTTGACCAGTTTTGAGAGAATCAATTTTTGGCTAGGCAAATAAACTCAAAATAGGAAAAAAATTGTATATTTGGAAAGTAGACTCCACAAGCTTTCCAACGAGCTATCATGGAGCTCATTCTGACATCGAGAAGGCCTCCAAATGCCTTCTGCAAAATGGCACTACGCACAGACAGACTGGCGCTGCGCCCCTGGCAACACTTCAAAATTTTTGCCAAAGACTTTCAAAATCAGATTTTTCAGCCTCTACAAAGCTTCTACAAGTTAATACAAGATAACATCAGTGAAAGCAGCCACAAGGATGAAAGCAGTGAAGAAAAAAAGGAACAAAGTGACAATGAAAAATCAGTAAGGAGGCATTGAATTTCGAGCACTCAAAGAAGGTAAAGACCAATAAAAAATCAGAGACATGGCTCAAGATTTTTCGTAGGCTTATCCAAACCCTTGAAGGACCTCTCCACCAAGTTTGAGGCAAATCCAGAAACTTTTTGTTTTTTCCAAATTTTGGCCCCTAGGAGCGCAACACCCTAGGCGCTACGCTGTTTTTTGGGGCCTCCTCAGCTGATAAAGTTTACATTTTTGGGTTTGTCATGTCTCCAGCAGTCTCCCCAAAAAATTTCAGATCATTTGGAGCATTTTCCCCCCTCAAAAGGTCAAAAAACACCTCAAAAATGACCTTTCTGCCTCCTTTTCAGCCCTGGTGCTGCGTGTTGAGCAGTGATCGGAGATTGGATTTTTGAGCAGGTAAATGGCATCCATTCAACACAACTCAAGTATTTCTGGAAAGTAGACTCTTCAAGCTTTCCAACGAGCCATCACAGGCCCAAACCCGATGCCGGGAAGGGGTCCAAAACTCAGCTGCAACAGACCCCATTTTTTGCTGATATGGCGCTATGCCCCTAGACTGTCTTTTGCCAAAAAGTCAACAAAAGACACTGATTAATGACAAATTGGTTTTTTAATGTTTTTTTCGGGCAAATCACTCGTGATTTGATTTGGGAGTTATGTTTTGATGTTTTTCATTTATTATCTTATCTCTTATGTGTCTTGGGCCTTGCATGGTCATTAAGCACATTTATGACATTTATGGCTGAATTAGGGTTTCTGGAAGCCTCTTAGGGTTTCCACCTCCTCATTTTCTCCATAAATAGAGCATGAGGCTCTTGTATATTTTGTTGGATGTTGATGACTTATGCTGAAGTAATACATAGTCCCTTGAAGCCTTTGATGAGAAATTGATGTCTTGGAGCTTATGCATGATCTGATTCACTTGTTGATGGAGAAGGACTATTTGCAGGATCCATAGGCCTGGTTGATGGTGAATTTTTCTCTTGTTAATGTTTTCTAAGTTTCTCATATGTTTTCCATCCATCTATGCTGCAGTAGGACAAAAAATTTAGACTAAGATATGCTTGTTGATGGCACCTTAGATCTGTTTGTTTCCTTCACTTCCTAAATGTTTTCCTCTGCTTCAGATATGTTAGGGAATTCATCTCTTGCTCTCTAATAAGTTTTTGGCTTGTCTATTTTCTTGAATGATTTAGATCAGTTAGTATCAATTATGATTCATGGCTAGCCCTGCATATTCTTACCTCTGAAGTTCTCTGTTCTTGAAATCATCTTTTGAAGCAGCTTTGCCTATAGTTTGTCAAAGAAGTCTGTCTTAACCATGCTCTTTGCCCTTACTTAGCTAAAATTGTCTCAAGGAACTCTCATAGCTATCACTGTGGATGTTAGGGTTTTCTCTCCTTCTACGGTTATAGTTACTTGTGCAACTTAAATGTTTTTCCTACTCTTGATGATAAAACCCATGAAAGATTAAATAAGTTTTGCCTTTCTATGTTTTATCTGAATGTTGTCTTGGTTGATTATCTGCTTTTAGTCTGAAATCAAATGGATTAGGTGTTTCTTAACCCTTTGACTCTCTTGCTATGCTTATAAATCTTCTCACTCTCTCAGTTTACAAGTATATAAAGGATTCTACTTCTGCCCTTTATTAGCTTGTTGTTCTCAAGTTTAATGTCCATCTCATGATCCTTCACAACCTTAAAGATCCACCAACCAAGTTAAATTGCCCTGCAAATGCTCTTGAAACCATTGATGAACTCATTCATGACCTTGTTTGACTCCATTGCCCAATGACTTAACAATCTTCCTTGTTTTCTATCTAAATCTATCTGAACATCATACCCAACCAAAAACAATCAAAATACCGTGCACTTAACATCTAGCCTAAAATCAACCCTAATCAGCAAACAAGTTCACATCTTTGCGCCTACTAGAGAGATCCCTCTCTGAAACCAGGAAGGCTAGGTCCTAGGATTCCAAAGCTTGTTTTGATGTTACCCTATCTGTTTGTATCTCAATCAATCTAGCAAATTACGGAGAGCTAACAGCACCAACCGATCATCTGTGTGTTAGACTTAATGCCCCCATATTGTGGAAATTTGAAAATCAAAACAGGGATGTACAATGAAAATTTTCCAGATACAGAGCTTTGCACATCCCCTTGCACAAATGCTTGCTGCTGACAAAAGAAAGTTGTCATAGAACTGATGAGATAAATTTTCAGCTGCCTCCTTTTCTTGAACATCTTGTTGATGTAGAATTCTTTGAACAGGGCAACTTCCTTCACTGTTTGACTCATCAATTTGAGGTTGTATGTGAGAATATTGATTGTTGTTTTCTGTTGATAACCATTTAGGCCGGAAAGATAGATCTAAGGTTTGTTCCTCATAATGATGATGTTCTTCATATAATGCCAATTCTTGACAAAAATCTTCCCCCTCCTGCAAACACACCTAAGAAGCTCCACTAGTTTCTCCTCTATTCACAAAATCATTAAAATTATGAAAATTGTAATGATCTTCCGGGCTTTCAATGTGTAGTTCAGTTGTTGCAACGAATTTTTGACCAGAATCCTCAGAATGCTTGAATTCTTGTGTTTCAGGAATACAAGAATTCCCTGACCCCTTTTGAAAATCCTTGTTCATCTCTGAATTTGCATTCTTTTGTAAAGCGATTCCAATGTTTTCTTGATAGACCCTCTTGTCTTCATCAAAACTTGTTCTTTCAACATGACAGGAGAAATTTCTATAAGCCCACACATTATCTTTGATTTCTTGTGCATAAAGAAACATCAGCTCTAGAGTGCAAGGATTTCTCTCCTTGAGACAAAAAGCCAAGACAACAGAAAGAGCCCTCAAATAGTAAACCATAGCTGCAGCTTCGGGAGGCCAAATCTCTTTTGGCATGCTGAAATAATTTTTTTGAAACCTCCTATTAAACTCGGTGATTGATTCATTGCTCTGCCTCTGGATAGAGTATAATTCCAAAAGGTGTCTTTCATATGACTTATGCTTCCCCCAACATCTAAGAAATATATCTTGAAAACCTTGCCAGGAACTAATTGAACTTGCTTCCAAACACTGGAACCATTGCTGAGCATCTTGCTTTAATGAATGACAAAACATCCTTAAAGCCACGTCTTCACAAATAATTTGAAATTTGTCCAGGAAGTACTCAAATTCCAAGTTATGTTGTTCAGTTGAAATATCTTCCTCCTCTCTAGAAAAACTTGGCAAATATTTGAATCTTTTTGAAGGATATTGATGGAGGATTGCGGGCAGCACCAAGGGTTTGAAAATCACCTTGGTTCCAAGCTGGAGAGAAGTGGATTGCTTATGAGGTAAAATGTTATCACCCAAAAATGTTCAATCCTCACCTTTATGCCTAGGTTGTGACAGATTACTTTCAAGAATAGTAATGCAATAGTCATCTCTCCTTTCATATTTAGGATATAAAGTTGTGTCAAGATCAATAATACAATCGGAAGAAAAATCTTCTTTCTCCAATAAATAATGTACATTTTGGGCCTTATAATCTTTTGAGAAAATAAAGCAGGAAAAAATCTTCTTGATATGTAAGGGAAAATAGACCACCAAACTGATAGTGAAAAATAAAACTTCCTTTAAAAGATTCAAACTCTGATATCTGCATTTTCCACGGTTCTTTCTCATTTTCTTTCCCGCAGAATTCCTCATCTAATGAAACCTTCATCAGTAGAGTTGCCAGGTGAATAATAAATAACCAAATTTGTATCTAAATCTTGTTCACCATCAAGAAATAGATTTCAATACCCAGGGAAAAATAACTCCGTGCCTTCGTCCTCGGCAACGGCGCCAAAAAATGTTGTATCTTAAGAGACAATCCCTCGGTTGTGAAAGGAATCAGTGCTTAAGACATTTTAAAAGTGTGTCATAGAAATGATTTTATCATGAGGTCTTTGTTCTATCCCTCTGAAGACTAGTTTTCTAAAACCCTTAATGATTTGGTTTAACATAAAATTTCATAATGCCATTCACTGTTGATATCTGAATGAAAAGAATAACTACAGGGGAAAATTAAAGTAATATGCTGAAAACACAGAATCTACCACTTTTAAGTTTAAGAGGAAATTCATGGAGAGAGAGGAAACTCGAAATAATATGTTGTAAACACAGAATCTATTAATTTAAAGTTTTATCAAGAGCTTGTGAAGAGAGGGGAAACTCAAAATAATATGATGTAAACACAGAATCTATTACTTTTAAGTTTCAGAGAGAATTTGTGAAGGGAGAAGAGATGGAGTGAAGGAGCGCAAATTAAGGTTATTTAACTCTTTCTCACAGATGAAATTAAGAGACCGACTGCTACATCACTTCACTTCATTCAAAGAAGAAGGGACACAAAATGGCACAAGAAAAACGAATCGCCATCAACAGTTTCGAGAAACTTACTGCTTCTTTCATTTACTCATCAGAAAAAGAAGTACAAAATTTAATCCCCAAGAGGTCCAGAACTCTCCTTTTCTTTCTTTATCTCTTGCTTAAATACATCAAAAACAGTTTGTAACTGCTCAAGCTTCTTGAAACTCCTAAACTGCCTAAACTGTTAAACAACTTATTACATTGCAATCGAGGACACCATTGTAGCTTCGATCTTAGCAAAGAAAACAAAATACACTTGGAATATAATCCTTTTGCTGAGTCTAATTTGTTGTTGATGTATCTCCTTCCATTTCGGCTGTGATGACCTAACAGTCTGCATAAATGCATCTCCACCCGACTCTGCCCATGCTTTTGCATTTCGAACGTTGTCACCATGTCACCTGCTACCCGACTTTGCCTCTTCTGTGCGTGTCTGCTGTATTTAGTCTTCTCTTCTCCTTTGCTTTGTGTCGGGTCACTTACCCGAGTTTCTCTGCCCGCGTTCAGACTTTCTTCCATTATCAAGGCGTTTCACCAACTTTACATTATAATCCTCCTTTCTTCCTCTGATGTGATTTAACACAAGTAATGCCTTGCCTCTGGATTTGAAAACCTTTGGAGTTCACTTTTGAAACCACATCGCATCCTCCCAACATCGCACTTCGCATGTCGTTGTTTTTAACTTTTCATTAGCACTTAACCTTTAAAACTTGCGATGTGCGATATGCTATTGGGCCCCACCGCATCATATATCGCACTTCGGTGATTATAACTCAAACCCTTTGCATCTAAATTTTAAAACTTGTGATGTGCGGTATGCGGGCCAAGGCCACATCATCTGCCACATCATCTTGCCACATCACCTGCCACGTCATCATAAATCAACTGCGATCTGTGGGGTCGGGGCCACGTCATTCGCCATGTTAGCTTGCCACATCACCTTGCCACGTCACTACCATGTCACTGTCACGTCATCTTGCCACGTCACCTAGCCATGCCATCGCATATCGCACTTTGGTGATTTTAACATTTACCTCCCGTGCCTATCCTTTGAAACTTGTGATTTGCAACCTCTGTTGTCCATCTCTCCGCTTCAATTCTGCGCTTTGATTCTAACCACCTATTTTCCCCTTTGCGCCTCCTCCAAAACCCTTAAGTTATTTTAAGGAAAATATGCCATTTCTCTGCTTTCTCTGATTTTAAAAGTAAAGGGCGTGGGCTCCAGCTATCACCACATAATGTCCTTTATCGAAACCTGAAACCACTTGCGGGGGCACTTAAGTAAATTTTTTGGAATTTGATGAGAGTGTTCCCGCAGTTAATGTCAACCGTCAATTTGCAGGAGAGCGGATTTAACGAGACTGCTTGCGGGGGCACTCCTTGGTATAAATCTCGTGCAATTTGTGCTCTCGGGTTTTCGTTGGATCTGGGCACAATGAATACGAGCCTTCACTGTACTCGAACTTGGAAGAATCTTAATCTTGTTTAATTTTAACTTCAAGACATCTTAGCAGTAAATGACATTCTATAGCGCTAGTCTCTCCTGAGCTTGCGAATGAGCCCAACTCGACCCTGACCGGTGTGTAATTTTCTGAACGTGCCCATCGGTCCAGGTCTTGAACTGTTATGCACACGAATAAGCCCGACTTGAGCCCTCCTGCACACTTTTCTCTTTGCTGCCCCTCTCGCTTAGATTACACCTCCAATGTTGCTGCTTCACTGAATTTGGTTTCTAGTGCACATGTGATGACGAATCCTCGTTGAGCTTGTGGTTATCCTTTCGAGCATATTACAGGTCTTCTTGAAATTTTAACAATTGTTCCTCAATAACCTTGAATTGCTCAGAACCTCTCTTGACTTTTAGCTGAGTCGAATTAGGCTACAACAGGTCCTATGGAATAGTTTACTATGCAATGTTAAGTGATGGTCCACCTACAACAATTCAGAAATTGGATTTCAAAAACCAGTAAGAGGCAATTTTGAAATTTTAGCTTAGGTTTCAGTGGTGTCAAGGTTGAAGCATGACCATATAGTTGAGTTGGTGAGCTCAATCAATGCTCTGGTAGTAACAATTCTTGTAAGCCAAAAAGAAAATATGACAAGGAAATGAGGAGAAATGATGTGAAGGCCACTTTCATCATTAGCAATCGAAGCTAACTCTCTAGTGGTTTTGACATCAATGTTCTCCACAAAGGAAAAAAAAATTGGGGCCAACTTCAGTGTAAATAATAAAAGGAGAGCAGATAGTCATCAACACCCTCGAGCTACTATTATAGTACCATACAAAGAGCTTCAGAGTCATCTCCTGGAGCTGGGAAACATGAGATGGGAAATATGATTCCAAGGAGATAAAATTCACAAGGAAATTTTCAGCCGATCTAAAATCAAAATCCTCAGGAGTTTTATCAACCAAAGGCTGGTTCAGCATCTAGTGATATGAAAAAACACATGATATTTCATTGCACAGTCTCACATAGTGGCTCTTACATTGCAAGTAAAGAAATCTATGATGAGGAAAGGAGGATGACTACCCTCTAATTGGCTCATCCAAACACTAGGATAAATGATACTCTTCTAGGTCCTATGGATTTGAAGCCACGGGCATGCAAGAATTGCCATGAGAGGGGATTATTGCAGTATAGTAGAGTAAATTAACCGAGGTGCACTTCCTCTCATTTTCTCAAGGTTGGATTGGAGGAGAAATCCCTTAACAAGTCTGTGATTTCTGTGATTTTATCATTTTATACTTTGGCTATGGATGCACAAGTGATGCAACCTCTTGGAGAAGCCTTGTTGATGTGGATTTCACTCTTTTCTTGGATGCATACTGGTGAAGCATGGATTAATACATGATAATCTAAGTGGACTTTCTTTGTCTTGGTTATGTTTATGGATAATAGGAATTAAATAGGTAAGCATGGTATTTTATTCTCATTATCCCTCTTAAAAAAACCATTTTTCCAAGACTTTAAGGAAGGAGCAAGTGGGCTCCTTCCCTTATCTCAACCTTGAAGAATGAAAAGTCTAGGGATAGTGAGTGGACTTATCCTAGCTTAGTGAATGTAAATATACTCCAATTCTCTCCAAGTGTATTGATCCTCGACCCCATATACCCCCCGAAAATATATTGGTATGCTAAGGAACTGATCTTCTATTCTCCATCACCCTTTTTTCTCTAAATCCTTTAAACTATTTTGCTTGGGTTTACTCTCCTTGTAATTCCTATAATTCCTTGATTGTGTGTGTTTTGGGACCTTCCTTTTGAACTCAAATATGGAAATTACCCCAAAAACCATATCTTATTTTCAAGATCTACTTTAAACCCTATTTGTTCAATCCTTTGATTGGTGGTAATAAAAGTAGAATCCATAGGGGACTCTTTGCTTGGTTTGATTGGGCCATTAGATTCCTAACACCTACTAGGGGGAACCCCCCTTGAATAGAAGGAGAGCCAACCAGAAGCGGGAGGAGGGTTGGAGAGGTGATAGTGGACCCCCTCCTAAATTACAGAAGGTTTCACACTTGAGCTTTCAGACTTTCTTGCAAAGTGTGAGATATTGTGGTAACATCTTGGTATTGTTGTTAGGGATAAGGTCAAATTCTCAACAGATAACATAAAATGAAGTTCAATCTTGTAGATCTTTCCATCTATGTGATTCTATCGGAAGAACAAAGTCCTTGTTCTTTAAATATTTTGAAGACTTGATGTTTGTGAGGTGAGGTAAGAATAATTGTGAAGGCATTGACATCTCACCTTTCCGACTAATTGTGAAAAAAGAAAAAAAATTCATTTATCATCAAATGTAATATTTCATGATGGAAAATTGTATGAGTGAAATATGGCACCTTGGGATTTGCATGAATTGTTTCTTGTGTTGGATGTTGAAAATATAGTGGAATTCCCAAGCAAGCCTCCCCAAAATATGATAGGAAGCTTCCAAATTTCTATGGTGATTCTTAAGCTATTGTTCCACATGCCTTGTCATTTATGTTGAGATTTTGTGTATTTGGGGTAGCATCAATTGTGCTCTAGGTCCCAAATTTTCAGGAAGGACTAAAGTTCACTTGATCTACAAGACCCAGAAATGGATTTGGGAAATTTCATCTGGTTTAGGAGATAATTAATTAATTAATTATTTCAATGTATTCCCTAAGTTAAAACTTAGGAAAATAAAGTAATTAAAGTGAATTTAATTAAACATGTGATGAAATTGTCTTAAGTCACACGGATCAAGATTTTTTTTAATCTTAGCCATTGATTAAAGATTTAATCTTGGCCGTTGATTTGTCAACGAGAAAAGTATAAAGGAAAGGCTTGGGGTCATTTGTAACACACACAGAGGCAGAGCACTGAAGCTAAGGTGAGATTCTAGGACAGGGTTGCTAAGAATTATCAGAAGTGTTTCAGTTGCAGAGAGGGGAATTTAGACCAAGGGGATGATCTGATCCCGGGGTCTAGAATACACAAGAAGCAGAGAATAGATCAGCAAGGACAGCGCAAAGAAAGGCAGCAGACGGCAGCAGCAACAACAACAGACGGCAGCAGCAACAGCAACAGACGACAGCAGCAGCAGCAACAGTGTCTTTCAAGGGTAGATCTGGGGTTTCTAGGCCTAGATCTGGTTGAGTTCTGTAAATCCCGTTTGAGGGTGTGGATCAGTCAATATTGTTGGTCTTAAATCAGCCGGGTGCTGCAGATCTAGAGTATTCTCTGTAGGGTTTTCCAGATCTAGAACCTAGAGTTGTGTATTCAGAAATATTCTTAATAATAGAGCCCTTCAATAGCCAGAGACCGGTTTTCCCACATTGGGTTTTTCCTGGGGACAGTTTGTCCAAAAATAACTGTGTCACTTTGTCTATGTGTGCATGTTCTTATTCTAGATCTGAATTGGTAGAGATCTGTTATGTGTTTTGCTTTGATATTAACTTGTATAAGTAGGAGAAACTTAACCAGATTAAAAGAAATAATTTCTGCATAAGAATTAAGATTCAGAAATTTCTACATTGTATCAGAGCAATTGCAGATCTAGAAGGGTCACCAGCTAAAGCATCTGAAGGATCTAGCTGCAGAAAGCATTTGGAAAGGCAACAGAAAAGAAGATCTGAAGGGACGACACAGTTTTTAGGAGGAGATTCACGTAGAGGGAAGGGTGACGCTGTCCAGCGCTGTGTCCTAGCAAGCCACGCAACTACTGCGTAGAGGCAACTCAGAAACAGTGCTGGTTAGGTTTGAAGCCAGCCAGTGTGATTCAGATCTGAATCTATCAGATCCAGAAAAAGTTTGCAGAAAAGTTGTAGAAATTCAGAAGAGCTGGTGGGGTTAAAATTCTTAAGTTTTCATATTTTTAACCTTAGCACAAGTGACAAAGTTTGGGAAGAGATCAGCTTCTCAGAGAGTTTCTTGCAAAAGGAAACTTCCAATTTGATCAGAGGATCAAAGAAAAAGTTGAATCTTAGTTGATTTGGTAGATTTCCAAGGAGGGAAATCAAGTGTCAGAGGGAGCAGAGGGTGCCCAGTTGGAAAAGGACCCTAGATCCAGAACTCTAGCATAGAGAAGAGGAGCTCCGACACATTCTGAGCAGATGGCTCCTCATGGACTACGTGATCAGGATAGGCTAAAGGGCCTCTCAAACTTTTCAGTATGGAAAGCTAGGACCCTGATTGTCCTAGAGGCATATGGTCTAAGAGACCATGCAGAGCAAACCCTGGCCACACCGATAGATGCGGATCTCCTACAGAAGCATAGAGAAGATGTTGGGCATGCCAAGCGGCTGATAATGGACAGTATCAAGGACCATATTGTACCACACATAGCTGAGAAGAAGATGGCTAATGTAATATTCCCAATTAGCAATAGCTAATTGGAAATATTAATTTTGACTACTTTGCTTTAATAAAGTTAAGTTATAAATAAATTGGGTGAAGAGGGATACTTAACTCACATTTAGGATAAAAGTATTTCCTAAAGTCACTTGAGAGACATGACTAATTGGCAGCGTGGGGCCTAGAGGTCGAAGTGGCAGCATGGGAAAAGGGACAGCGTAGGCAGCGTGGGACCAAGCCAGCGCAGAGAGAGAGGGACAACGTGGCTCAAGGAGACAGCGCAGTTGATGGTGGGGCCTAGGTGAGAGCAAGGCTCTCCAAGCATAAAAAGGGAGAGGATCTCCTCATTTCATTCATTTTGATTATGCATCTATGTTATTTGTCTTTTGATATTGAGCACGCTTGCTGTTGAGAAAAGTCTGCACTTACAGTTCAGTACATCGGGTGTCTCCGTGCAGAGATCCCAACCTCAGCGCCAGGGGACTTCGAGTGCCTACTCGGGTGAGGAGTTTCACCTTTGTTTTGTCAGAGGGAGTTGCAGCAACCACAGTTGGGAGCATTCACTAGAAGAGATAGCGCAGTCAGTGAGAGGGAGGACGCAGTCTTGGAAGGAGGTGGTTCCGGATTGAGGGTTTATCAAGGGATTCAGCGTGGGAGAGTTGGAAAGGGATCAACCCTTCCCTATTCTAGCATTTTGGTAGAGTCAGAGGCCATTCTTTACAGCAGTTCATTCAGGGCCAGTGTTTCTCATTGGAGAATAGCGTAGTGCCTCGAGGGAGTCATTTTCGGGGGTCAGCCATTTCCGAAAATCTCTCTGGGCTTTTCTGGGTATTGGGTGTAGAGGCTATTCCCAAAGTTTCACAATTTTCCAAGGAGGTGAGCAGCCCCAAATATTCTTTTCATTCCAGCAGTACCAAGCAGCACTGGGGATTATGCAGTCATTGAGAGAGCATCCATTCCGGGTTATATTCTGAGAGTATTTCTACGCTTGCCTAGTGCAAGCCAAGGTGCCATCATTCTGATCACCTTTGCACTCATTTCATCTTTCAGTATTTAATAAAATGGCTCAACGTGCTCTATATTGTCTATTCTTCATATGATGTCTCTCTAGTTGCTATATGTCTTTGTTTATGTGCTTTATATTGTTGTTTATTTCTACTTGGAATATTACAGCTAATGAAATGTGGAAGGCTTTGACTTCCCTATATGAGGGAAAGTCTGTCCAAAGGAAGATGTTGTTGGAGGCCCAAATGAGGTCATTCATGATGACCAAGGGAGAAGACGTCGAGCATTTCCTCTTCAGATTGCAGTCAATCAGGGATCAGCTCATTGCAACAGGTGCAATCGTAGATGATGCAGTGATTGTCAAGACTGCCCTCAATGCAGTCACAGATGAGTGGGAAACTTTGTCCAAAGTATCTTGGGTAGAGCGGACCTCCCAGATTGGGGCAACTATTGGTCGATCCTGCGGCAAGAAGAACTACAAAGGTTCACCAAGAAGCAGCACAGTGCTGCGTTGAGCAAGGTTAAGAAGGAAGAGGAGGAAGATGCAGCCTTGGCATCAAAGAAGCAGCTGAAGAAGAAGAAGGATCTTTCTAAGCTCAAGTGCTTCCCGTGTGGCGAAATGGGAAATTTTGCCATCCATTGTCCAGAAAAGAAGAAGGACAAGGAAGCATCTTCTTCCAAAGCAGCAGTGGCAGATGATGGGTTCGGAGATGATGTAGTCATGAGTGCTCATGAACCACGAAAGTGGGGTGACATGGATCTGCAGAGGAGCTATGGAAGTAAAGGTGGGATCCTTGAGCAGCTCATCTCTTGGATCACAAGCGAGCTACGACAGCCTTAAGACAGTAGCGGGACAAGTGGAGCAATGGGTGCATAGATCACAGATGAGGCATAAGCAGAGGCAGATCTGGAGGCTGGGAGGAGCAGCACAAATCATAACAGCAGCAGCGTAGAAGCAGTAGCAGCGCAGAGGCTAATGTGACTTTAGCAGCGCAGTGCAGTACTGCTTACGCAGTGCAAAGCTGCAGCAGCGCAAAGCGCTTCAAAGGAACAACACAGTGCAGCAGCAGCGTGATAGATTTCAGCACAAGGCGCTGATGTGACTTCAATAGTGTAGAGGGAGTCTGATTATGTAGGTAGAGCTATAGTTGTGCATCGTTCTTTAGATGCCAACACAGATCTGTAGCCTATGGAGCTTCAGTGATGAGGATGCAGCGCATCAAACTTGTTTGTTAAAGATTGGGCAGGAGATTCAGTTGTTTCTCTCAACAACTGAAGTTGCAGTGCAGCAGATCAGCAATGGCAATGCTATGAGCAGCACAGATGCAGCATATTCAGAGGGAGCTGCAGTACAATGGTTGTAGTGGCAGTGGCAGAGTCATGGGCAGCAATACAGAATGGCAGTAGTATTGCAGAGTTGAGTGGCAGGAGGCCAGGCTTCAGCAGCACAGAACCAGTGCCCAAAATCATGTAATGCATAAGTGTGATGTATTGCTAGAACGCACCCTTGATGCTAAGAGGGAGTGTTGAGGCATCAGTTGTGCTCTAGGTTCCAAATTTTGAGGAAGGACTAGAGTTCACCTGATCTACAAGACCTAGAAATGGATTTGGGAAATTTCATCTGGTTTAGGAGATATTAAATTAATTAATTATTTTAATGTATTTCCTAAGTTAAAACTTAGGAAAATAAAATAATTAAAGTGAATTTAATTAAACATGTGATGAAATTGTATTAAGTCACACGGATCAAGCTTTCTTTTAATCTTAGCCATTGATTAAAGATTTAATCTTGGCCGTTGATTTGTCAACGAGAAAATTATAAAGGAAAGGCTTGGGGTCATTTGTAACACACAAGAGGCAGAGCACTGAAGCTAAGCTGAGATTCTAGGGCGGGGTTGCTAAGAATTCTCAGAAGTGTTTTAGTTGCAGAGAGGGGAATTTAGACCAAGGGGATGATCTGATCCCGGGGTCTAGAATACATAAGAAGCAGAGAAGAGATCAGCAAGGACAGCACAGAGAAAGCAGCAGCGACAGCACCAGATGGCAACATTAATGGCGGCTTAGCGCGAGGCAACGCGGCAACAAGCAGCAGCGACGAGACGGTAGCGACGGTACGCAACGAGATGATAACGGGGAGTGTCTTTCGGGGGCAAATCTGGGGTTTCTAGGCCTAGATGCGGCTGAGTCTTGTAAATATTTGAGGGGCTAGATCAGTTAAGTATTTTTTGTCTTAGATCAGCCAGGTGCTGCAGATATAGAGTTTTCTCTGTAGGGTTTTCCAGATCTGGAACCCAGAGTTGTGTATTCAGAAATATTCTTAATAATAGAGCCCTCCAGCAGCCAAAGACCAGTTTTCCCACATTGGGTTTTTCCGGGGACAGTTTGTCCAGAAATAACTGTGTCACTTTGTCTATGTGTGCATGTGCTTATTCTAGATCTGAATTGGTAGAGATCTGTTATGTGTTTTTCTTTGATGTTAACTTGAATTTATTCAGTTGATAACTTGTATAAGTAGGAGAAGCTTAACCGGATTAACATAAATAATTTCTGCATAACAATTAAGATTCAAAAATTTCTACAATTTAGGCATATGCCAACATCCAAAGAAAGACAGGACAATGCCATGATATAATAATTTCTTCTTTCTTTGGAGTACAAGTATAGAGTTTGGCTTAGGCACTCTTGCGGTCCAAAGAACATATCTTGCATGGAAGCTATCACTAAAAGTTTTCTCAGGCATAATAATGGCCCAAGATTGCATAATTGTGAATACATATCAGGAGTTATTGGCAGCCCTATGGGAGGAAGGTCTCTTGGAATTTTTTAAAGATGACAACGGTATTGTTGAGGTGAATAGTGCAAATCAGACTTTGTTGAGAAGTGTGAGACATTATGGTAACGTCTTGGCAGTTGGCGCCGTTGTTAGGGATAAAGTCATTTTCTCAAAAGATAACATCAAATGAAGTTCAATCTTGTAGATCTTTCCATCTATGTGATTCTATTGGAAGAACGAAGTCCTTGTTCTTTAAAGATTTTGAGGACTTGATGCTTGTGAGGTGAGGTAAGCATAATTGTGAAGGCATTAACATCTCACCTTATCAACTAATTGTGAAAAAAGAACAAAATTGCATTTATCATCAAATGTAATATTTCATGATAGAAAATTGTATGGGTGAAAGATGGCTCCTTGGGATTTTCTTGAATTGTTTCTTGTGTTGGATGTTGAAAATATTGTGGGATGCCCAAGCAAGCCTCCCCAAAATATGATAAGAAGCTTCCAAATTTCTATGGTGATTCTTATGCTATTGTTCCACATGCCTTGTCATTTAGGCATATGTCAACATCCAAAGAAAGATAGGACAATGCCATGATATAATAATTTCTTCTTTCTTTGGAGTACAAGTATAGAGTTTGGCTTAGGAACTCTTGCGGTCCAAAGAGCATATCTTGTATGCAAGCTATCACTAAAAGTTTTCTCAAGCATAATGGCCCAAGATTGCAGAATTATGAATACATATCAGGAGTTATTGGCAGACCTATGGGAGGAAGGTGTCTTGGAATGTTTTAAAGATGACAGCGTTATTGTTGAGGTGCATAGTGAAAATCAACGACCAAACCATGCAACTGCTTAGTTAAATAAAGAAGACAACACTATGTTCCAAATCTGAAGGAGAACCTTCAGGGAAGATGATGCTCCAAAACCTGATACTCTTGAACCCTAACAGCTCGATGGGAAATATGATGAGGTACAGACCATGTAGAAAATCCACGTAGATTCAAACTGATAATTGTAATATGCTAAAACAATATACTTGAATCTACTCTACCAATTGCAGAAAATCGATTAAGATCGCGAAATCACAAAACAAGCAAGAGAAAGAATTTCAATCGCACAACACAAAGATTTTCCTGGGGAAAGCCTCAGCTAAAAACCCTGCTATCTGTATATTGCATAAGTTAGAAAATATGAAAAGATTACAATGATTTTCTCAAGCTTGATAAACCTCTGCACTATCACTATCTATCTCATTGATTCTGAGACAAGCCTGGTTCAATACTTAGCCAATTTTCTGCTCTCCAGGATCTCTATTTCCCTGCGTTGTTTTTTTGGGTAATCAGGGCCTATTAATTAGGCTCTTCATCTAACTGCATGCACCCCCTATACAATTTGGATGATTATACAACTGATAGTACATTGCGCTTGAACTCCAATCTCAACTGGGTCTTTCTCAGAACTGACATGCATGAGTTATTTATGAGTGAAATATGAGTTATCTGATTGATCACTAGATGTGGTTCAAGTTCAAGTTCCACTCTATGACTTCTCATTAGTTCCTCCATCAGTTAGAGCTAGTTGAACTGACTTTAACTCAGATAAACTAATTTAATTAATTACAACTCAAAATAAACTCAACCAGGGCTCCTATAAGGCAGGATATACTCTACATGCCTCCAGTTAGACCCTCAACTCGAATTAACTAAACCAACTAAGTCATCCTAACTTAGTTAACTCGTACAAGCTGTCATGTGATGTGGAATTACAATTTTATTCTAATTTAATCAAGGAAAAATTAAATTAGAATCCTTTTCTTGTTGTCATTTGCAATAGACCAGACCAATTTTTCTTGTGTGTCTAGGACAGGACAATGATGAAACCCTTGTCTATGATGTATGTGATTTTGGCACCCAAACCTTGGACTCTAGAGCTGAGATGAATGTCGACCCTTACTACAATATGGACAAAGATAAGATAGTTGCAAAAAGAGTACAAAGCTCGGGGCTAAGGCACATGTTAAGAGGGGAATTTTTTATTAATTTCTTTCAATTGAAGATCAATCGTGAAAGCTCCAAAAATTTCTGCAAAAGGCACTCCTGCTGAAGAGATGTGTGATGACACATGCAATTTGAGTTCCATAAGATCAGTTTGGGATATCAACTTCGTGCCATTTTTTTATGTTTGGGAAATATGGGTATACTTTTAAAAAATCCATAATCCAAAAAATTGCAGCAGCATGGAGGGAAAAGGTTGGATGTAGGAGCCTAGACAAAGGAGAAGAATCATTTTTCTAAATTCCCCTGTGATATGTACAAGAAATGGCACATGCTCTCTCATTCAGCAAGGTGCCCAAAATTTGGTTATACCTTCAAGTATGAGTTTCCTTAAAGCACTCATCAACAATGCTGAAATTTTAGGCCTAAATTCTAATATACAAAGAAATGCACCAACAGTGTGGCAAGGAAGGATCTATGAACCCTCTGATTGACTTATGCACTTGGATTGAGAGAAGTAAGATGAATGGCAATGAAGTGGTGGTATTTGAACTGCTAAGAAGCCAGAAGGATGTTTTGAGTGACAAACATTCGTGCTTTAATGTGTCTTTGTTTTTTTATGACAATCAACCACTGAGAAAAGGGCCATTGCACAAATGTGATGATGAAGTGCCTTCATTGGCTTACTGCTTTTACTTGGTGAGATTTTAGGATTCTCAAGTGCTCCCTTGAGGAGTACTTGTCCCCAAGTAGGAGCCAGATTTTACACATTTTTCATTGAGGATATTTTAGGACACTTTTCAGGGTATGGTCATGTGCAACATCGAACCTAAGACAATGGATGGCACGTAGTTGATCTAATAAAAAAGAATGTTGCATGAGGTAAAGAGAGCAGAGTTGGAAAGTCTGATCATTTTTTATGAAAAGGCTCAAGCAGACCTCTAAAACGTTTCATTATTTAGGAAGAGTCAGATGGAAGAGTTTACTATGTAATATTTATTATTAAGTGATGGTCCACCTGCAGCAATTAAGATATTGGATATTAACAGCCAGTGAGAGGCAAATTCTGATTTCTTATCTCAGGTTTCAATGATCCCAAGGCTGAAGCATGACCATATCGTTGAGTTGGTGAGCTCAGCCAATGCTCTGGCAGTGACAGTCCTTGCAAGCCTAAAAGAAAATGCGACGAGGCAATGAGGAGAAATTATGTGAAGGTCATTGTTGTCACTGGTAATGGAAGCAAATTTTTAGGTGTTTTTGATATCAACGTTCTCTAGAAAAACAACAGACTGAAGCCAATTCCGGTGTAAGAAGTAGAAGGAGAGCAGACAGTCATAAACAGCCTCAAACCACTATCGTCCAGATCTGTAAACAGCAGCGTACTACCATACAAAGAGCTTCAGAGTCATCTGCTAGAGCTGGGCGACATGAGAGGCAAGGTATGAACAATCAACAAGCAACAAAAAAAGATTCCAAAGAGACAGAATTCACAGGGACATTCTTGGCCAGTCTAAAATCAAAATTCTTAGGAGTTTTATCAACCAAAGTCTGGTTCAGCATCTTACATTGCAGCTAAATAAGTCTATGATGAGGAAAGAAGGATGACTGCCCTCTATTTGGCTCATCCAAATACTGTGATATATTCCTGGCCCTATGGATTTGAATCCATGAGAATGCAAGAATTTCCATGACATGTGAATTATTGCAGTCTAGTGGAGTAAATTAGTAGATCCTCTTACTTTACTTCAAAATTTAGAAAGTGCAGGGTTCAAAACAGTTATGCCAATGACAGCGCTAAGCAGCAAGCATCACAGAGAGATGAGATCACCATTTAACTGTTTCACGAGGTTAGAAACTAGTGAGTTCAGCCTTGAATACATTGAAGTATAAGTACATACATGTGAGAGATAGAAAAACATCATTTCAAAATAGGTTGACCTGATTTACCTACAAATCTGAATTGGCGCTGACCTTTCAAGTGCCAGTTATTTGGTAAATTTGACTAAGCCCAACCCCTGTCTGAGCTTTAATAATTAGTTCATCAAATTCACAAAGACGTTTGACCTATCTATGAGGTCCAATGCTACTATTGTGGGTCTGATGTGTTCACATCTTAGAGGTATTCTGCAGCTCTTTCTTTCTGAACACTCATGCCCTTTCATTGTTCATTGTTGTACACGTCATATAAATGCTCTCAAATTGTAATGTTTTGGATTCTTTAATTGTTGAAGAGGGTGTTTTGCACTTCCATCAGATATAATAGGGGATTTTAGCATGGAAAATTAATATTTTATTGAGAGAGAAGTTGAGTGGCTCCTCCATAAATAGAGGTGCACTTCCTTTTATTTTGGCTTGTTGGGGATTTGGGGGAAATCCCTGAGGAGGTTTGAAAATTCTGTGATTTTTCTCTCTTATAATTTTCTTATAGATGGATAAGTTGAGTTACTTTTCTTGGCTGGAATTGTGATGTGATTTGATCTCTTCTCATGAATGCTTATGGTGGATATCTTGGACAATGCATGGTGAAGTGAACTCAATAGAGAATATATGGTAGAGTAAAGTTGTATAATGTTCTATGATCTTGCGAAAGTGCTCTATTTTCCAAAAGATTATTAATATTTAAAAAATAAGAAAGAGGGAGAAAAATGTTGTAGCATGCAGTCACTTGCAAAAATGAAAACACTACAAAGAAAGGGTGAGGAAAAGTAAATCCAACTTATAGATGGTACATTTAACCCACGAGAAACCACCAAACCAATGAATTAGATTAGGGATTTATACAAGGACATAATAGAGTAACAAAAAATGTAACAAATAATTTAATAACCAAACTATCTCATAAGGTTATTGAATTTGACAGCTAGCTAGCTTGAGCCACATAAGGTACAAAGCTAAGCTCAGGTAAATTCAAAGATAGCTTGAGCGACATAAGATCCAAGGCTAAAGCTTGGGGAAATACAAAGCTAAGCTCGAGGAAATGCAAAGATAGCATGAGCGACATAAGATCTAAGGCTATAGCTAGGGGAAATGCAAAGATAGGAGAAAAACAAAGAGTTTGATAAGCTTGGTTGCTTGGCAATATGCTCATTTAAGTGGATCTCAGTTCATGCTTCACATTGTTTTGCAAAATAAAAGGAAATCGTTCACATTTATCCAATTATTTTCTTTGCACATTTTTTGTGGAATAAGTTAATTGATCTTGTAGTAGATCTTTCTAATTATCCATATCTCCAGTGCTAGATCAAAGCCATGTTTTAGGAAAAATTTCTCACATGTGTCTCTCTCCAAGCCCTTTGATTTATTCCTCAATGAGAAATCTAGATAATAGGTTGCGAAGATAATTATATCCTATTCTTCATCACTACTATTGTTAAAAGAGATAAACATACCATCTATATCTGCCAAAGACAAATAAAAGCTTGTCTTTGTCAAGTGGCTCATTCTACATGCGTATGCGACCAAACTAGTAGCTTCCAAGCACAACTAAACATCTTGGAGCATCAAGGTATACAAGAATCAAGCTTTACAGAACTAATGGATAGAAACAATGGAAATAGAACTATAGTTTGCTAATACAAATTGAGATGAATATGTTGGGTAATGAAAGTAAAAGGGTGAGAGCAAAGAGAGGTTCTTTTGCATTCACTACAAAACCTCAAAAAAAAATTGATTCCCTAACCTATTTCCTCTCATGAGATTAATGGCTATATTGTTTCTTATAAGATTTATCTCCCCAAAGAGATGTTCTTTTGTATTCACTAAAAAATTCTCAAAACAAACTCGTTTCCTAACCAATTGCCTCTCATGATATTGATGGTTATATCATTTATTATAAGATTGATCTTCTTTCGCATTCACTAAAAAATCTCAAAACAAACTCAATTCCCTAGCACATTATCTCTATGTGATTAATGTCTATATCATTTCTTATAAGATTGATCTCCCTTTTCAAAATGTAAATAATTAAGTTGTGAAAAAAGTCACGGAACGATGGCTTGCTACTAGCTAGATTCTCATACTCTAGTGTAAGCACGTGGAAAATAAAATAAATAAAGGGGTAAGGATTTATTGTCGACCGCTATTTGTGATGGAGCGCTACAAAGCAAGGGTGAATCTCCCCAAACTTTGTAAAATAGTACAAAGAAAATGAAATGTTGTGTAGTAGCAAAAAAAAGAATAACAAAATAAAATCCTAAATCTAAGAGGAAACCAAATAAAACATGGGAATCCCCAAATTTCCATCAAAATAAAAATGTATGAAACCTCCAATCTGTAAAGCACTAGTCCTCCCTAGTGTTCCACGGGGTCGCGTCCCCCCACCTCGAGGTCGAGTTTCCTAGCTCCCCTGCGCTCTGGGGACTTGGGGACGACTGGGGGACGTTTCCCCAAGCTCCCAAAAAAACAGGGTACTCGAGGGGATGTGAGGGGTCGTTTCCTAGGAAAAAGGGGACATGAGGGGACGTAAGGGGTCGTTTCCTAGGAAAAAGGGGACATGAGGGGTCATTTCCCCAACAAAAAATTGCAAAATTTTTTAATGAAAAAAAAAATTTCCGAATTTCTAAGGGTTTGAGTTAACTTAAAAGTTTATTTCAATGTTTCATTGTTCATTTCACATTTCATCTACGTTGAAGTCGTTGTCGCTGCCCGAATTTATGTTGTATTGTGGGGTAAGGCAAAGGATCAATCCAAATTGGATACAAGCACAGAAAATAATGGACTTGAAAATGAATCCAACAACAACAACATAATTACAACAACAGAAGAGTCTAACATTGACATTAATCAACCCCTCTTACAACATGAAGGCAGTGTTGAACATTTAAATCATTCTCACACACAAATTGCTCAAGAGTAATTTTCGATTAGATCTAAACACGAAATTGTTTTGCTAAGAAGTAGATTCTTTTAAGTTTCTACCACCTTTAGTTATGGGAAAGGAAACCATTGTCAAAATTCGCAAGAATATAATGTATTTTATTCCCTTCTTATCTTCTATTATTTGACATAATGGCCATGGTATCTAGTTTTTTAAATGGTCACAATTACAAACTTATATGTATGATATCTTTCATGATGTAAGTGTTATATATTATATAGATAAAGACAATTACACTATAAATATTAAAATTTCAATGATATATCATATATTTTTATATTTATAAGTTTTTAAGACCCCAACGTCTCCCCACATTTCCTAAAAATTGGTGGGGAGATTTTGCATAGGCTGCTCCTGCGTATCCCCACTCCCTCACCCCCACCTCCAGGGTACTTGGTGGAAAATTGGTCCTCCCATCCCTAGGTGTAAATGTAGTCTTCTCCTTCCATGTTTCTCCAAGATCCTAGTTAAGGAGAAGTTGTAAATGGGAAAAAAAGTAAGGGGGGAGGTGAGAAGACCATTAGCATGCTATAAGAATGCTAAATTTCAAACCGTGAATAAGGAGATAAAGTTGAAAACCCTAACTAAACCTACATGGATTTAGTCTTAAAAATATTATGGCAACAAACCATGGGGATGTCCCTAAGAGAATAGTGGAGAATGTGGATTCATGTGCCAAATAACCCTAATTATAGGTTTCCAATGTAGAAATTATATAACTTATGTGTTATATGTCCAAGATTCTCCTGATCTCACACTATTTTAACTTCATGCAAAATACAGAATCTATTCCACCATTGATCATTTGCAGAAATTAAATCAAGATTGCAATGCACACATGAAACAATAAAAATTCACACACATTAACACAGTTTTTTAATGGGAAAGCCTGAAGCTGAAAACCCCAACTATCTGTATATAATATATGTCATAGAGATCATGTAACAATCCTCATACAAAGCTGATCATATCAAGCTCTCATTACAATACAATCGCTACACACTAATCAAGAACAATCAGCAAAAATCGACACTGATTTTTGCCCCCCTGATAGCCTGCCTCTACTGCGTAATCCCTGCTGAAGAATGGCTCTGAATGAGTTTGAATTTCTCCAGCCTTGCTCACGCAATCCTCATTGGCATCTCCATTGAGTGTTGGATGCAATCAATGCATCACTATAGTCACAACTGATAGTCTATCTTGCCCTTTCACCTATCTCTCCACTGGTCTCCATTGAAACTGCCATGCAATGTAGTTAATTGATGTATTCTTCAGTTGATTAATGAGTTATTATTTAGTGAATTAATTAACTAATTAATTCACACCACTCTCAATAGTGTATCAATCAGTTAGACTAGAGACAACTAGCTCAACTGAGTCTAACTGAGTTAAACTAAATACAACTCCATCAACTACTTCTATAACTCCACCAAACTCTGTCACATGAGTTCTAACTGAAGTCCTCATGCATTAGCTCCAGTAAACCCTCAGGAATAGCGTAATTCCTTCTATCAGTTGTTGTACCACATCTGTGCACTTAACTGAAGTGCTCCAAGAGAATAAGATAATGTTTATAGTCCAAATATTATTAAGAGCTAATAATATTCGACATATCTATTTTTAGACTGGCAATCTAAAAATAGATTCCGACCAATATGTCTAAAAATAGAAGTCCATATATTTTTCCAACTTGACCAACCATCCACAAATAGCATCCTGCAACTCATAGAATATGATCGACATGTCTAAAAATAGACTTTGCGCCAAAAATAGCCTGCGGGCCCACTTAGTGAAGGCGGCTTTTTTCACTAAGCTCATCATCTTGTTGAATCTCAACATCCAAAACTTGTGATGGAAGTTATGGGTGTCACTAAGTTGAATTCACTCACAAAGTAATGGTACAAAGAGAAGAGACCAAGGATGTTCAAGATAATTCTAAAATCCAAGAAAGCAAAAGGGAGAAGAAAAAATTTCATGAACAAAGATGATAATATAAGATAAACTAGACTAGACAAAAGATCCTCCCAGGGGAAGCAAGGAAAGTAGCCTTATACTAAGAGAAATCCATCCAATTTAGAGAATAATGGCAATCTAAACATACCAATAGAAACTCAACAAGTTTTTAATGAAAGGTGCTTTTTGTTCCACCAGAAAAAAGAAAACAGAACTATTTGTTCCATATGAAACTAGTCTAACTCTCACTAAACAACAAAACATAAAATCATGAATAAAAAATTTGTGGAATGGTCCAAAAATTCAAAAATGTAAAAGGAATTAAAGGGAAAGAATGCCCTCAAAGGAAAAATCTGAAAATAGTGGGCAAAGAATGGGAGTTTGATCATTGAAACAAAAGAAGGCACATGGGCCCCAACAAGGAGTGTGCTTACAAACATATACCGCAAGAAAAACAAGGCAAGGAATATTCCTTTAGAGTAATTTAATTAAGTAGGTGTGTCTTATTTGGTTTGAAAAACCAAATAATCAAAGGCAAAGCTCTCAAGTGGTCTCCTTTGGTGGGTTTGTCAATTCCCAAGTGATCTAGTAATACTTACACGCACATTGGGATTATCTAAGAAGGCAAGTTTGGCCAAGGTTTATTTCATAGGGAAGATCCCAAATAAACAAATTGAACTACAAAACTAATAAAAGAGAAAATAAAGGAAGAAGGAACAACTACACAAGGTTAAATCACCTTTAAAAACAATCCTACGAAGGATTGGCACAAAAGTCTATTTTTTCTGCTACAATATTATCATTTGAGTACATATTAAAATAGCTTTTAGAATGAAATACTTAATAATAAATTATATCAAATTGTTAATTTCTTAGCTATCATCCCTTCAAAAGCCTATTTAGTGTTTTTGTCTTCAAGATTAATTATTACTTTCTTCCTTTTTGTGGATATTTCCATATTAAATGACCATTGTGACTAACTTTGTTGTTAGCTACATATTATATTCACCCATATCTTTACTCAAAATTCCGATGCATAGTTGATTTCACTAATCTACTTGCCTAGTTGTTGGTCCCACTTCATTCCCTTAGTCTGTGATACAACACTAAACACAACATTGCTAAGTTTTTCATCAAACCCATGTTCTTCCCTAGCATAAAATTGAATTTAGCAACAAATAAAACTCTAAACCATCAACTTTGTATCAACTACAATGTAGGGAGAATCTAGATAGCATTCTTACTTTTATCCAATGGACAAATCATAGAAAGCTGTGAATGGGGTTCCTTTATTAAGATGGAAACAAGAGAAATTGACACAAATCAAATGCTAGGGTAGTAATATGGTTTACAAACCTATGCTAGGTTAGTAATATGGTTTACAAACCTATTTTGGCATTAGGTATCATTAGAGACTATCTATGCAACCACAATCTTTTACTTTAGTGTATGTCAATTTCTAGTCATGACTTTCACATTTAACGTAATCTTACTTTATAATATATAGGGATATTTGAAGTCATGTCATTTTAAAAATTGTTCAAAATTACTAAGCTAAGCCAATAGCTTAAGTTGATAGCATTTGTATAACTAAAATGTTAAACTAGTCTTCCAATATGGCTGTATTATTTATAAAAATGAAGACTATCAACAAATATATCATTATTAAATTTTATCATTGCACCAATTGAAATTTTGACTTCTTAAATTTAAATTAACATTGATGTCTATAGATTTTATTAACTATATCTTATATAAGCCTTAGTGGCATCTTCATATTAACATATGGTAATCATGATAAATCTAATTTCATAAAAATAAACTTACTAAACTCCAATTCAATGTACATATTACTAAACTTACTATATTTATGGAATACTTCAATGTATTATCCCCTAATCATTTACAAATTCTAATTGTAATTATTCTATCAACCTAAGAGTAAAAAAAAATTAAAAATATTATAAAGAAAAAAATGCAGTTATTTATATTGTTTATATGTGAGACTTTTTGAAAACTTTTTCCGATCTAATTTGTGTAGAATCTTATATTGTTTATATTTGAGACTTTTTGAAAACTTTTTCCGATCTAATTTGTGTAGAATCTTGTAAGGATTTATTGAAATCACAAGTTTGACTAGTAAACTCTTTACAATCAAATTGCCTTTGAGATTTTTGAGGGTGTTGAATCTATATATAGAATAAAAAAAATCAGCTTAAACAACACAAATCAAGATTCCACCATAATTCTTTTCACTGAATGCATACCAAAAATCCTATAAAAACTACAAAAAAATCTCACATATAAAAAAACTATGAAAAAAAAAATATATATATATATATATTCCCTAGCTAGCTACGGTCGTAGTACTGTAACTTATCTGATGAAATAAATGAAATAAGTCGTCGTTCTCGCTGCAAGCCAAGATGTTTACCAGAGACACTTAGGTTCCGATAGATCCGATGATTACAAGCGTGTTGGTTCCTATGGTGCTGACAGATACGACCATAGATACTTAATGTTGAGCGCAGGTACGTGGGTGACGACGATAGATAAACTGACATCAGGCCAGCCTCGGGTCACTGTTGTAACTGGCTCGAATTGGAAGGGTTAGTTGGGCGAAACCAGCGTTGTCTCATTCAGTGCATCATCCACATTATATTAACATGCACTTCTGAAAAAATCAAACTCCCTCCTATTATATTCCACCCAAACCGAAAAAAACCAAAAACCTTATTATTATCGAAACTCACTCTATAAACACCCTATTCTTTAAAAGTAGTGAGTTCTTTCTGGGCAAACTAGTGGTTCTTTCTTTGCCCTCCCTCGACCATTTTCTTTGTTGGGGAGGAAGGTAAGGTTATCACTTATACTTCTGAGACTGACTACCTTAATCAGCCCAATCAGATGTCACACACTCCTGCCAATACAATAGTAGGAGAAATAGGATCCTTAATACAGAATATCAGGAACTACAACAACTCACAAATATTTATTATCTTTCAGGCAAGAAGTCACTCACTCCTGCCTGAAAAGACTGCTACAGCATCTCAGGAACTACAACTCACAAATAATCATTATCTTTCAGGCAAGAAGTCACTCACTCCTGCCTGAAAAGACTGCTACAGCATCTCAGGAACTATAAGTCACAAATACTCAGGCAAGAAATCACTCACTCCTGCCAGAAAATAGAGATAATAGGAGAGATGCTTAGTGATCCCACTTCGCTAACGAAGTTGGGTAAGTGAGGAGAGTATATAGAATAGAGGTTGGTAAAGGGAACAGGTGCGTTGGTGGAAACACAAAGTAAAGGTAGGCTGAGTCAATTCAATAGCAATGTTCTGCCCACCCAGTGATGGAATGTGATGGGCAAATCGTCCATTACTGGGTATCGTCGAGATCCTTGTTTAAAACTGTGAAAACAGGTTGGAGAAGTATCGTTGAGATCCTTGTTTAAAACTGTGAAAACAGGTTGGAGAAATGTGAAAATAAGTAAATCTGATGAGTAAGTCTGTTTTGAAATTCCAATCTTGTGACCCCTAAACCAGCCTTCTTATTTTGTTTTTATTTTTTTTTCAATGTCATGGGTTTTGCATTCATTCCTAAGGCAGTTCCAACGATTCCACAACAGGTGCTGTATTTTTTTTTTTTAATGTCAGGGGTTTTGCATTCATTCCTAAGGGAGTTCCAGCGATTCCACAACAGGTTCTGTAAAACTTACATTAATGCGGTAGGATGACTAAAATAAGACCACTGAAACGATTCCTAAAGCCAGTAGGTAAGATCTACTAATAAATCTGGCATGAAGTGAAAGGTAATTTCTGACGATGCAGCGACAGGTTGTTCCTGTGCCACCCAATCCACTTCATTTCATCAAGTAGGCATATAAAGGGAATCCCAATGGTCTAAGCGCTTTAAGCAAGCAAGCCTGTTTAATGTAAGGGTTCTCTCACTCCTAAGACAGTTCTTCTGACGATCCCACCCACGCTACGGTTGTTCCTGTGCCACCACCAACTTCTATTCATCAAGCAGGCTGATCAAGTAAATGGCAATGCTGTCTGAAGTGTCCACCCAAGCAAGCAATCCCGTCCAATATCTGGGGTCAATCAATCCAAGAGGGCGGTTTCAGGTTTCAACGATCCAACCAATTTGACGAAAAGCAACTTAGATGAATATGCAATTTGGGTTCCAGTCGATCAAAACCCTCACCGCATATTTTAGAAAGAATAGATGGGGGTTCGTAAGGGCTCCGCACCGCATTAGAGAACTCGATGATTTATTTCAGGGTCGTTCCTTCCAATAAGGCAAACGGGGGCAGGATAACGAATGCTTAAGCGGCGGGTGAGGTGATCAAACTCTATTCATTCGTAGTAGGTAAGATAAACATTTATCGTATAAAAGTTCATACAACTGGTCGGTTATAGTGCCGAACCAAGACTAACATATCACATAAGGCAGTATTCCATCGAATAGGGCAATTCCCACGCAGATCCGATCCATTCAAGAAGCAAGGTTGTTCGCAACCCACCAAAAACATTCCTTTCCCTTATGGTCTCATTCGTTCCTTCACCTCAGGGGTAAATCGATTTCAAGTTCCTTTCTCTTCCTTATGGTCGAGCGAGTTCCTTCCTGGTGTAGGCGGCTTTAAAAGGTAATACGACTGGTCTAAGTGGTAACCAACCGAAACGCATAAGAGCCTTTCAATGCACAACCCAATGTTTAATTCGCAGCGATTGAGCATTGTCCAAATTACCCCAGGTACCCAGCCATTGAGCCTTGTCCAAATTGCCCCAGGTACCCACCCATTCAATCTCTAACCTTAAGGCAAAAGAATCAAATCGTGACGGATTTATCTAAATCTTTCCTCTGTTAAGGAGGTGCGGGGTCATAAGATTCCCTCACAGGGTTCGGCTTGCTAACCTAGAAGGTAACGAAGGATTGGGCGGGCAAGGCCTAACATAATGCGAGGTCAGGTTGGTCTAGAAAGGTCAGTTACGAATACAACCAATTGTCAGGTAAGGTTGCACCAGCAGATGAACCGCCGATGAAAGTTACTCTCCCAACTGAACAGACTTTAAGACTTTATTAAATAATAATAATAATATATTAAATTGTATTTAGTATTAAATATTTTATTTACATTTATATAAAAAATTAGAATTTTATATTTATTTTAATTAAAAAATTATATTTATATTTAAAAATATATATATATCAATTATAATAATATATTCATATCCAAAAAAATTACAAAATATCTTCAAATTATATTTAAAAGATAATTAATTATAAAACAAGTTTTAATAAAATAACTAAACATATGAAAGGTTGCAATATAAACCAATACTGAATAGAAAGTGTAATTAAACAAATAATAAATAAAAAGTGTAATTAAGAAATATTGAAATTTAAACCAATACTAAATAGAAAGTGTAATTAAGAAATAATTGAAAGGGTAATTAAGAAATAATTGATATAAGTGAATATTTATTTCATTATATTTTAAAATTTAAATTTTCATAATCAAATTATTTAAATTTAATTTTTTATAACTAAATTATTTATATTAGATTTATTTAATTTTATTATTAATTAATTTTTAATAATAATAACTAAACTCTTAGTAATTATTTGTGTTTGAAAATCAAAACTGATATTATAATATTTTGTTATTTAAATTTTATTTTTAAATATATAAATGATTTTAGGGTTTTAGACAATTTTGATAAACTTATATTGTGAAAATTCAATAATATATAATTAGATTTCAAATCAAATTAATTAAAAAAATATCTAACCCTATTAAACTATTAGAATAAAACTAAGATTACTAACATTCATATGAATGGTGTAACATTAATATGACTAACACCCATGTCTATGAATATAACCTATAATGATATACTTTTATATATCATATGTTTCACAATAAATTTAATTTAATAAATATAAAACTCACTAGATTTGAATTCAAAAGTTAACTATATCATATGTAAGTGTGTGTTAGTGGTATGTGTTCCATAATAAATTTAATTTTATAAATCTAAACTTATTAAATTTAAATTCAATTATAATTTCAATATATTATTATTTTTAATTATTTGTAAATTCTAATAATAATTATTTCAAAAATAAAAAGCTAAAAAAAATTATATGTTTTTTTCTAAAATGTAAATTTATTTCATTTTCATTTTAACTTTTAAAAATAAAAAATAAAAATAATTTTTAAAAAAATATTAAAAAACAAAATTGCAAATTCTATTATATCAATATTTATTTATATTTAATATTTTATCAAATAATTATATTTTAAAAATATATAATTGTACTACACTTTAATATTTATATCTTAAAAAAATTAAGAAATATAATAATGTAGATGTATAAAAAATTGCAAATTATCTTTAAATTATATTTTGAAATTAAATCAAAATTTCAATTAAATAATATATATAGTAATCAGTTTTTTTTGTTAAAATATTTCATGATGTAAAGGTCATTAGACAAATATCCAGCTACCCTCAACCCTACTAACTAGTATGACCTATGCCAAATATAACCTTAAGTAATTTTAAGTTACTTAAAGACTTAGATACCTTTAATGACTACTAATCAAAACCTATGCCAAATAACCTTAACTAATTTTAAAGACTTAAATATCTTTAATGACTACTAATCAAACCTACAAACATGTCAAAAAAAATAAAATTAAATAAAGATTCTAATTATATTTAAAAAATAAGTATTTAATTTTGTTTTATATTAAAACTTTACACAATTATATCTCCAAAATAATTCAGATTAGTTATAGTTATGAATTTCTTGATTATTGTTATTTAATGTAATAACTAAATCTTGCTTGACTGGTCAGACCCGTATTAATATTTCGCTGTCTGACCATCAAAACAGGGACAGTGACAGCAACCCAACTCTTCGAAAACCAGAAACCAAATCTCATAAAATCGATATCACTGAAAGCTGAAATGCTCTGCCAATGGTACGGCTCACACCACCTCCATTACCCACTCATTAATGTCATACGGATAAGACATCATTCTACCTTTTGGCAAAACATTAAAAAAAATTTCGTAAATTAATATTTGGTTGTTTAATTTAGCTATTTCACCTAGCACATAAAACATATTTTCACCTAGCTTAGTTGAAGACCAGAAAACAAAGCAATCTGACAATAATACGGTTCACACCTCCATTGACTACTAATTAATTTGTATGGGCATGAACTAGTTACACAGTTTGCCCCGCCAACATTCTAACTCTAAATTTAGAATTACAAGAATAATGATACAGCCGGCATTCTAATTTTGGTAATACACAAAAAGAGAAAATACAAGGTATCTCAGCATACCTTGCGTCCAGAGGAAGGCCGATCTTGATACAGCACCACCGATTACCACCGCAATTTGCCACATCAAACAATTGAAAAAAGATATCCTACTCTTCTCCCGCAGCAAACAAACGTGCTATAACCACCACTAAAGCCCAAACCAACCGAACCCTGATATAGAAAGAGGGGTTTAGTAATTTGATGAGCATAAACGGCATAGAGCAGAGCAAAGCCTTTAACCGAACGACACATTTAAGCTGAAAACAATTTTAAAGAAACGCAAAACCCAGTTAGCCAAAAGGCTCATTTCAATGTTTAAAAAAACAAAATCATAAGGTCAAAAATCCGCGGGCTAAACGGTGGATAAGCAAGCCACCCCACGAAATAATATTAACAGAACGGACCAGTACAGAGAGATCCTTACCTTGATGAAAATCTGGATTGAAATGTCAAAGAAACGCTACGTAAATGAACTTTCTCAAACCCTGCGTTTCCCCAAAATAAAAAACTGTTAAATCACTTCCAGAAACAACCTCGGACAGTTTGCATACATGATACCTAATAACCTATTTTGTAGATAATAGTAAATAAGGATAACGTACCTGCTACTGCATTCCAGTGATTACAATGCATAAGACTCCGAAACCATGAATTCCATCTCCTACTCTCCACCTTTAGCTCTAAACCCGGCAGCAAAATAAAATTGATTGTCCACCTCCAGCTCTATGCCCGGCAACAAAATAAAATTGGCTGAACAAACAATGCAAACGCACACGGAACAAAAAAAAAAACAAAAAAAAAACTAAAAATAACCAGGCACTCAAAGTGAAATATAAAAAGAGAAAAGCAATGGACCGATAACAACGAACAAGCATGGCCATGCAATTGACCGAACAAACAGAGAACAAGAAGCAGCCAAGCCAAGCAAGCCAATGCGAACACAGAAAAAGCTGGCATGAAACTGATACCATGTTAGCTGTCCCAAAAGGTATATATTACCTCCATTCAAACGGTCACAAACCCTCTCCAAATTCCAAATATTTGACTTATCACGTCCCTCTTTATCAGCTTTTTGTATTTTTTAAATCCACCGTCATTGCTTTACAACAATTCCAAGATTAGGTGAAACAAATCGGTGGTATTCAAATTCTGATAAACCCAAGCGGTGTTGAATTATCCTTTTTTATGCTTCAAACAATATGAAACAATATGAGGGAGTATTTTTGGGAGAATCCAAATTTGTATGAATGAATTGTGTATCATCGAAATGACTCTCATGTTCTAAAGATGCAATGTAGGTTAACCGGATCAATGTAGGTTAAAATTTTTATTTGGAATCTAAATATTTACAAAGTGTAAAGTATTATTAAATAAAGTTATTTTAAATTAGTTATGTAATTTTTTTATTAATTTAATTAAAAGAAAGAAATTCAAAATAATGTGATAGTAAAATTGTGATTAATATTGGGTCTAGAGTATACTTTAAAACTTTTTTTGTTTTGGGAAGAGCTTGCTTTCTTAGGATGTAAGGAAATAGGTTAACAACCCAAGCTCTAAATACATGTGGTAGGAGTGAAAGGATGCCCTCTTAGAGACCATCAACAAATTATTTCAGGTGATTTGATTTTCCTTAAATAAAAGTGATGAGGACATAGAGACACAATTATCTAATTTTATATGCATTGTCATTCTCCTAATATATGTATTTTCTTAAATTAAAATGTCAAATCACATATAAATTTTATTATATAAAATAAAAATATTTTATGGTTATATATATGGATGGGATAATATCATGGCCAAAAATATTTTCAGCCTAAAACAGTTCTAAATACATTGAAAAAACATTTCTAAATACATTTAAAAAACAAATCACAATTAGCATATAGAATTTTAAACATCATAGCATGGCTAAAATTCAGTCTGTAAAATAAATGTTGACCATTGACTAAGTAATATGATGGGATGTTGTATACACAGTCTTAATTTATCACCAAAACAACTTTGCCGCAAACATTTTGTAACATAAGAATCCAATATTATCTTCTAATAAGGAGAACATTAAGCACCTTTGGATTATCCATCTAAAGCATACACGTTCAAATCATTCAGTGATCATCCAGAGTTGGCCTCTAATGTAGCTATACATATCATAGAAAAATGAGAGCAATGGAAAAGACAATTACAAGAAATAAAGGATAAAATGACACTTGAAAATATTAGGTTGTGGAAAGGCTTCACATGACCTTCATATCCAACTTGGGTGTGAAATCCGTGAGATGAGAACAAATTGCATCACTGGGGGACATGGAACATTGGGAAGCCAAATCCATGACTCTTCTGTAATGTTGAAAATAGCCACACTCAGAGTAGTGTCTTTGTCCACACATCTATAGGCTTTAACGTAGAGGCAATTGTCTAGTCCCACTCATTCAAAACACTTGTTATTTATAAATTGTTGTTGTTTAAATTGCTTGACTTTGGATGGGGGCATCTTTGTCATCTTCTTCCAAACATGGGATTATGTGTTTGAGCCAGTGACACCCCTCTGAAGCTCCTCGATAATGACCACTGGCAAAGACCAGTGTTCGGTTCTGCAGCACGCTAGTAAAACCCTCGACCTACGCTTAAAACGTTTACACGCTATGATATGATTAATGGCATTATCCAATCCAAATTTTATCATCTTCAAAGTTGAAACAAAAAAAAACCCACAATTGCAGCTCCAAAATATTAGGCGCTAAACAATAGAAACAATCATCACAAAGAATATCAATAAAAGCAACCATCGCATAAAATAATATCCTTCGTTCCCCTTAGCTCCCATCTGCTGGACATATATCCCACTATCCTCCATGTCTTCCTGGAAGCTCCCATTTCTTAGACATAAGTCCCACCATCCTTCATGTCTTATTGTAAGAATCATAGATTTTCACTACCTGTGCATATTGCCAATCATGAAACTCGCCCAATGCCACAACTTTGTAGGTATCTAGATCGTTGCCCTCCCCTCCCACTATGCATGTGGCAATAACCCTTTGTACATTCAACATGACAGGAAGTTTGAAGGACGTTTGTGTTAGAGGATTGCAGATAGTAAGGGTAATGGCACACTGGTTTGATACAAAGGTCAGGTTTAAAAGGAATAGGATTGCTTGGAATTTTTTTTCAGGAAGAAAAAAATAACCATCCTTCCATTAAAGAAGAAGATAGTTACATATGCAACTCTCTAGCATCAAGCAACTGCCCCAACTAACAAAAACAAATCCCCTCGCACATAAAAGCAAGAGTCATATAGAGACTTCATAGAAGGATCGTGCTTGGACTTATGTAGTGTCATAATGTTGGAGGAAGAGGGTTTGGGTTTCTGAATCTTTATGAAGGGAAGGGAGAATGAGGGTTTCCAAGTCTTTCTGAGGAAATGATAAGCCCCACAAAGAGGGATTTTCATGGAAGTTATTTCATACAAATAACCCTGACTTCTTAGCAAAAGGTGAGTAAAAATAATATTATTATGATTAATTTATGCCTTCTTCAATAAACTTCTTTTTAACTATGAGTCTTTTGTAAAGCATGGTAAGATTTAACTTTAAGTCTTTTATAAGCACTATAAGATTTAGATAAATCTAAATTATTTTTTATTATTAAAAAATATAAATAAGTTAAAAATTAAAAATAATTTAAAATTTAATTAAAAAATAATCAAATAAATTTATTTTAAATAATTATAAAATATTTTTTAAATAAAATAATCTTTTTATAATAAAAATATTAAATTGAATTAAATTAAATTTCAATAAAATATAATTAAGATTTATAAAACTTTGGAGTGATGATAAATGGATGCATTGTTTAAATATTTAGAAAAAAAGTTTACCATTCAAATTTATATGATTATTAATCGAAAATTAAATAATTATTATTTTTTAAGTCTAATTCTTATTTATATATAAGAAAACTTTAAACTAGTTAGCTACTGTGCAAAGTTATTCACGTTTGCAAAGTTATTCACATAGCTTTCGATGATTTGAAGAATCATTGATAAACTTACTCTAAAAAAATTTATTTGATTATCCACAATATATTTCAAACTGTTTTATTCTATTTTATTAGTCCCTGCCGTTAGGCATGGGACTATAGTGATCGAAAACTCGTTTTTAGCATTAGTCCGCCTCTTTTTTATTGGTTGTTGCAGTTTATACACCGTATATCAGTCGTTAAATGCATAGGTTTTTTTTCATGATTTTGGCATCTTCCGGAGGCGGAGAGCGCAGAAAGCTTATATTATGTTTTATTTTTATGTTTTATATTATGTTTTATTCTATTTTATTTTAATTTAATTTAATCAAAAGTTTGTGGACTTACAACTATATAGGGTTTCTTTGTTGATTCTCGTTATCCCGTTATATCGCTGCTACAAATCCTTATTGCCTTCGTTCCCTCCTCTTCAATGCAACTATGCAGGAATAATTGTATTTAAGAATAAAAAATGTGAAGGATCCAAAGATGATAATATTCTATTGGAAATAATTGGTTTTAAAGAACAAAGATGTGAAGAATCCAAGTGGAAACTGCACTGCACTGAATTGTGTGCATTCATGTTCAATAAAAGCATGGAATTAGAATTAGCAGAGGATTATATCTGCTTGAGATTGTACTGTATCAAATGCCTGTCAACTTTATGCTTAGATTGTGTATGATCTGCTCCCACCAACTTAGGACAAATTCAACTGCAGATAGCAATGAGTGAGTGATAGATTTATATATTTATTTTTTATTTATTTAATTTTTATTTAATTTTAGGAATATTGCTTCTGTGATCTATAAATTGTGAAAAAAATCTTTCGGTAAAAATCACATCCAAATAAATTTGGTCTACGCGTTTCGAACCAGCTAGTGTGGTTCATCATTAAGACTTGATGAAAAATCTTTTCAGGAAACCCAATTAAATAGATACGAGAAAGTCATAGAATCAAAAAATAAAAAAATATATATATAAAATGATTAAAGATTATAATATGAATATTATTTATTTTCAATTTTTAATTTTAATTATTATACAATAAGAATTATTCAATATATTCTAAAAGATTAAATAAATATTGAATTATTTCTATTAACAGACTGATAATTAAAATATTTATTTTGTTTAATATTATTTAAAAACATAAAGGATTAAATGCTACTAAATAATAATAAATAAATAATAATAATAATAATAATAATAATTTAATTTTTTAAAAATTTTATTTTAATTTATTTCATTTTATTTTATTTTTAATTAATTAAAATAGATTTATTAAATTCATTTTATTAATATTTATTTTTTTTTTATTTTTTTTTAGAACTTAATAAATCTATTTTAATAAAATAAAATAAAATAAAATAAAATTAATAAACATTAATCAAATCAAATAAAAAAAAAAATTAGGAATGAACAGCAGGAATCCAACACATGCTAACCATCCACCCATCGTCCTTGTTGAGGTTAAGAGACCTCTTTTCGATTTCTAAGGCTTCTCTCAACTTGCGGCGGTGGAAATGGTCAATCTTCGCAATCACCTTAGCATCTTCAATGCAAATGTGATGATTAGTCTTCTCGACATGCTCAGCTAGGGTCGAGGAGCGCGATCTATTATGCTTAAGGTCAGCGACATGCTCATGAATTCTTTGATTAATAGACCGACCCGTTTCACCAATGTAAGGTGTCCCACAAGAGCATGGAATCAAGTACACACCCTTACCATCCTTAGGGCAAATCGGGTCTTTAACAGATCTAAGGGAACTTTGAATGGTGCGGTAGGGTTTAAACGTTGAGGAAACATTAAACTTCTTTAAGATCCTGGCGATTTTATCCGTAGTACCTTGGATAAACGAAAGGTGAACTCCAGATAATCGATCGCAAGGATCTTTCTTACCTCTAGGACCCCTTTCAACTTTTTGAAAAGCTTTAAGGCAGTGACTTATACTATAACCATTTTTATTAAAAATTTTAAGGAGATGAGCCTTTTCACCTTCAAAATGGTTTACATCAGAGATTCTAAAGACTCTGGTAGCTAAGGTGTTGAGAACCCCAAGCTTCTGAGCAGGGAAATGGTGAGAACTAGCATGTAAATACTGCTCAGCGTGTGTCTTCTTTCTAAAAACTTGATGAGAAAAAGAACCATCTTCATTCCTAGAAAGGAGGACATCAAGAAAAGGCAAGCTACCATTATCTTCAAATTCCATGGTGAACTTAATGAAGTCAAATTGAACATTAAGATGCTCGAAGAAAAGGTCCAATTTCTATTTAGTTATTTTGTTTAATTTGTAATGTGTAATAAATTTGATATTTAAAAAATATTTACATAATTATATTAATTTCCAACCTTTCTCTTTATCGTAAATAATTTTTAAAATAAAATAATATAAATTATTATTATTACTAGTAGTATTAATATGATTTTATTTTTTTTAACTTTAAATTTGAATGAGAGATATTTAATTTTTCAAGATATGGTTTTTAATTTATAACTATTATTTTTATTTTATATATTTCACATGTCTAGAAATATTTTTATTTTTAATTATATATTTAATAATTAAATTTGTTAATTTTTTATATGCTTATCAAATATATATTTTGAAATACCATGATTTACAAATATGAATCATTATTATTTAAATTTATTTTAATGAGACATGCATATTGTGATATTTACTATAAATTTTATTTTTATTTTCTTTAATGAAAATCAGTCAATTTGTATTATAAAATGATTGCAACAAATTTTACAATAGAAAAAACAAAGAGCTAAATAGTTGGTCTAGAATATAAACAAGAGGTTTTACAACAATACAATCAAAATCTAGAAATTCTTGAAATGTGCTAAGTTCAATTCATGACCATAAGTATAATGTCTAAGGCTAGTATCTCAACTACTTTGAAGTACATAATGAAAATGAAAATCACTGAAAAAATAGAGCATCATCTTGAGTGATTTGCCTCCATTTTGAGCCTTTGTTCATGATAGGATGCTTGACTACACTATTCATTGTAGCTTTCTAAGCTTTCTCTAGAACACATTTTTCAATTGATTTACAGAGTATCATGACTTAATATTAGGGGATGATTTCTAATGTGAACTCATGGTTAATGATTAAGGTCCCAATTGTTCTCCAAAAAACTAGACTCCAAGAATATGTGGTTAAAGACTTTCCTCTAGGGTTATAAATAATACACCCCATCCCCGACACTTCTATCCCCGAAATCTGTTTTGAAGCCCCATGAAAGAATAGAAGATAAGTATTATGTTCAACTTTCCACACTGAGAATTATTCTTGATTCATGAGAAGGCACTAACTTGATTTTAGGCACACTAATATCCTGTTAAATATGGGAAGTTGTGTGCTAAGATTAAATTCCACCAACCAAGTCTCTTTATTAGGTTCCAACAATTTTGGATAGGAGAGAGAGAATCCTTTAGAACTGATTTATTCTGCTAGTAGAGAAATAGTTCTATTTGTGACCAATTGAGGCTTAGAAGCCTTTCATTAGAAGATTTTTTGAGTTCTTGCCAACTAGACTTTCTAGTATATATATTTTGGGAGAGTAGTCCACAAGTGCTTCAATAATGATTTGTTGTTAAGGGTTCCCTAATACACGAAACAACATTTTCTAAATGAACACCTCTAAGAATATAGCCTACAAAATATATCTTCAATCCCTTTCAATGCATGTTCCCATACTTAAGATGTGAAGTGGAATTCCAAGAATAACGGAAGTTGGTTTCTACATTCTCCAATCATAAATCATTTTTGGAAGGACCATGTACCCCTCCCTTTATAAAATTTTCTACAATTAGATTTTTCCCATGTACCAAATTCCTAGTAAAAAATATTAATTTTAAGGATCTACCATTTTTATCTGAAATCTTATTGCATAAGGGAGATCTAGGAGGAAAATAAACTTTTGCCAATTATGTTTCATAACCCTTCTTTATTGTAAAATCTAATATTCCCCACCCATACTAATCAATAAAGGAGTGCCTTCTTGGAGCACACCCTTTAAGATGCACTGCTAACTACTAAACGAAGGAAAAAAGTTTAAGTGGAATAGAACCAAAATTATATCCATTCCACTAGCCATCAAAAGACCATGATTAAATGCCATAAAATTATTTTTTTCTTTGAGAATATGATTATTATTTCGAAGGATGAAGTTTAAGAGTTTGCATTAGTTGTCATTTTCCAATAACATTGTCACTCCAAAGATCAATATTCTTCCCATTCCTGGAGACCCAAGGCAATTGACATTGAATTATTGAGAGAGTAACTTTAACCAAGTTCCAAATAAGAAAGCCTTTTCTGGAAGATAAGGATGAATCCAAGCATATTTTCCTTGTACTTGTAACATCCCTAGTGAAATTTCCATGTAATAAAGTTAAAAATAATAACCACAATTGATGGGACACTTATTCCAAGCTGAATTTTGGGCAAAAAATCCTATTGGGCGTTCATTTGGTTTATTATGGCTAAGGAAATTGGCAAAGGCAACGGCTTTGGAAAGGAAAAATGGCATATTTGGCACATTTATTTATAAAAATAATGGAAATTAGGAGAAAGGGGAGATGAAAGGTCACAGGTTGCATGTCAGGAGGAAAATGAAGGAAATTTATGCAAAATTGAAGAAAATAGAGGCCTCATTGATAAAAAGGCTTCTCAGGATCAGTGGGCAGGACTTGGTCAATTCAGTTTTGGAGCTTTCATTTTCTCTCTCTCTCTCATACTCTTGGACACTTGAGTATTCTTGGAGCACTCTTGGAGAGTGTGGCATATTTTAAGATTTGGATCAAGAAGGCAAGGAAGAGCATGATTAAGCATCTACAATGGGATTCTTTGTAGGTGTTGATTTGCATGTATGATTTACTTTCTAGATTAGCATGCATGGTATTGCATGTGGTTCTTTTTTGTCTAGGCATGGGTTTTTCTAGGTGTGAAAGTGTTTTCAGCCTAGCCTTTCCATTTCTAGATAGTCATGGTGTTGTGGAGTTCTCATGTTTGGGTTGAGCTAGATTTCCTGATGGATTCAAAGTTGAGTAAGGTGGATCTCCAAAATTATTTAACACATGGCCCCTGAAGCAGACTGTGGTTTATGGTAAAGTCAGATAGTGTATTGCCTCGGTTTAGGGCCTAGTGATACAGGTTGGATTGCGGTAAAGCCTGAGAGGTGTTGCCTTGGTTTAGGGCCTAGTGATCCAATATTAGATTGCGGTAAATCCTGAGAGGTGGGTTCTCACTGGTCAAGCCTAGTAATATCGATTTAGGATTGCGATAAAGCCTAGAGAGTGTGTCTCAGTTTAGGGCCTAGTGATCCATGATTCAGACTATGGATTGCAATAAAGCCTGAAAGACTAGGAGACAGGAAAATTCCTCACGGTGTAGGCTGAGAGAATCAAGTTGTATCCATGCTTTTGTTTTGGCCCGGTGATTGGGTGGAGATCACGGTAAAGCCGATTATGACATGTTCATTATTTTGGCCTACTGGTCCGGGATGGATTACGGTAAAGCCTGATTTATATTGATGATGGTGAGGTGGTTTAGCCTCAGGATGCCATGGGTGGTTATTTAGATTTGAGTCCCACAATCATGCTTGGAATATGGCACGGGGGTGATTAGTTGAAGAGAGATTTGGCTCAACCAATCTATGGTCAGGTGGAACATGGCAGTCCCATCATTGGTTGGTTTTTACATTCATTAATGAGAAGTTCATTTCTTTGGTATTTTATGTGTAAATGTATTGGTTTATATGTGGATTATATGGCTACTGTATCCTTGAGATTTCTGTTGTTATTATGCTGGTTATAAGCATGTATTATGGCAGTGATGATGTATGGCTCTCCTCATGTTTTTATTTGTAAATGAATAAGTAATGTATCTATGACCTAATATATAATAATGTAGTGAATGATGTAAGGGAGCAATGCTTCTTAGCGATTCTCAGATAAGTGTGAGACCCCCATGAGTCAGGTCTATTATTTATGCCTGTAGATTTCATTTGATGCCACATGTTTGACATAATGTCAGTCGCATTTGGGGATGGCCAGGCTTAGTCCTGGAGTTAGTTTTTGGTTTATTAGCCTTTTCATCATGTGTTTAATGGATTCTAGAAGTTATAACATGTTCTGGTAAGTGGAAAAAATTATGGGCTAAAAAGATGCCTTAAATCTCTCGGACTCTAGCACAACACTGCTAGAAATAGTCCCTGGACACAGGCATGCAGGCTCGTGCATGCATCCAGAGCCCCCCACATGAATGCATGTAGGATTGTGCATGCGTCCAGAGGCCTAAAGGCTCAAAAGGTTAGTGGGACCCAGGGGCAGGATGCTTGAATGGTTGGGTTGGCTCCCGGGGTTGTTATTTTTTATGTACAATGTCTGTGTGATGTGTTTCCATTGATTTCACTTCCTTAAGGTCACCTAGGAGGTTGAATCTCATCATAGTAGTCTCTCGTCACATGTTTACACCAGTTGGCTAGTTACTTGGGTAGATGTGGGAGGAGCGTGTTATAGAGTTGTATCAGAGCATGGTTACGCTCTCCTTGGGCGATGTGTGTTGGTCATGCACTCAAGTCGGTTGCATATGTGTTCCTTATGATTGTAGTCCATGTGCTTGTTGCATTTGCATGGTGTTGATCATGGTTGTAGTGATGTCGCCATGTGAAGGTTGATGGTATTGTTGTGGGATGTGTCGTCATGAGTGTATGGTTGTATATGCATTTGTTATGCATGTTGGTGTCTACATGTCATTATGCATTCATTTCATGGTGAAGGTTGTTATGCATAGTGTAATTGTATACAATTAGGTCAACATGATGATATTGGTATGTTATGATGCTAATGTGTTGGCTGAGATAGAGTAGGAGATGCAGATAATCAAAGTGTAGTTGTGTCACTAGACTTTAGGGTAAGAGAAGATCATCATTAAGGTATTGTATGTTTGGCATGTAAGTATGGAGTTGATGGAGTGTTGTATGCATTAGGGTTACTTATATGTTTTTCATTCTATTGTTATTGTGGCTACATGTGTGATCAATACTAGTTGTTCAGTATAGTCATATGCATCATGGTTATGTGTATTGCTTTCATTCTATTGATTTTATGGTTACATACATGATAGATGTTAGTTAATTAGTGTGATCATATGTACATGCATTGGTTATTCAAGCATGGTATTAACTTGATGACTATGTTATATGTTGTTGATGAGCATATTAGATGTTAACTTATTGTTGTTATATGTTAGTTAACTTGATGATTATGATTATAACATTAATATCTTGATGTTATATGTATCATGATAAATTGGATTAGCCTATGCAGATGGTTAGGGCAATGAAATTCAAGTATGAGTTAACATATTATGATATTATGTCATACTAATCTAGATTGACTGTGCATATGTGATTGTTATGCATGAATGCCATTTGTTTATGAGTTTATGATGTGAACATGTTAGCTAGTTACTATTATGGATATCATGACCTTACTTAGGTTTGATTTGATGTGTTGTGAAGTTACATCATGCTAATCTAGATTGATTGTGTAGACAAGATAGCCTCCCCTGAGATAAATTAAGGTATGAGTTTGCTCATGTCGTCTACTTGGTGCTTGGATGGTTGATTATGTTGTCTATTTGGTGTTTGAGTGTTTGGTGTCTATTATTTCATCTATATGTTGTTAAAACGTTTGATTAGTTGTGTGATATGAGTTTGTGTCTATAAGATTGCATGAAGAAATGATTTGGTCTTAAGATGCTTGTACTAACACAATATATGTTGAGATAGTTGATGTGTACTTGAGTATAAGTAGGTGATATTTGTAGTATTATTATTTTGATTATTAGTTGAATAAGTCATGACTGTTAGTTGTGGTAGAGGATGATTTTAGTTAGTAGATATGATGTTTGGACATTTGAAACATGTGATTGACATGTGTGAACATTTTCAGGGTAACATGTTTGGTATTAGCATGACAAGGTAACCATTGAATTGTTTATATAACTAATAGTTGGGTGATGTGATAAAATGTAGTAAGACTCAATTGTAGCAAGGTAAATGGTAAAATAAAGGAATTGGGTAAGAAATACTTGGGCTATGTTTTGAAACCCTAATTCCGAACGAATGAGTGCTTTGAATGGAAACAATAAGTCTTCTTAACCTTGAATTTGTTTGAAATTATGTGGATATATGCTATATCCGTGAACATGTATTTGACAGGTATACCAACTCGTTTCCATCTATGGATAGATTCAACAAGGAATTGGAGTTCCTTGAGAGGTGTACGTGTTCAGTTACAAGGCAACGTGCTTGGCACAACAAGGTAAGATAACTGGTATATTGTTATATTTATTTATGCGTTGACAAATATGTGTTTATGGTAGTATGATATAGGGAATTGCATGGCAAGGAGACTACCATGAAATATTGAAGAAGGCTTAGGTTGAGCTTTCCTTTGGAAGTGTTGGGAAGCCATGGGGATTGATTCATGATCTTTGTTGAGAGGCTGGTTCTTTTGGTCTTCTATAATTTGTTGAGCTTGATTTGCGGTTTTGTTTATGTCTGGTGCAAGGAATTGCCACTTTGTTTGTAGTGTCATATTGGTATAGTTTTTCATGGTTTTCTTCTTGTTTGTTTCTTGTTCTTGTCCTTGTATTTTATGCTTTGAGTCTTTGGAATTGGTTGGGAAAGAGGAAAGTTAATGGAGCTCGGGAAAGTTGTGTGGTACCCAATAGGTAATATAAGACATAGATGAAGCTCAGTGAATGAGTAAGCACAATGTAAGGTAAGAATATGATAGTAAATTGGATTGGTTGGGTCCATTGTGGTAAATGGACGGTGGCAGGACAATCATGAGAAAGGTAATCAAGTAAGATAAAGTGAATGGATCATAGGAACTGTTGTTCTCAATGTTGTGCATACTATGCATGCATAAAGGGAGTTCTCTTAACTTTGACCTTATGATATATGGTAATTTTGTTGGGATCATGAATATGATAATGTCTATATATGTATATATGCATGTCGTTATCTGATGGGGATCATGAGTGCTTTATGTTGATTTTTATATAT
This sequence comes from Pinus albicaulis, assembly GCA_034641835.2. Classification (NCBI taxonomy): domain Eukaryota; kingdom Viridiplantae; phylum Streptophyta; class Pinopsida; order Pinales; family Pinaceae; genus Pinus; species Pinus albicaulis. Next base: position 991,180,956 of record CM076570.1, on the reverse strand, counting down.
GCATATATGTATGTATGTATGAGTCATTGACTAAATGCATCATAAGGATTGTTTTGTACTAGTGTATATATGTATGTATGTATGAGTCACTGACTGAATGCGTTCTAAGGATTGTTTTGTACTAGTGTACACACACACACACACACACACATATATTTGCTTGAATGTCTGGTCAGGGATCATTATGTTTCATGTCGATGGTTATGTGTATACGTTATGAGAGGGTCTTCAAGGATCATTCTTGTGGAGGAATGGTTTCTTATGCAAGTGAATGGCATGAATAAGTTCATGGTTTATGAGGAATCGAGTGGGAAGAGTAACTCTAACATATCTAAAAGGTTTGTATCATATGGGTATGATTTGATATTATGTGATTATATTGTGTATATGTCTATGTTATGGAAGGTAACGTTGAGCGGTACATCAACAGAATGAAAGCAGTGTGATTTGCGGCATGCTGACGCATGCATGCATCATGGAGAAACACTAGAAGCAAGGTTTCTTGTGGGGTTAGTGTGTGGTATATGGATGTGAAGTACTATTGTTGTATATATGTTGCGCATGTTGTAAATACAGTGATTGTACCTATGGTGATGTGTACATTTAACATATGTAGTATTGTGTACATATGATGTTGTATGCCTGTTGTATATATGGTGTTGTGTGTATATTTCATATGAATATCTAGGTATAGATGGTGATATGTACATGTTGGATATGTGGTGTTGTGTACATATCATACTGTGTGAATGTTGGATATGCAGTGTTGTGTGCATGTTAGATATGCGGTGTTGTGTAGGTATGGTGCTATGTACATGTTGTATATGTAGTGCTATGTACAGATGGTGTTGTGTGCATGTTGTACATATGGTGCTATGTAAATATGGTGTTTTTTGCATGATTGTACATGTGGTTTTGTGCACATGTTGTACATGTGGTGTTGTATGCAAGTGGTGTCGTGTACATGTCATGCATGTGGCATTGTGTACATGTGGTTTTGTGTACATTTCATGCATGTGGTGGTGTGGACATGTGTTACTGTGTACACATTGTATAGGTGGTGCAGTGTACATTTTTCATTGTGTACACGTTGTGCAGGTGGTGTCATGTACATGTGACGTTGTGCACATGTTGTGCAAGTAGTGTTGTGTACAGGTGGTACTATGTACATGTTGTGTATACGGTACTGGTATACATGTGGTATTGTGTGTATGTCGTGCATGTTGTGTTGCGTGCATGTGTTACTATGTATGTGCATGGTGTAGTCATGGTATCAAAACAAGTGTATTTGTTGTGTTGGACTATGTGTATGTGTATGTGTTGTGTTGTACATTATATGTAGGTGTATGTATTATATTGCGTTGTACACTGGGTGTGGATGTATGTATTGTGTGGTGTTGTATGCCTTGTGTGGATGTGTGTGTTGTACATTGTGTGTATGTTTACGTGAGTGAAGAGAAGCAAGGGCACTGGGTGTTTTTCGGATACGAAAACCGATTTGGTGTGTGTATTGAAAGAGAAAAGGAAGAAGTAAGGACCGATGAAGGATGAGTATTGATATTTTATTTCAGTTATATTATGCATGTGATATACAATTCTGACTTATAATGGTTACATGTGATTTATGATTATGGTTTATGGTGATTTCATGTGATTCATGATTTTAATTTATTATGGTTGCGTTTTGAGCTAACTAGATGTGATATGTTTATACATGATGATTTGATCAAACAATTGGTTTGACTTGTTGTGGAAAGAAGTGAATAGAATTACAAGTGTACCTTATTGACGAGCTACCAATGATTTATGATGTGAATTTATCTCAATTTCTTTTGAATCTAATGAAAATTATGTGCTTGGTACAGGTAGCACGGAAATTCATGTTTGGGTGGTTGAAATTGATTGCAAGAATTACTGAAAACAACAAAAGGAATTGAAATAGGTAGCAGTACGCTGGTAAAGCACTTGAGGAGAAGGGTCATTGTGGAACATTGGTACCCAATAGTGTCCATTTATTTCTATGAGCATGTTATGACTGGTATGATGGTTTTTAGGAAGGTATATACCTTGGTTATTTGATCTTCCGATGTGAGGAAGCCTTGCGGAGGGATGGATATCCTAGTATAGGGGATGGCGGGGAACTTGGAAGGTGAGTGACTACATGAAAGGGGATTACTAGATTTCCAAAGGAACTGTGTAGCAGAGAAGGGAAGGTCAGGGATGATTTTTTTTTTGGTCATTAGCATTGGAAGATGGAATCAGATGCACATTGGGAGTGTGCCCTGGAACAATGAGTCAGTAACTGTTCACTAACAGGATAAGTGCCATCGGATTTTAACACTGGACATTGGATGCAGCTTTGACTTTGAAAGTGGATTTTGGACTTCCTGGGAAGGAAGTGAATCCTGGTATTACCTTGAGGTGGAGGTGTGAGCCTCTGGATTCCCTTTTTGTTGATACAAGCATCATATAATTTTATTTGTTGGTTGAGAAAATGTGCATGTGTATAATATTGTAAATGTTATAGGTCAATTTGGGCATCATTCCCAATGACCTGGTTAACCGGGCATCATCTCCAGGACCAATGATTAAGGGCCTATCATTCCCTATCATTTCAAGTTGCTACATGCCCTAAGACAAAGAACAAGACAAATTATACATGACTTCCATCAAGCAAAGGTTTCCAAGATTTGAAGTTTATTATATAGCATATGAGAGCTCACCAACACTGCCTCTAAAAGGACTAAGTGCATTGCATATGCAGGTAGCCCCATGCAAGGCTACTCTGACAAGCACTTCCCGACATTCATAGGTGCGTTGGTCACATTGGGAGTGAAATTCTCATTGTTCCAGAATCTCCACTTGGCCAGTGCCTTCTAGAGGAGTTCACATGTGTCAAGCTTCGAATCCATGTGTCCATTTGACATCTACAATATTGGGAACATGTCTTTCCTATTATTGGAAAGTCATTGATTGTAAAACTTCCTTAAGCTCCTCTATAAATTGATCACAGATCTTAGTGTTTGATAAGGAAGAATTTGAGTAGAGAAATGTTGGTGGAATTTCAATTGAGAAGAAGATTTGTGTAATAGCTGCTGGAGAGATTTATATTGTGATGAGGTTGGAATGTTGCTGGAAATGGTCACTTCAATTCAGTCACTAGGTTGTAACCTCTCTTTCTATCAATAAAGAATACTACTTACTTTTCCCTATATGCAGCTGTATTGGCTTTGATTTTCCATATTGCAAGATCTTAGTTGATGTGTATGGTTTATGCTTCACTGATTTAGAAAACTAACTTGAATAGACATCTGTATTATTGCTATCTTCTACTGTTTAGTGTTCATTCTTTCAGGAAATATTTTGCACAGCCAGCTAGAATTTGAAGCTACAACGGAAGCGACGGAAGGAATCATTCGGAAGCGCTTGGATTACAAGTAAGCCTCTAATCCATTCTGTGTGTCTGTTCTTAGTTAGGAAAAGTAGTCATATAGTATTTAGTCTGTTGTTCTAGATTAACACTTGTATAGGGAAGCGTTTTTTATCCATAATCCATAATTATGTCCAACAAATTGGCGCTCCGTTGGGGAGAATTTCTCTTTATTCTAGGTGTTTTAGCCTCTGATTTTCTCTGTTTATTCACCCAGTAGTTGTTACTCACAAAGATTAAAATTTTTGAAAGCCAAATTTGCAAAAGAAGTGTGTTAAACAGCTGTGTGTTTCCTTATACACTGCACCCAACACACTCTTGGACATGACACAATGCTTTGCATAGCACTGTCTCCCTTTCAGGCCTGCATTGCAAAGCATTATCTCTCCTTAGAGATTGCGTTGCCTCCTGAAACCATCTAGATTCCTTTGAATTTGTCTTTGCAATTTGATTTAGTTTGTTTTCTGCTGTGTTTTGAAAAGTTTGATCCTCATATTGACCAGTGAATCTATCTACTTCTTCCTCCTTTGAAAGAAAATTTGTTCAATGTTTGTTTAAAACGTTTTTTTTTTTAATCATTGACGAATTTTTTTCAAAGTATTTTTATTCTCGCATTAGATCCATTTGCTTTTGAAAAGGAAATTGTCGTAAATCCTTCGTTTCCTGATAGGAGAAATTGTTGTTTAATTCCTCATTTTTCCTTCAAAAGAGAAATTGTTGTTTGTATTCTTCATTTCTTGAAAGTAAAAGGCATTTGTTTTTGTTGATTTAGTGCACTTAGTTTCTTTTCTGCATTCATAACATTAAAGGAACTGAAAATAAAAACTTGCATTTGCATGTAGTGTTTTGTGTGATTTTCAAAAGGAACAATTAGGAAATCTACATTTAGTTTGTGCTCATTGATTTGTTTGCTCGCAAATTGTTTTCTCTTTCCCTCTAGTAGTTAGGATTTTCATTGAAAAACTAAAAGTGAAAGATTGCTTATCATTCTTAGTTTGCATTTTAGGAATTTCCAATACATCACGCGATGAACCTTTGAAAGGAAAATTGTTAAACAAGATCAACACAAAATTTATCTCAATTTAACTAACAAAGCATTGGAACCATAACGATAACATTTAGAAGGTCTAGGCTAGAGACGTGTTCTAGCATCATAAAACATAGCAGTTGTCGTTAACTTGTCTGCGATACATTTCGAGTGTGATACCTCAATCCACGTACGTAAGTATATCATAGCTCATCCACATACTTTCGGGTATATCGAGTGGTGTTACAGTACGATAAGTATAAAGGGGTGCTCTCACTGTGCGGTTTTGCATCAGACAACGCTAATACGAACTTGGGCCTCCACGTACCTTCGAGTATATTTGGGAGGACAACTTTTAGGTGCTATCCATCCATAGTGAACCGAGTCGGACGCCTTGTAAATTGTGATACACCGAACACAACATTCGGGGAGATTGCTTGCCCGTACTTCTTGGTTCGCCAAGAGGTATTCTGCAGTTCACAGTTTCTTGGTAAACCTTTTGCCTAGCATTACCCTTTTATTTTATTTATTTATTTTTGCTTAAAATAAATCAGTAATCGTGGAGAACAAAATCCTTTCCCCTATCTTTCACGTAGATTAGATTTAAAACCACCTTTACCACTAGAAGTTACTTCTGGTAGGCGAAGGCGATCACGATCTGCCGAATCAAGTACAATCCGTACCTCTGGTGAAACATCATCTTCCCACAAACCAGAGTTAGCTAAAATTGTTTCTACACATCCCAGTTCGTCTAATGTTGTCGAAACGGAGTCTTCACAGCTACCCGTGGTCACAATCCATCCAATCAGTGAGACCATACCTCCTGGACCCGACATTGTTCAACCACAAATTGATCCAGATCATGTCTCTTCTTTGCCAAAACATCTGAATCTAGAAGTCAAACAACCGAAAGTTGTTCCTACCCTGGTCATCCCACAAATTTCTGTAGCCATTGAGTCTCCTATATCACACAGTCAACCACCTGAAATATACTTTGGGCCTGACAATGAAATAATTCCACCTGGTTTAATTGCGATTGAAGAAATCCCACAAGACGAGACACCTTAAAATCCAACCCATTTTGGGAAGGACCTTTACCTGTACAAGTATTTTCCTCAATCGTTTCCATCTGCTTTTGTTGATCCTATTCCCATTCAAACTCCCATTGATATTAAAGGGTATACATTTGGTCTAGTAACCATGTCTGAACCAACATCTTCGGTTGGGACAACTATTCCAATTACGTCAGCTTCTGCCCTCGCTACCCTGTCGATGTTCACAACTTCACCAGAGTCATATTTTCATGGTGGCCCTATGGTCCCATTAGGTTATAAATCATTATCCGGAATTTACTCTAGTGCATCTTCAAAACCATGGTCTTTACCAATGTCAATGATTCGGTATTTTAACTAGCAATCCTATAGTTAGTACTGAACGGTTTGATTCTTTATACACATCATCAGGGCAATATCAAACTGGTCCTTCTGGGTCTATTCCTTTAAGTACCATATCAACTGGACTCCCAGCATTTGGAGAATAATATTTTCCATCTTATTATCCTCCTCATGCTGGGGGACAACCTTTGGTCACCCAATATGACAGTACTCCGTCACTTTTTGGTCAACCTAATGTTGAAATGAATGTTTGTCAATGGCAGCCCACTCTGCCTATCCAACCACAAACGGTTGTACACTCATATCAAATAGTTCAACCTGTTACACCCACCTCATTACCACTTGTTAATACATATTTACCCCTGTTACAAAATAAAAATGTTGTACACCAACCTTATCAAGCGGGTCCTTCAACTCAATACCATCAAATGTTGGGTCCACAGACTCCAAATCCTTTGGTTAATTTACAACAACCTGCATCAGGAGTCATTTATTCACAAGTTGGCTTACCTCACAAACGGAACCTGGTTATACATATCAACCGAATCCAGGTTATTCTAATTTGGGTTATAATATTGGTGGACAGACCCCTTGGCAACCTTAGGTGCAAATGCCTCAAAATTAATTTCAAAAAGTATCATATCCAAGTTCTGGTCAACAGAATCCTCACGCTTTCTCTTTTCAAAACAACCCCTATCTGGGTTACCAGCAACAGATTCCTTATGCTGGAGCTCAAAGGCCTATTGCTCAAGAAATTCCATCTTACTCTGGCTATGCTCAACCTGACCTTAATAGACAGTTGCCTTTTGTTGCAACTTTAGAGTTATCAGATTTAAATTGGTTAACGAATGATCCAATCAACTATGCTCCTTGGTGGCCGATGATACCCCACAAATTACCCTTGGATATTCCTAAGTTCAATGGAAACCTTAGAGAATATCTGTCGACTCATGTCATGATTTATCATTTATGGTATTCATCTAACTCCTTGAATGATGATTCTGTATGACTACATCTTTTCCAGCGTACGCTCACTGGCTCGGCTGCAAAATGGTACATTGAGTTACCTAGAGCTTCTTTTGATAATTTCACTACCCTAGCTACTGTCTTTTTGACTCATTTCCAGTTACCTATCAGAAATGAAACTGGAATGGAAATCTTGACCAATTTCAAACAGAATAATGCTACTCACATCTCTGATCATATTCATGAGTGGTCATCGTAGAATGGTTAAGACATTTGTTCTGGATCAGCTACTTGTTGAATGGTTCATTAAGTCCTTGTTACCATCTATAACTGAGGATGTGGCTAAGGGTGGCATCGTCACAAAAGAGTAAGTTATCGCTTGTGCCGAATATTTAGACTTGATTTACACTCAGTCTGGCACGCTCTATGAAAAAATTCCTAACGCACCGAGATCTAATTTCAATGTTCCTCCTCAATTAAAGGACTCTCATGCCAGAGACTGCTTGATAGGCACTACAAGCACACACCATGCTACTGCATCTGATCTTTCTCCTACTTCCGAAATTAATATCGTCTCGTTTGACAAAGGCAAAGGTGACAAGCAACCCGGAAGTTAGAAAAAGGGGAATTCAAAGAAAAAACAAAATTATAACCCACAAGAAAGATCATCTAATCAATCGTTTGGACCTCGAAAACCTCGTTATCCATGCATAATCTGTAATGAGGAACATTTTTTTAGGGATTGTTCTCATCACTCTGAAGTCTCAAAAATCATAAAGACTTCTCATGCATCAGCTGTGTTGACAGACCCATTTCCAAATCTGGACACTAGTTTGGTTGCTACGGATCCAGCTCCTAGTTCCCAAGTGTTAATGTTATCCATCACAAAACCTTCAACAAATATTTTGGTGTCAACGCGTAATAAATATGATGGTAGTTAGGCCACTGATAAACCTACTACCTCGACTACGAATCCGTCTACGGAATCAGTACCACATACTGCTATTCCTGAATTGACAATCAAGCCACCAAAGGGAGTAATTCACAAATCGACATATAATCCTCGAGCAAGAGCTGCACAAAATTATAATATAGTTGAAGACTTGGCTCAATCTCCTTCAACTATGTCTGCTCTTGAGGTATTACAAAATCATCCCTCCCAAAAACAGGCTTTATTGTTGGCCATTGGTGGAATTGATCCGACTGATTCTAATCTTGTCGTCTTTAATCATACGGGCTATGTACCGCAACTACCATTAGAATTGGCATTCTCCATACAAGTAAATGTTCTCAATCACCTTGTTCATCACACTATTATTGATGAGGGAGAATCTACATGCATTATGTCTCTAAATTGTTGGAAGTCACTTGGATCGCCGCGCTTATCACAATCATCAACAACGTTGAAGGCTTTTGATAGACAAACATATAAACCTTGTGGTATTATTAATAATTTGCATGTTGAAATAGGGGGAAAAACAATGAATATTGATGTTGAAGTTGTTGACGGACCATTTGAATACAATATTTTACTTGGAAGGCCATGGGTATATGCGATGACTACAATTATTTCTACATACTTTAGAATGATTTCCTTTCCACATAAAGGTACTATCACAGTCATTAATCAACTATCCTTCTTTTCCTCTACTTTGCAGGTAACTGGAAGCATTTCATTCGTTCACATACCCCAACTAGAACTTCAGAACATTGGTGTAGGACTTTTAAAGGATTCCACTCTCATGGGAACCTTTGCATTACCACCGCCTGTGACGTCGACAGAAATTGCAACTAAAGAGACCTGTTACATGATCTCTTCCACTCTATATGGCTTAAGGGAGAGTACGAGTGATTCTGATATTTCTACGTTGGATGAATTTTTACCGCACAACCCTATTGAGCTGGCACAACGATCAATCTATCTGGCTTGGGCGACAAATCTGAAATCAGCGTTGCCGAGTGTTTGGGTTGATCGTTACTTAGATTTTGGTACTCCATATGATCCATTTTACTCAATGTTTTTGATAGATGAAAGTATTTTGGAAGTTATGATGTCACAAGGAGAACCATGGGAAGATTATCATCATCGTTCCCATCTTCCTGATTATGAAGAAAACTATCTTAGTGAACTATATCACCCATCAATCAAAAATTCCTTTTCGAATTCTTTACCTATTAATGCAATCGATTCTGAGCGAAATTTTTCAAATATTGAAGAAACCATTTCTATTGATATTTCAATCAAATCTGTCGTTGTAGAAAATATTCATGTTGGTGTATCTTGTTCTCCATCAGAACTTGAATCATATCGCTCTCTATTTTGTGAATTTCGTGATGTATTTGCTTGGTATTACGAGGAAATTCCAGGCATAGATACTAGTATAGTTGAACACACTATTAATATGTATCCCGATGTCAAACCGGTGCACCAATGGCTTCGTCCTGGTCATCCAAATAAAGCTGTTGCCATCAAAGCAGAAGTTGAAATTTTTTTCTGTGCTGGTTTGATTTACCCTGTTCCGCTAACTGAGTGGGTTTCAAATATCATTCTTGTCATGAAAAAACAAGGAATCATTAGAGTGTGCATCGATTATCGGGACATCAACATTTCTTGTCCAAAAGACAACTATATTACTCCCTTTATTGACCAAATTATTGACGATTGTACTGGATGCGAAATTTTTTCGTTCATGGATGGATTTTCCAGCTATAATCAAATCAATATCCGCCCAGATGATCAACATAAGAAAACATTCATTTGTCCCTGGGACACATTTGCTTATAGGAAACCTCCGTTTGGTTTAAAGAACGTTGGGGCAACTTTTTAGAGAGCAATGGATTATGCTTTCAATGACATCAAGAACATTGTTCAACCGTATCTAGATGATTTTCCAGTGCATTCATGAAATGGGAATGATCACTCGATGCATTTGAGAGCCATCTTTTTACGCTTTCGACACTACAAAATACGCCTCAATCCACATAAATGTGTGTTTTGTGTTGGTTCTGGTCGTTTTCTTGGATTCGTAGTCTCAAAAGAAGGAATTCGAATAGACCCATTGAAGGTTCAGGCCATTCTTGATTTTCCTGCACCATCAAATTTACTTCAGATACATAAAATTCAAGGAAAGGCTAACTTCCTAAGAAGGTTCATTCCAAACCATGCCGAAATGGCTAAAGGATTTACTCAACTCTTGAAAAAGGGGGTTCCCTTCCATTGGGACCAAGTTGCACAAGCTTCTTTTGATGCTGTCAAGGATAATCTTGTCCGAGCGTCATTAATGTATCCTCCTAATTATCAAAATGATTATTTCCTATATATCGTCACGGCTGAAACGACCATTGCTATGTTATTGGTCCAAGTATAATATGGAATTGAAAATGCGATCTATTATTTGAGTCGTAATCTCAATGATACGGAAGTTAAGTACTCATACGTAGAAAATCTTGCCTTGGTAGTTGTTCAAGCTGTTCAAATATTTCGCCATTATATCCTGCTCCAAAAAACCACTATCATTTTGGATTGCAACCACATGACTTATATCTTATCACGTCAATTGCTGGGGGGGAAATATTCAAAATGGATTGTCATTTTGCAGTAATTTGATTTGGAATTCATCAAATCCAAGTCAAAGAAGTATTTAGTTTTGGCTGAGCTTCTCTGTGACCTTCCCTCTGATAGTACTGCAACTATGTCAGAACCATCAATTCCTGACGAGTCTCTGTTTCTGATCGGATCATCTGATCCTTGGTATGGGAATTTCATCATTTATCTACAAACTCAAACTTTTCGACCTGATACCTCTCGCTCTGAACAACGACGTATTCGATACCAAGCCAAATATTATCTGATCATCGGTGATAAACTTTATCGTCGTGGTGTGGATACAATTTTAAGGAGGTGCCTCACTCATGAGGAGGCCGAAAAAGTGTTGAATGATTTTCATGCTGGGGCTTGTGGTGGACATTTATCTGAATATTCTACCGCACAGAAGATACTCTGCGCCGGTTACTTTTGGCCTAATATTTTTCGAGATTGCATCCTTGCGGTCAAAAGTTGTCATGCATGCCAGATTTTTTATCGTAAAATCCGCAAACCGCCTGTGCTAATGCACCCTGTTGTCTCTGTGGGACCATTTACAAAATGGGGTATTGACTTCATGACCTGTAACCCTCGTTCGTCTGGGGGCATGGTTATATTATTGTCGCAGTCGACTATTTTACCAAATGGGCCGAAGCGATGCCTACATTCAACAACACGGGAAAGACAGTTGCATTGTTTTTCTTTAATCATGTTATTGTACAGTTTGGGGTCCCACAGGCTATAGTTACAAATCATGGGAAGCATTTTCGCAACCACATGATGTCTGAATTGATTGCCAAGTTAGGATTGTCACATGATAATTATACTCCTTATTATCCACAATCAAATGGACAAGTTGAGGGTATCAACAGGATTCTTAAACAAATGCTTCAACAAATGATAGGAGTTCGTAAAAGAAACTCACATTTGATCCTATAATCCGTCTTGTGGGAGTATCAAACCTCGGTGAGAAACGTGGCTAGATTTACTCCTTTTCAATTGGTGTATGGTCTGAAAGTTATCTTACCAATCCAATGCGAAATATCATCATTAAAACTCGCAATAGAATTGTTACCTAACACCTCAGAAGAAGACGCGCATCTCCTTAACCTCATCCATCTTGATGAAACACGTCGTGAAGCCCAATTGGACAACGAAGCGCATAAGAGACGTATAAAGGCGCAATACGACAAAAATTTCCAGCCTCGCATCTTCTCAGAGGGTGACTTGGTCCTTCTTTACGATCAAGAAGATGATGTAATAGGTACACAAAAATTTGAGCCATTATGGCATGGCCCCTATATTTTCAAAAGAGTTCTTGCTAAGGGTGCCTATGAGTTGGTTGATTACGATGGAATTCCGTTGGCACAACCTAGACATGGGTTGTATCTGAAACATTACTATGATTAATCATGAGCGTAGTAATTTTTTGTATTATATTGTATATATATGCTGTTGATTTGCATTCATTATCTTAATTTGTTTTTAGATTTTTCTTGACGTTAGTAATCTACTTTACATTTCATCGCAGATGTCTGAATCTTCGGAACCATTTGTTGGATATGCTGATGGTGCTAGTCATAGTACGCAGAATCTATCGTCTGGATTGTGGGCCATTTTCGCTCCGAACGACGAGTTAGTGAGTTTTCAAGGGATTTGTATTGGTAGATCGACAAACAATATCGCTGAGTATAGCGCGTTGATCGAACTTCTCTCTGATGCCATTTCATTTGGTGTTAACCGCATCATCATAAGGTTAGACTCACAACTTGTGTAATAGTTAGCCTCACAACTTGTGGTATTACAACTTACTAGTATTTATACTGTTAGAAATCCAACACTTCATAGATTGTTCCTAAGAGTTCAACTTTTGGAAAGACATTTTGATTTTATTCAATATCAACACATTTCTAGAAATTTGAACACATTGACTGATTCATTAACTAATCAAGTTTTAGACAGACATTTGCAACATATGTAAAGAAAACATTCACATAATTGAATAGGATTGCACAATAAACATAGGAAAAACTGTGAAATCATATAGATAGATAGTTATAGGTTTTTACAAAATTTGTGCCCAAGACACATTGGTCATCTGACCTCAAAATGTATGCAAAATGTCACAAGTAAACTAGTGGTGCTCATGGTAACATGCTATAGATCTAGCTATCCTACGGAGTAACCGCATCCAGCAGTTAGGAATCCCAATAGTGTGTCGCTGCAGTCGCATGGGTAACTCTTCGATCCAGAAACCCGAAATCCCGAAGGTCAACCCCTCTATGTGCTACCGAAGCTCAACCAGAGTCTCAGCCATATCAAGATCCTAAATGACTACTCTCCCGACAGCCCTCTCTGCTAGCGCATATGCTTCGCGCTCTGGTTCCTCTACTGGTTGAACACGACCAACATCTGCATTACATCAAACATTTATTTTAGTCTTGGGAAAACATCAAAAATAAAAAAACATTGTATAAACCTTAGGAAAATAAAAAACATGGTCAAAAAATTCTTACCCATTGCACCCCATTGAGCGCCCTCTGGTAATGCTAAATCTCGATCTCCTCGGAAATCAACGCCTGCATATGCATACTCATCGATGGCAATGATTTGTCGCTGGAACCAGGTGAAGAATGCAGTAGAAAACACAACATTCGATTGACTTGCATGTCGACCCATGAGTTCTACCCATCTCTGCATCGAAGGATCTCAAGCACTAGCTATATCCAGTGTCACATGTTATGGCTGCATTAGTGGAATCCGTTCTAAAGCGAAGGATATAAGGATTGAATCATAACTGAAATTCTTCTTCCTTCATCCCTTTGCTTTGTTCAGTTGTTCCTTTATCTGAGAAAGAAAAACTTTAGACTAGTTGAATATTGTTGGCTCCAAGCACTCTAGTGCGTACTGCATATACGATCTATTCACTACATGTAGTGTAACGGTGCCAGCAAGTTTAGCGATCGTGAAAAGGATAGTTCTCAAAGGAAAATATATAACATCCCAGATGTTTATCTTTCCATATTTTCTTGGCTCTGCCCCTGGATAGCAATATTGCAGAATATAATCCCTCACTGTTTGTCCTCCAACGATAGACCCCGAGAGTGAAATAGGCAAGCCTCTCCTCGACAAACCTATGAGAAAATATACATCCTCGACTATTATGGGAACCAATTGGTTCTTAATATGAAATGCCTCAATAGCTGGATCCCATGCTCGAACTAAGAACTTCAAGAGTTCTATTTGTTGCCTCATTCTCGACAATTTGAAGTACTTAAGCAGCCCACAATCTCTTAGGGCTCTTACGGTACCCGGATCGTTTAGGGAAATCATATATTGTTCTTCATGTTCTCTTTCCCTCCATGTAATCGTCATTGTAAATCCAATGGAAACCTGAAATACAACCATAAGATCCATTAGATTCCATTCATTGCAAAAAAACTAGGCAAATTTTGGGCATAATATAAAAATAAAAAACTTAGATTGTGCCCAACGCACTCCCTAACAAGAGACAATGTGTTGCATGTGCAAGCAACCTTCACTATAATTTCTATGCAATGCCAGTTTCGATATTCAGGGGTGCGTTGCCCTCTTGTTGGGAAAAATTTACCCTAGGGGCCTTAAAACCTTGAAAATTTGCAAAAATTGGAAATGAAATGAATGCTAAAGGAAAGAGGAGGTTCATGGCACTAACCTGGATCAAACGGCAATGAAATCCTTCCACAGAAATGATCACAATCAGTAGCTAAAGTTGGGGGGGAAAATCAGGTTCATAGCCCAAAATGCAAATGGTAACTATGGAATGGTAAAAATGAATAGTGAAATTACTTTTAATAGTCATTTAATTATTTGCAAGTTAAATTTATTGCTATGACTATAGTTTTATTATGTTTTTGTCATGAAACAAGTATTTTTAATCCATTTGATGTTGTTCTAAACAGGATATACAACTGATGAACAGATTAGTCGTGCAGATTTATTCAAAGAATGAATTGACCACAAAGCATACTTTTTCTCCTTATTTTTCAAGCTTTGTTAAAAATGAAAAAGGATTTGAAGTGCACTTTTATCTCTTTTTCGAGCTTCGATAACAATGAAAAGGAACCCCTGGAGTTTTCTTTCAGCTCTTTTCAGACTCCGATAATGTGAAAATATTTCCGAGAACTTGTCCTTTTGAGCTCGTAAAAGTAAATGAATTGATATCTACTCAGTATAAGTTTAACCCTTTTCTGGACTGAGATAGATTATTTACGAAAAATAAATTCCTTGGTTAAACATGACCAAAGAGGTTCTCTCAGATATTATTTTACACTTTTTCAGATCTGAGTGACAAATTTATGAAAAAAGTACTTATGGAGTTTTCTTTCGTCCTCTTTTTCAAACTCTCTAAATATGAAAAAGGACCAGGCTATCACTATCGTTAAGCTCGTTAAAACATAAAATAGTGACAGGCTTGTCGATCATGGAAAGAATTGAGTTTCATTCATTGCTAGACTCGTTAAATTATTAAATTGCGATACTTTATTCGCCCGAAGGGTTGAATTATAGATTAAGCAAATGTTATCCTCCTCAAGCTTGTTAAAAAATAAAGAGGTACTGGTCGACAAATGACCGTGGAAAATTTGGGAAAAGTGAGCAAAAATTCTTTATGGTAGCAAGTCGCTCTTGAACATGACACTTCCTTAACTCCATGTCCGTGACTGTTTGGGTTGGGTAATCTTCTTGATGGTTCATTCATACCTATGGTTCATCATACCTTCACTTTAGTTTTGGGTCAATGTTGCCAACTCATCACAGTGTCTCTGATATGTTCAAGAGAAGTCATCCAGTGAATACTCATCCTTCTGCAATACTCATAAACCTTCATTCTCATGACTGTCATCCCTTAAAATTGCTATATCAAGTCATACCTTTGTCTCCGAAATCAGTAACTCCCGTTTCACAATAAGGTGGCTTCCTGTCGACGACAAATCATTATCCAGGAAGTTCACTTAGAAACATCAGATTTCAGTACCATGAGGCTTGTTACAACATCGACAAGATCCTCACTTCTGGACCTTTGACCGAAAGATTTTGTTTGGCGTTCGACATCAAATCATTTATTCACGCCTTACGAAATGTACTGCAATACCTTGAGGGCCATTGACATTAATGGTGGTTCTCTTGCGTTTGTTAAACAACTCACTTCATTGGCTGGTAATCAAACAATGTCTTTCCATGTTTGACCACAAATCATATATTCGCATGGCTAGACTTGTACCCGAATGATCGTGTGAATGAGATATGAATACCCCGTATCTAGTTTCATCCATCTGGGCTACGATTTCAGGATTTTTGTACACATCATCTATACGGTGACCTTACATACAGATTGTCATCCAAACATGGGCCTATATCTGTAGGCATGTCTAAATTGGGCAACATTCCAATGAAAACGACTTTCTGAATTATGTACATGTTATTATATTGTTTATGTGTTGAACATGGGAATGCCTACCCTTAGAAATTATGACTAAAGAGGATATATCATGATGTAATGTATTTTAATATTGATGCAGGTGACCACTCCGCTTCATCTCCAACCCATCATAGTGTAAAGCATCTCAATCAAAAGTTATTATTATTATTTTGACTTCATGCTTTAGGGGGGAATTTATTATAGGTCAATTTGGGCATCATTCCCAATGAGCTGGTTGACTGGGCATCATCTCCAAGACCAATGATTAAGGGCCTATCATTCCCTATCATTTCAAGTTGCTACATGCCCTAAGACAAAGAACAAGACAAATCATACATGACTTTCACCAAGAAAAGGTTTCCAAGATTTGAAGTTTATTATATAGCATATGAGAGCTCACCAACGTTTCCTCTAAAGGGAATAAGTGCGTTGCATATGCAGGTATCCCCATGAAAGGCTTCTTTGCAAAGCACTTCCCGACATTGATAGGTGCGTTGGTCACATTGGGAGTGAAATTATCATTGTCCCAGAATCTCCACTTGGCCAGTTCCTTCTAGAAGAGTTCACATGTGTCAAGCTTCGAATCCATGTGTCCATTTGACATCTACAAGATTGGGAACATGTATTGCCTATTATTGAAAATTCATTGATTGTAAAACTACCTTTAGCTCCTCTATAAATTGAGCACAGATCTTAGTGTTTGATAAGGAAGAATTTGAGTAGAGAAATGTTGGTGGAATTTCAATTGAGAAGAAGATTTGTGTAACAGCTGCTGGAGAGATTTATACTATGATGAGGTTCAAATGTTTCTGGAAATGGTGATTTCAAATCAGCCACTAGGTTGTAACCTCTCCTTCTATCATTAATAAAGAGTACTACTTACTTTTCCCTATATGCATCTATATTGGCTTTGATTTTCCATATTGCAAGATCTTAGTTGATGTATATGGTTTATGCTTTATTGATTTAGCAAAATAACTTGAATAGACATCTGTATTATTGCTATCTTCTGCTGTTTAGTGTTCATTCTTGTAGGAAATATTTTTCACAGCTAGCTGGAATTTGAAGCTACAATGGAAGTGACAGAAGGAATGGCATTCAGAAGTGCTTGGATTCCAAGCAAGCCTCTAATCCATTTTGTGTGTCTGTTATTAGTTAGGAAAATTATTCATATAGTCTTTAATCTATTGTTCTAGATTAGCACCTGTCTATGGAAGCATGTTTTATCCGTAATCCACAATTCTGTTCAACAGTAAATATTGTATCAAGCTAGTTTATAAATCTCCATAGACAATATGGTTGTATATATGCATGTCACTTTTAAACACTACAATGAGCTATGTTATAAAGCTCCATAGGCAGTATGATTTATTTTCAACGGTTTGATGGTTTGTAGTTGTCAATGAAAACCAAGGACGGTGTTCCCCAAAGGGGGAGGGTTCTGTAAAAACCCTGGTGAAAATTACATGTAATAAAGTTAAAAATAATTACCACGCTTGATGGGATACTTATTCCAAGTTAAATTTTGGGAAAAACATCTTAGTGGATGTTAATTTGGTTTATTATGGTTAAGGTAATTGGCAAAGGCTTTGGAAAGGAAAAATGGCATATTTTTCACATTTATTTATAAATATAATGGAAATTAGGAGAAAAGGGAGATGAAAGGTCACAGGTTGCACGTGAGGAGGAGAATGAAGGAAAATTATGGAAAATTGAAGAAAATATATACCTCATTGATAAAAAGGCTTCTAAGGATAAATGGGTAGGACTTGGTCAGTTCAGTTTTGGAGCTCTCATTTTTTGTCTCTCTCTCTCATACTATTAGACATTTAGAGTATTCTTGGAGCACTCTTGGAGAGTGTGGCATACTTGAAGATTTGGATCAAGAAGGAAAGGAAGAGCAGGATCGAGCAAGTACATTGGGATTCCTTGCAGGTATTGATTTGCATGTATGATTTCCTTGCTAGATTTGGCATGCATGGAATTTCATGTGGTTATTTGCTGTCTTAGCATGGGTTTTTCTAGGTGTGATAGTGTTTTCAACCTAGCCTTTCCATTTTTGGATAGCCATGGTTTTGTGGAGTTCTCATGTTTTGGTTGGGTTGAATTACTTGATGGATTTGAAGTTGAGTGAGGTGGATCTCCGAAATGATTTAACACATGGCCTAGTAACCCTTGAACTAGACTGTGGGTCACGGTAAATCCGGATAGTGTGTTGCCTCAATTTAGGGCCTAGTGTTCCGGGTTGGATTGTGGTAAATCCTGAGAGGTGTTGCCTCAGTTTAGGGCCTAGTGATCCTAAATTGGATTGTGGTAAAGCCTGAGAGGAGAGTCAGGCCTAGGAATATCAGGTTGGGATTGCGGTAAAGTATAGAGAGTGTGTCTCGGTTTAGGGCTTAGTGATCACTGATTCAAACTTTGGATTGCGGTAAATCCTGAGAGACTAAGAGATAGGAAAATTCCTCACGGTGTAGGTTGAGAGAATCCATCATTATCCATGCTTGTGTTTTGTCCCAGTGATCAGGTGGAGATCACGACAAAGACGATTACGAAATGTTCATTGTTTTGTCCCAGTGATCTTGGATGGATTACAGTAAAACATGATTTCTATTAATGAGGGTGAGGTGGTTTAGCTTTGGGATGCCCTGGTTGGTTCTTTCGGTTTGAGTCCCACATTCCTGCTTGGAATATGGCACGGGGGTGATTGACTGAAGAGAGATTTGGCTCAACCAATATATGGTCGAGTGGAATGTGGTAGTCCCATCTCATGTTGGTTTTTACATTCATTAATGAGTAGTTCATTTCCTTGGTACTTGATGTGTAAATGTACTGGTTTATATCTGGATTCTATTGCTATTGTATCCTTGAGATTTTTGTTGTTTTTATGCTGGTTATAAGCATGTATTATGGCAGTGATGACATATGGCTCTCCTCATGTTTTTATTTGTAAATAAATAAACAAATTTTCTATGAACTAATAGATTATAATGCAATGTAAAATGTAAGGGAGTAATGTTTCTTAATGATTATCAAATAAGTATGAGACCCCTATGCTCAGATATGTTATTTATGCCTGTAGATTTCATTTGATGTCAAGTGTTTGACAGAATGTCAGTCTTGTTTGGGGATGGTTAGGCTTATTCCGGGAGATAGCTTTTGGGTTAGTAGCCTAGTCATCACATTTTTAATGGATTTTGGAAGTTACAACATGTTTTGGGTAGTGGCCGGAATTCTCGGCTAAAAAAGTGCCTTGAATCTCTCGTACTTCGGCACAACACTACTGGAAATAGTCCCTGGAAGCAGGCTTGTGCATGTGTCTAGAGCCTCCCAGACACAGGCATGCAGGGTTGTGCATGTGTTCAGAGGCCTAAAGGCCCAAAAGGTCAGTGGGACCTAGGGATAGGATACCTGAATGGTTGGGTTGTCTCATGGGGCTGTTATTTTTGATGTACAATGTCTGTGAGATGTGTTTCCATCGATTTCACTTCCTTAAGATCACCTAGGAGGTTGCATCTCATCATAGTAGCATATTGTTGCATGTTTACCCTGGTTGGCTGGTTACTTGGGTAGATGTGGGATGAGGGTGTTATAGTACCTATGAAATATTTTTTTTCACTGACACTTTTTTCTACAACTCATATTTTCCTACAACCAATCACCACATTAACTTGGTTCCCATTGCGAGAATAATTAAAAGTGAATCCTTATTCCAAGTTCACCATGTGTCTTGGGTGATTTGAAAATTGACAAACCGAATAGATAAAAACCCTTGTTAGGTTTCCCTCCTTGCTAGAGTTTTTTTGTCTCTTGGATTATATGTTGTTTTATACTCGCAAGGCCTAAGAGCATTGAGTATTTAAAATGGGTAGACCTAATAGAACATATTTTATGAGAACTAGATGCATTACAGGGTTCAACAACTATGCTCCTCATTGGATAAATTTAGTCATGGTTTTTTTATAACATGCTACTACAAGCTAGGGGAGGAGGAATGTGGACAAATAGGCATAGCTGGATATTTGAAAGAAGACCAAACATGCTTATAAGAAAATGAAATATGCTAGAGAGAAAAAGTGTATTGTATATTAAATTCCAATCATAGTTCTGAACTTTGTTTTGATTTATCAAACCTCCAAATACTCGAGTAACCCACTCTAGGATATTCTTAAACCTTCTTGAAATAAGGATGGAAGCCTCTCTTAAAAAAAGGATGTCATAAAAAAAACAAGAATAGTTAATGCTTTAACCCCTCTTATGATTTGTATTCCTAGAATATTTCCATTGTTGTGTTTGGCTTCCAATAATATATTGAGTGGTTCTACCATAATACCGTATAGCAAAGAGGAATAAAGGGCAACCTTTCCTTAGGCCCCTGCTTGCTTTGACGTAACCAAAGTAAATTCCATCGGCTAGGAGAGAGATAAAAGGGTTATTGATACAAGAATAAACCCAACAAATAAAATCAACATAGAAACCAAACTCGTTAAGAACATCTAAGAGGAAGAAGTGTCACACCTAATCAAAAGAGTTTTTACATAATGAGAAAAGGAGGATGGCTTCTCTTTTTTCAAAATAAGAGTGTGGAAGATAGAATTTGCTACCCTCCTTTTTGAAAAATGTTTTTTCACATATTGCTTTTCTTAAATAAGAACACTACCTCAAGGTAACCCTACGGTTTGAGAAAAAACTCTCATGGTAATATAATGTTGTCCAATAGTAAGCACTCCTCACTTTCCACCATTAAAAACAACTCCTTTAGATATGCTAACGCTAACACAAATTTTAGTGATTCAAAAATTTTCATTTAAAAAACCTAAATGTAAAATCACTATTTTTATTTCAAACACTTATATAATATTGAAAATGATTATATTCATTAATAATAAATTATACTATTATATATTATAATATGAAAAAATAAACAATTCCTATCATATGAAAAAAATGATTTATATTATTTACTAATTTTAATATAAATTTTTAATAATAAAAGAAAATATGTTAATATAAAAGTACCATATATCATCAAATCTTTAATTAAATTTGATATTAAAAATATATATAACCATTTTACTTTTCAAATGATTTAAAAAAATAATATGTTAATATTTAACGAAATTTTTGTAAAGTTTAAATGATTTGATGAATTTTACTTACCATGCATATCGTGGTTGTGGATGCAGAGTAAGGCAGACACGCTGAAATATATGTGAATAAGAGATTCAACATTTTAAATGTTTAAATAATTTACCCTCGATCAGGGTGAGAGGACGAGGTGATCTATCTACGGATCGAGATAATGAAGTCATGCATGGGAGTTAGGGCAAGTGGGAGGGCCTCCTGGCGCCACTGCAAGTTTGGTGTTAAGAGAGAAAGGAGGTTATGGCGGAGGGTATTAGATGGAGCGCGGTGTGAATTTAACCTCACTCTCCAGGTGTTTTGTGGTGCATTTTGCATGTAGGCATCCATTTGGTGGTGTGCAGTTCATTGCACTCGATGGGAGGTAGCAGGTATATCGTGCTGGTCTGGAGATTCGAGGCACCGAAGGAACCAAGTGAGAGACGGTCACACCTTCTGGTATGTTTCTTTGGCCTATTGGGTAAAGGGAATGGAGGGTCTCCTAAGTTAATGCTGCAAGAATGGAAGGGTTGGAGGTGAATTCTACTCTGGATGTGTAGATTATCGGTTTACTTGTTTTTACCTATTTTCGCTACGATGCTCTCTATTTTCTATGGAACCCTGTTATTAAAAATGGGCATGTATAGATTTTACTGGTCTAGAATTAAAGTTGGTTTGGTCGGCGACCTGCTTCATCTCTGTTTGCCACCTTGGCAAACCAGAGGGAGAAAAAGGCAGTCGGGGCCATAGAGATACTGATAACTCTTTCCCACAGATGGGATGTTGGTTGGGATCGCTGTCATTGCCATGAAGCAACTTAGAAACATAAGAAAGTGGGGGTCTATGCACCTAAAAAAACAAGGGTTTTATAATAGAGAGGAAGGGAAAACAATGCCCAGAACTGCTCTGAATTCCATACAGGGAAGAATTACCAAACAATGGTTTTGTTGGCTCAATACAGGTCTGCCTAACTGGACAAGTGTACCAAATCCTGCATGGAGGGTCTCATCTCTGGTGTGGGTGCATGTGGTTTTGAAGGTGAAGGGCGGCTTGTTGAAAGACAGTATGGGGAAGACTCTAGGAAATGGAAAGAGAGCGCGAGGAGGATGCAGTGGAAACTAGGAAGGAGAAAATGAGAAAGGGAAGGGGGCGTCGACCAATAGGCCTTGGAAGCGAGGTAGAAGGTTAGATGCGGAGAACATGCAGACCATATTGCATGCGTTCAGTGTCGGGACTCCAACATAAGTCAAAAAAATGATAGCAATGTGGGAGTTGAAATTGAAAATAGAAGCAAAATCAAAGCCATTTTCCGAGGAATGGGAGACTCTGATTATGGAGCCAGGGAACACTCGGGGGTGGCTCACCTCATTCAAACAAATAATCCATTTATACTGGCTGATGAAATGTATCATGGCGAAAGCCATCACTAAAATTCAGGGAGGAGAGGGGCATCCGCAGGACGAGATGAACCCCAAAGAAACTCAGAAAGAGTTGCAATCTATTCAGCTCCATCTACACCATCAGTATGTCCATTTGGGCATAATTGAGAGACAGTTACAGGGTATGCATCAGTTCGAAATGCTAGGTTTGAGTGCTAAATATCCAGTGCCGGTAGAGTCGTCTGAAGACTAGCTACCGACAAGATGTGTTTATCTTTCTTTTTGCTAGGATGTTTTTCATGAATAGCTTTTATTTCCGTAATCTGAAGTTTATTAGTGCAACATAATTAAAGGCCTACTTAACCTAGGTAATAGACTCAAATTTTTCATGTTTTAGATGGGATATAAAGCAATTCGGTGGCCAACATACCTTCAGGTAGCTTGAGGCCATCAAACATCATATATCTTTAACCTGCTTTTATGATTAATAGAAAAGAAAAAGGAATTGCCAAGATTACACAAAAAATAAATATTGTTTAAATAATATGATTATTGTTTAAATATTTTGATTAAAAAATATTATTGTTCGTTGAAATATATGTGAAAAATATCTTCAACGATTAAAAATTTTCAATTATTTGATAGTTTATATTACCAAGCATATTGTGGTTGCAGTGTACGGAGGCACGTTGAAATATAGGTGAGTAAGAGCTTCTCATATTAAATCACCATTTTTCATAAATCATCATTTTTCAAAGGGATTATTTTAGATTAATTTGAGGTAACACCATCTAAATATCATAATTTTTTAAAGTACAATAGAATTTAAAAATGTATAATTTTTATTATAGAGTTTAGTTTATATTTTTATGGTATTTGTTTATAATATATATATATATATATATTTTTTTTATTTAAATTTATTTTAGTTTTTTATGGGTAGGGAAAAGTATTAAATATTGTGTTTATATTATATAGTAGTTAACAAATTTGTTCAACTATTTAATTTTATGTAAATTTTGTAGCCGCTACAACAACCCTAAAAATTTGACCTTTTCAAAATTTTGGAGCGCCCCTTATTAGAATTCTATCCTCTAGACCTTAACGAGTCTCTGTATCTCAGCAGTGGGTCAAGTTTTAAGCTCAAGTTGCAAACTCTAAAGTTTAACTCTCTCAAGGTCACAAGTCGCAAAGAGAGACTCTACTTAAGGTTTAACGTTTGACACCTGCGACCCCCTTCCAAGCAAATTTGTTGGCTCAAGTCACCAATTTGCAAGATCACAAGGTCACACAACTCATAAAATCCAAAATTTCACGAATTTTCGATTGTGCGACCTATGATCTACGTTGATCACCAATTATAGTCATTAGGTCACACAATCACCATGAATTTGACCTCCCATTCCACGACTTAGCCTGTCATGCGACCTTGCGACCTCAAATACCTCAAAACTTCGAAGTCACATGGTCGCTAGGTTGCAAACGTTTCAAGCCTATATTTAGAAACCTCCTCTATCATGCAACTTATATACCATGCACATGCGACTAATTTATAAATAAATCCCTTTCCCATTGTTTATTCATTCAATTGATTGGAGCGCTCAACAACAGAGGGACTTGGCGATTAAGCAGGTGCATGACTCCTCTATAGGTAGGCGTCTCTTCACCTCCCTTGTAATCATTCTTCTTGCCATGTGTCTTCCTCTGACCATGAACTTTGCATATTCCTCCTCTGGTAGGGTTTATATGCCTCTTTAGGCCATTTCCAAACCCATTTCACCCTAAAACCTTCCAGACTCTTTACCTGTCAGCTTAGCGTCCCATTTCTAAAGCACTAAGCCCCATATGAATTAGATCTCCCTTGCTCTCAACCACCTTTGGTTTCCAAGTTCACGTGAAGTTGAATTTCCTATCTCAAGCCATTAATTTTTCGTCCATTTGCTAAGGTAATTAAGTCGAGAAATCACGACCTTGCGACCTATCTCAAACTATGACCTAACGACCTACCTGATCTACAACCTCTTCAATTTATCTACCCTACGACCTAACGACCTACCTGATCTACAACCTCTTCAATTTATCTACCCTACGACCTTGTGACTGCATCTACCCTGTGACCTAGCGACCTCCAGCGTTATCTAGCAGTCTAGTCACCAAGTCGTTGTCTTTATCTCCTTAGGTTTCATGACTCTTATATTTGTGCGACCTCCGACCTAGACTTTAAACCAAGTTCTAAGCTTAAATTTATCATCCTATTCCCCATATTTCAGATCTCAGTTTAAGGTCATTCTTCTGATTAATATTATTTATTTCATCGTTCTCATCTTGGGATTGATTGTTTGAAATGACAAGTTACACTGATTTGGATTGTATATCAATTTTATCTTTCTTGGAGAAATGGCGCACCCAGTGATCAAGTCTTCTCGCAAAAGTGTCAAGTGAAGCATCCAAGAAGTTCCATAGGGACCTCCACCACCAATCTTCCGGGGAATTACATGCAACATTAATAAGACCACTAAGCTCTCATGGTATGACATATATTCTAAGTTCTCTAGGAAAAATATTCCTGAGGACTAGGAGGACTTCAAATTATACATTAATGTCAAGAGGCCATGGCTTCACAAAGTAGCCACGCATCTACCAGTCTTCCCATATATGAAAACCATCCACCGGATATTATAAAATATAGATATAGAACTATGGGTTATAAGGAGCCACATAGGTGAAGCCTTCACTTATTTTACTGTTGCAGACATTGTTTCCTATTACATGCTACCAGAGAAAGAGGAGACCTTCAACACTAGATGGATGTTAAATTTACATATATCAACTGAAGATATCCTAAAATCATGGTGGAAAGAACCCTCCAAGTTCTAGGTCAAGGCTGACAGAATTTACAAAACGGAGGGCCTTAGGAAGGTATAAAAACTTATGGCAAAAATGATGAACTGTTTATATGGCAGGCCTAACATTGACACCTTTCTTGGGACCTGGGTACCTATGATGTACATATTTGCTACCAGGGGAACTATTTTCAACTAGTTAAGCATTCTGACTTCAACTTTGAAGATCAATATACACGCAGCTAAGAACCCGCAGAAGGACCAACCATCAAAATTTTATATGGCATCATACCTCTTGGATGCAGTGTGTGAAATATGTCATTTCAAGGCTATGGAGGTATAAGTGGACCATCGAGGCAATAAAGTTATTGTACCTTCATTATAATATCTTATGGGATCTTGGATATAAGAACATGCATGAAGTCACTTTTGATTCATTCATTGTTTCATTGTACCAATTTCTCTTTGGAGAGGAGGCTCCATGCATGTATAAGAGAGCCAAGGAAATAATTAATAGAGTGGACGACTAGTTTCCTGTTCAAGAAAGCACATTCATTAGAGTTTTCAACTCATATAAGAATCCTCATGCTCTCCTTAGGCTGGTGATGGATAGGTTACTCTTGGAGGAGGTTTTTTATTGGATGAAAAAAGGCTTCTCTAAAACATTACACAAAGGAAAGAAAAAACATTGGCTAGCTTTCCCTTTGACTATTGGAGCATACACCCTCGAGATTTTTAAAGAAGTCGAAACAAAATCTGAAGAAATGAAAGGTTACTACTTTTTAGATTTGAGACACTACAGATCTGACCCAAGAGGGACAATGACAACCCATTTTAAGAAAGAAGGTTTCAATTGGTAATATGTTGACAACAAGAATTTCCATGAATATAAAGTCAGAAATTGGTATAATTCTACTAGGGAGTTAGGGCCAAGTAAACAACAGGAAAAGGAAGATGAGTAGGCTGAATGATCCCAGGAAGACATATGCTTGCAAGATTGAACAACCATGCTAAAATAAAGAAAGAGCGTCAAAATACAGGGGAAATAATAAAATGTATAAAACCAATGAACAAGAAGACCCATTCGATGAGAAAGAGGGTTATGAAAATCAAGAAACCCTAGAGGAAAGAAATGCGGCTCTTGCCAAGAAAAAGTAAGAGATTAGGAGGAAAAGGGAAGAGGAACTAAGACAATCTCAGAAATCAGGAGATCCGCAGCCCAACGATATCCAAGAGTAGCAACATGAAGAGGAAGGGAGGAGGATGTAGGAAGATGAAGAGTGACTAAAGAAGGAGGAAGAAGAAAAACATGCATAAGAGGCTAAGAAAAAGAACAGGTAGGAAAAAGAAGAAATTAGAAAGAGGAAGAAACAAAAGGAATACTTGGAGAGAAATAAAAAGGAAGAACAAGAGCTAAGAAGAAAACATGAATAAGAGGAAATGAAGAAACAACAAGAAGATATTAGTAAGAAAATTGAGCTCAATCTCCAATAAAAACATCAAGTTCAAGGATCCGATATGCAGATTGATCTCCCTCTGTTGTAAATCCTTCCATCCACCCCAATTAATAGCAGACACCTGCCACACAAAGATTTGGGAATTCTAGACGAAGAAGAGGAGGAGGAACTCCACCTTGCTAGATTGACTTTTGATCAGGTCAACTATACGATTATGTAGGAAAGAAGAAAAATCTATGCCAGGAATCATTCCAAACCTTTGTCAATAATTATGGAGAATGAGATTGTCTTGGATACCAATTTTAACCCTAAGATGATTTCTTCAGTTGGCACCACCTTTGTGATCATGAAAAAGCTAAATATGAGCAGGATGAATAAATAGATCATAGAACTTCAGGGAACGATCTATGCTTCTGAACATATAGTCGCGAAAGGAGAAGAAGATAGAAGGAGGCTAGAAGAAGAAATAAAATCTCTATGTCTATTCCACTCAAGTACAAAAGATTTATAAGAATACATCAAAGAATATGTAGCGACTTTGGAGAAAACCATGACTTTAGTCTACAAAGAGAGATTAAATTTGCATCAGACTGCATCACCCTTTCCAATCATATAAGATGAGACCAAGGAGAAGACAACCATGTTCAAACAAGCTACAATAGTTATCAATAACATATGTGAGTGGACTGCCATATATCCAAATGTGCCAACAACTCTCCCTACGAATATTGGATAACTGCCAAAAATGACAAATTCCAAATTCGTATCTAGATCCAATCATGAGACAAGTTGGCAAAAGATGTGTACCAATTTATGGCTTCATATAAACATCTGATCAGTGGGTTAGAATCGGTGGTTGAGGTACAAAAGTCCATTCTATTAGTGCAGTTGGGGAAGTGAGGAATCAAGAAAACTTGTCCAGGAAATCTAGGCATTTCTCAATTCTCTCAAACAAGCCTCTACCATGGAGAACTTGCAGGTGATAAAAGAGACAATTGTTTAGTACGTGGTAGAAATAGTGAGGATATACACCAAGCTGGTGACATTGTCAAATCAGGTCAAAGTCAAGAAGAACAATTTAATACTGGATGCCTTAGAATTTCTTCATAGGCATAGGGAGGAACAACAAAAGGTGGTCAAAGTGGCAGCGAAATACAAGCTTTGGCTTGCATATCTTGTGGATAAATTACATGTGGATGTTCCTAAATTATATACTATTAAATTATTATAATAGAACCAATTTTGTTTTTCCATAGTTAAATAGAGACTAGGATAGAGTAGGGTCTCATAGGAATATGAAAGGTCATGAGGTGGTTTAAGAGTCACGGGTAGACCAAGAGTCACCCCTTTCTATAAATATTCCCTCATGACACATTGTAAGGGACTTTTAGCTTTGGCCTCATTTTGGTGCATATTTTTTTGAGAACTTAGGATCTTTTAGTGAATGCAAGAAGTAATTGTCTATTTCAACTTATGGATTTTATGGAGATCTTGTATAACGTCATGGACATTCTCAACTTAATGAATTAAAAGTTCCTATTATATTTGGTATATTGTCTCCTCATGTGCCTTCATGTGCTATGGGATTTCTCTTGCAACAAATATTTGGTATATGATATGTTTACCTTATGCTTATGTTGCTAAACTATTTTATTAATGTTAGCATTATAACATTATGGATTGTGTGCTCACTTATGGTTTATATGATTATTAATCATGAAATCATTCATGATTGGTAAATTGATATCTTATGTATGCATGGATCTTATTTGAAGTATTTCTAACAACGATTTTATTGGGATTCATGCTTTGAAGTTACATTGTTGTTAGTCATGGTATCTTTTATATTGTGTTTTCATAGGTTGCTTGCATTTTTTGAAGTTTCATCTATGTTCTTTATAAGTTGACACTTGTTTGGTCTAAGGAAAACCTTAACGACTAGATGGCAGCTATACCTACATACCAGATGAGACTCCTCGAACAAACTGTGTAGAGTTTGATTTGGATTCTATAATGGGGAGATCCCCTAGATGTTGGAAGTACATTCCAGCCCATCAATAGATTTTTGCACTAGAAGGAGGACCACAATATGGATGGAACTAACACCCATCTTGAAATTTCCCAACAAGATAGTAACCAACCTAGACTTACTTCCACCACGACACCTCATCATCCCGCTTTCGATGACCCCCACTTAGGTGATTCTCAACCTCCTCCACTCGAGATGCTTCAGTTGAAGAGGAAGCCCCTCTCTATAAAGTCATGTATGAGAAAATGAGAGCCTTACACCCCATCACTTGACAGTTCTCCAAAGGTCTCAAGTATATCCATGCTACAAGATCCCTTCCTAACCTATGCACATCTAAGCCTCACCATACTCGTAAAGGAATTTTGGTAAGTTCAGTACTACATCTAATCGATATGATCTTGAACGATTAGGCAGATGTTGTTGAAAAACTTTCAATTGAAGGAATATTGGAGAGCCCCTTGAGGTATGAAAGAGAGGGGCCTAGAAAAATGATTACTTGGAGGTATCAAGTTGCATGTATGATTTACTTACTAGTTTTGGCATGCATGGTACATGAATGTGTGTATTTGGTTCTCTTGTTGTCATTGTGATAGTGGTTTCAACTTTGCCTTGCCATTTCTGGATAACCATGATGTGATGGGGTTCTTTCATTGGTTGAGCTTTGGATTGTTGGATGGTTTTGGAATTGGGTGAGGTGGTCTCCAAAAAATTCCCAAGGGCATAGGAATCCCTTAACCGGTAATGGCGGGATTGCAGTAAAGCTTAAGGGTGGAGACGAGAAAATTCCTCAAGGTATTGGTGAAGAAATTCAGAGGCATCCAAGCTTGTTTAGGGCCTAGTGATCCCTTGACTATTTTTTGTAGGATTGTAGTAAATCCTGGTAGTGTATGTTTTTTTTTTGAGCTTAGGAATCCCTTGACCGATAATGGAGATATTGCGGTAAAGCCTGGTTGTATAGGTGAAAGTTTTGGGCCTAGGAGTCCCTTGAATACTTTTGGCGGGATTGTGGTAAAGCATGAGGAATCCCTGATTTTTTTGTCGTGAATCCCACATTCATGCTTGGAATATGGCATGAGGGTGGTTGGCTAAAAGAAATACTTGGTTCAATGAAATCTATGATCAGGTGGTATGTGGAAGTCTTGACTTGGTTGGATTTTCATATGTTAATAAGAGCTATTTTTCCTCTTGTATATCATGAGTATTTATACTTGTTATTATGTAGTATTGATGGTTATTCTATCATTATTATTATTTTGGTTATATGTTGGTTATAAGCATGGTTTCATGACAGATTCTAGTTATGGCCCTTAACATGTTTTTATTCATAAATGAATGGATATTGATGCATGAACTAATAGATGTTAGTGCAGCAATTATGAGAAGACATTATACCTTCTTGGTGTTTTTCATATAATTATGATACCCCTATGTTCACATATGCATTTATAGCATGTAGATTACATGTTCACAAAATTTTTAACGAAATGTATATCATGGTTAAGCTTGGGTAGGTCAAGTTATTGACTAATATTTTGTGTTAAAGGTTTTGTCTTTGTGACATTTATTATTCTGGAAAGTCTCATCAAGTTCTGGGCAACGGTCTGGAGACTAGCCTTGAAAGGTGGCTTAGATTCTGTGATCGTAGGAAAAAAACTAGGAAAAGTATAACGCAGTCACTCTCTTGCATGCTTATGAATGTGAATGGAGGCATATATTCAAATTTATGCAGTGTTTTTCCTATGTCTAGGAGTCCAATTCACTGAAAAAGAAACTTAACTCAATGTTTAGGCACCTAGAGGGGTGGTTTAGCTCTTGGGGTCCTGTAGCTCTTTAGGAAGGTCCATAAAGTTTTGGTTTTCCGATTCCACGTCCTTAAATATACTTAATAGGTTAAGTCATATCATAGTAACTCTTCATCACATACTTACCTTGGTGGACCGGTGAACTTGGGTAAGTGTGAGAGGATGGTGTTACAGAGTGGTATCAGAGCGAGTTTCATTCTCTTGGGTAATATTAGATACCAAAAAGTCGCATCATATCACAGTTCAATGCTTAGATTGGATGGTCAGAATGTGGTTGTCATGAATGCATGTCAGTTGTATATGTATTTTTTATGCATGTTAGTGTCTATGTATTTTTTATGCATGCGTTGTTATGGTCATGGTTGTCGTGCATGAGGTTATGGTATGTAGTGGTATTGTCATGCATGAGGGTTGTATATTGATGTGATTATGATTATACAAGTATTTTGCTAATATGGGCTGATTTTATAGATGATATATCTTCCCATGAACTTCAGTGAGGTATGTGTGATTTTCTTTATATTTTGGTTTATTTGACATAGTATGTTTGTAGGAAGTGGAGGATCAAACATGACTACAAAATGGTGGATTACAGTTCACGAGACTCCCCTTATAGATTAGATTAGAAGCCCATAGATGAATACTCTCTAGATATATAGGACACATTGAGAATTTTAAAATCATAGATCAGATTTTCAAAGAAGATGATGACAAAATCATTCAGTCACAAGAGATACTTTTCAGGGCACAAGAGAAAAAAGCAGAGGTCAATGCATTCATCCTTCAGATCTTGTTGAACTTGCATATAAATGGACAAACATAGATCAATTATGGATAGGAGGAAAAGACTAACGGGGCATATGTTAACAGGTCTAATGGTGGTCACAGGTTGGATAGGGATTATACTGTCAGGGATGGAAAATTATTGGATACACCTGATAGGAGAAGTGATGGATATGGGTTCTACTCTAGTTCTAGTTCAGACAGGTATCATGGTCATCATCTCTATCATCCTTATAGGAGGAGTGAGAGGGGATATTTTCCATATGAGTTCAAGAAAGCCAAGCCACCTACATTTCATGGAGAGTTGAAGAAGCCAAAAGATGCATAGGCATGGTTCCTTGGGATGAAGAAGTTCTTTGAGTTGCATGATTACAATGATAAAGTGAAGGCCAAGATAGCTATTTTCAGCCTCAAAGGGAGAGCAAACATTTGGTGGGAAGATGTGAAGTAGGTCAGAGACACCAGGACAAAGGATTTGAGTTGGCAATAATTCAAGAGACTCTTCAGGAAGAATTACTTGTCAGAGAGGTACTATGACAGTAAAACCAAGGAGTTCTATCAGCTAAATATGGGATCAATGATAGATGAGAAGTACACGACTAAGTTCTTGGAGTTACTGAGGTATGTACGTATCTTAAGGATGATAAAGCCAAAGTTCAAATATTTTTCCATGGATTACCATTATAATTTAAAGATCAGATTAAGTATGATGAGCCTCGATCACTGGAAGAAGTCATTAGGAAATTGAAGCACAACTATGAGCAGTCAAAGTGTAAGATTGAATCTAAACAATGTTGGAAAGGAGATGAAAATACTAAAGGTAAATGGGCATCAAAGTGAATAAGACCTCAAAATGCAGGTGAGAAAGAGAATGTTTTTCTTTACAAGAAGTTTAATGCAATTGATAAGGGACATGGGTCGTATCCTAGAGAGCAACATGATAGAGGTGGTAGTAAGGGAAAATTGCAGTGTTGGATATGTGGCAAGGACCATCTCAAGAAGGCTTTCCCATCGTATAATGGTGGTAGGCCTCATATCTATAATGCACAAGAGGTGCAAACAGTTGGGGATGTTGGGAAAATAATTCACCAAATCTATGCAACATTAGAAAATAGGAAGATGGATCACCAAGAATATATTATTGAGATGGATGGTTAGCTTTGTGATCAAGTTGTTTCTATTTGATTGACCCTGTATTTAATTATAGTTATGTTAACCATGGCCTGGTGGATAAGTGTGGTTTGAGAAAAGTAGTGCATAAAGAGTCTTGGTTAGTGCATGTTACGTAGGAAAATCAATTCTTCGGAAATAAGTGATCTCTCTATCCCAATGAGTGGGTCTAGTAACAACCATGACAAAGGATATAAGCGTCCCTAGTTTAACATTGAAAATTAAAGTGAGAGAGAGAGATGGCCTACCTTTCTCCTTATGCAGTCATTTCCTTGGTGTTGATGTCGATCCTTTCTCTCCCAAGCTCGTTCCTCACTATAAATTATACGTCCAAATACCTATAAAGAATATCACACGAAAAAAGACAAAATATACATATTATATATGTTTCAAATAAAAATACATGACAAATCAAGGAGTATCATGCTAAATCAATTAACACTAACATATTTATGGGAAGTAAAATATACGTTGTATTATAAAATGAACAAAGGGAAGCTTTACAACCAATGTCTTGATGTTGAAGGCCTCCTCCAGAGTAGTAATCCAAGTCCAAGCCATGGTCTTCTATCTCTTCTCCTTCTTCGTAAAAAAGACAACAGATGGGCACAATTTAGGCAAAATTAAGGCAACCAACAATGACCAGCCAAGACTCACTAGCATGGCACTCTCTTATAGCAAGTCTGAGGAGGTTAAGGATCCACTAATGAGGGAGAAAGGTATCATCTATAAGGGGAAAAAATTTGGAGATAATATCTAGGGTCAAACATGGGAGTATTCGACCATATCCTCAACCAACAAGTACCGTAACTCCATTCTCGAGATTTCTAGAAGCCAAAGCTTCTGCTCCATTTTTGGAGAACCTGTTTGAAGAGGACCATCGCAATTTTAATGGTGAATTCCCGTGATCGCAGTGTTGTTCACATCATAGGGATAGGGTGACAAGCACGAGATTATAAATGGGAGAACTATGCTAGGATTGTAAAATAAGGTTTTTTACAAATTTTGAAAAAAAAACTTCACGACACTTCTCTTTTAGATCTTCAGGGATATCTTAAGCATGTTGTCCACAATGAATAAATTTATACAACTTTTGTCGCTTTGTGACGTTTGTGACATAAGCAGCACAAAAGACAAAAATTGGGATAACAACCAAGGAATGCGACAAAACACTGTGTAACATATGCCCCCTAAAGCATGAAAGCAAAACTATGAGTGATGGTTGAAATGTTTTATCAACCATGGCAAGGACTTTGGAAAACCACCGTCATGAGACCTGTCAAATCAAACATAATAAAATATGTGACATCTCTGATATAAAAAATACCTAATAACATATATCTAAATAGGAATAAAATAACACATGAACTGATGACATAGTTGCAACCATCTGTTTAAAAAGAGACCATGGAAAAGGATCCACGGTATGGTCGCAGCCATCCTATCATGTTCACAATCATGAATACTTAAAAAATCCACACAACCTGGATAAAAACAGATGTGATTCAAGGTCTTTGTCTCTATATCGATCTACCTGCTATACGAATCTAACCATGTGAATAGATGTGTTTATGTCAAACATGGTAGAAACCACCCGATTACCGGTCGATGATGTAAACCATTAACAGGAACGAGAGAAACCAACAATGATGATGATGACCCTCAAGGTACGACAACACAATCTACAAGTGTGAATAAATGAGTTTAAGTTGAACACTTGCAAAGTTATCTAATTGAAGGCCAATGATGTGAACCTGTCGTCGAACGCGAAGAACTTGCCTTTGAGGCATGCAAGCTCCATGGTACTGAAAAGGAGTTTCTAAATCATCTTCTTGAATAAAGAGTTGAAGTTGATAGGAAGTGATCCATCGAAGGAGGGCCATAATTATTACCAAATCATCGACACGAAACAAATGATTTCTCAAGATGATAGGAGGGATTCAGGATTGTTCCGAAGAGGGTCAAATAAGCCGAGGATGTTTGAATTTTACAGAAAGAGCTTCTCTTGAACATATCAGTGACATGACTCTAGAGTGTGGCATCATTTGAATAAAAAATGGGATCTAAGGTCATGATGATGACAAATAATGATCAAATGAGAGGCAAATGGATTTCCCAAACTTAGGGAGGCAAGTGAAGAATGAAGGATCTCCCCAACTCGGCACGAAATGCAGATGCGTGTCATGTTCAAGAGCGACATGCTGCCTTTGGTACAAAATAAAAAATATAATTCACTTCCATTTCCCCCCGTTATTTATAACAAGTACCTCTTTATTTTTTATAGCAAGCTTGAATAGGATACCATATGCTTAGCGTATAAGTTCACCATTTGGATGAATCCATCCTAGTAAGTTTAATGAGCCCTAGGAAGGAGTATCTCGGTCTCTTCATAATGAAAAGTCCTTCATCCCTCAAGTTTTACGAGTTTGATGTAGGGGTAACTCGGTGTATTTTTCATGTTTAGGGAGTTTGAAAAAGAGACGGAAAAGAAAACTCCAGAAGTTCCCTTTTCATAAATAGTATCTCGAATCTGAAAAGGTAGAAAAAATACCCGAGAGAACCTCCTGATCATGTTTGACCAAGCCTCAAGGTATTCCTTTTTTGTAAATAGTCAACCTTAGCCCAAAAAATGGGTAAACATAGCTGATATGACATCAATTCATTAATTTAACGAGCTCGAAAGGATACGTGCTCGATAATCTTTTCATATTTTGAGAGTCATAAAAGAGCTTAAAGTTGACTCCACCTAGAGGAACGGGTGGTATAAAAGGTAGAAACTGGTTCCAGTGATGATGGGACTGCTCAAAACACGTAAATGTCAAGAGGTTGGCTAACAATACCACTCATCACAGCGGTTCCCCAAAAAAGGGTATAACATCCAAGTGAGAGAATATGATCGTCCTAGTAGACGGTGATAATGGAATGAGAAAACCACGACTCAATTGGCAAAAGAAGCTGATAAAAATGACAATCACAAGAGGTAGAATGGAATGGTTTCGTTTTTACACAAGCCTAAAACATGGGAATATCTGCTTGAAATTCGTTTCATTTTTTCACAAGCTTGAAACAAATGGAAAAACTATGCTTGAGAGTGGTTTCATTTTTACACAAGTTTGAAAAGTAGACAAACTATGCTTGAAAGTGATTTCATTTTTACATAAGCTTGAAACAGAGACAAACTATGCCTGGAATAAGTTTGCATGCCCCCAACATAATGCCTCAATTCGAGGTACATGCCACCCCAGATTCATTTCATTCACCTAAGTAGACTACTGGTTACGAATAGGTGGATGGAATGAAGGTTAATTTATGATATCAAGTGAAAGACTCGACTGGGAATTTACGAGATCTATTCAAAGACTCAAATCGAAAGGGGATTTCTTTCAATTTTTAATGAGTTTCGCACAGTAAAATAACTATGCTCATGGGGACCTATTTCATTTTTTAACAAGGTCGACATAGTAAAAAAATTATCCTCATGACATATTGTTTAATTTTTTAAGGAGCTTGACACAAGAAAAGGAACTCTGCCCTGACACCTTGTTTCATTGTTTACGGAGCTTGACAGAAGACAAGGAAATCTACTCTGGACACCTTGTTTCATTTTTTAGGGAGCTTGACACAAGACAAGGAACTTTTCTTCGAACACCTTGTTTCATTTTTTAAGGAGCTTGACACAAGAAAAGGAACTCTGCTCCAAAGAGATTGATCATCACCCATAATATGTCATGGATTCCAAGAGGTTCTCATCAAACGAAAGAACAACACTCTGTTATCAACGTCCAATTCCCCCAGTACATGATGCACTGTATCACTAACTAGATCATCAGCAGACACAGGTATGGAACAGGTTTCCATATAATTAACGTGTTGCAAGGAAGATACCACTTGCATGTAAGAAAATTTAGGGATGATGGCTGACTGGGAGCCAAATTAGGACCAATGAAAGAAAGGTGATCAATGGTCACAATTCTTCCTTCATGCGAGAAACACATCACATGAAAGAGAGAAGAGACAATAGCTCTGATGACATAAGTATAGTCACACACAAGGAGTAAGTTAAAATCCAAAGGGCCTTGGACAACCTTCACATCGATTTAGATGATCTTTCCTCCTAAAGTAATAGGCAAATTAGGAAGGATCCCTAACGGTTAACTAGTTCCTCTGTTAGAATCTAACAGATTATGGATAACAGGTACAAGCTGTGGAGAACCAAAATATTTCCAAGTGGTTGAGGACAGAATACTAACATATGCACCTTCATGTATTATTGTGCTAGGGACAATCACATTATAGGAATGTATTGTGATCTCAAAGGGAACGTAAGAGGGAAGACGATATCTTGTTAGTCGACTCTAATTAAAGTAAGTGACTAGACTACTTAGAGGGGGCATTGTGGGAACGGTAGAATGTGAGGAAGGCACTCCTATACTGTGGAAATGGGAGGATTTCCCTCCAATTCATAGGAATCTGAAGAAACAAAAGGAACCTAAGTGGTATGGGGTTCAATATCTACAAGAAAGGCCTAATCAACTGAAGGTGGAATTGAGTCAACCATTTTCTCAACCAATGGTTGGTTAGGAATAGACTCATGGGTTTTAGTTTCAGAGAGATTCAGATTGACCAAAGATGAATTGTAATCAATCACTTGATCAACTAGTGAAGGATCAGAGGAAAGCTTTTGGTAGCCAATGAGAAGATAAGGCTAAGAAGCTGTAAGGTTTTCCAAAACTTTGGAGGCTTCATCCATATAAAGACAAAGGTGAATGGGCTGATTCTATTCACATAAATTACAGGGAACATTTACTTTTCCCTTTTTCCCATGGGCCTTATTAAGACTAGCTGAGGGTATATCACTAGCATGATCTACAGACATCGATGACAAAGTTTGATGTGAGCTAGTGGACCACACCTCTAACACCTTGGGAATACCAGGAAAATCTATAATAAGGTGGTCACCCTTACATAAATTGCAAGGGAATTTGACTTTGTGGGACTGAATGGAATATTTTTCAACATCAGTTGCATGGGTAGTAATGGTTGCTTGGTTTCCCACTTGCTTGTTTTGCTTCTTCTTCTTCATCGTCTTCTTCTTCTTCTTAGTTTCTTGGATAATAGAATCTAGAATTTCACCAGGAAAAGAGGAATAATGGGGTGAAGAAACAGGTGAAGAAGGCAAGGGGTAAACCTTAGGATCAATACAAGGTTGACATCATTCAGGTGGAGGCAAACTTGGTTGAGAAGCATCATGGACATTCGGAACCATGTGGGTCGAAAACAACCAAAATGGAAAACCGATGGTAAATCCTGGAAGGGACAACATTGCCATATAAGGAGCGCCAACATTTCTGAAATAAGGAAAAGGACCAAGATTCCCATCTGAGGGGATTCCTTCATTGGTAAACTCAGGAACTGTTGCCATTAGGCTCAACCTAAGATATACTAAGGATTCGTGCACGAGTAATATTTTATTCCATGGAAAATTTATTTTAGAAATTAACAAGAAAATAAATAAAAAAGGGGTAATCTAGGAAAGGATTACCAAGCAACCGTGAAGTACAATATACACCTTAGAAAACCAAGGAATTGACGTAGACATACAATATCCCCAAATGTTGTGTTCAGGGTATCACGGTTTACAATCCGACTGACTCGGTTACCTATGGTAGGATAACAACCTAGTGGGGTATCCAAAAATATACTCGACAGTACATGGGAGCTCAGTCCGTAGTAGTGTTGTCTAATGTGTGACCGTTTGATGACAGCGTCCCCATATACTTACCATACATGGAGCATAGTCCTATATACTTCCATATGTGGGATGGGATATCACCCCCGGAATGAAACACGGGATGTTAGCGATAACTACTACGCTTAACGATGCCGGAACACGTCTCTAGCCCATAACTCTAGATATTTGTGTTAATTCCAAATGCTCCTTATTTTAATTGAGGTTTATTTTAATGTTGATATGAAGTTTCGATTTTAGGCTCAAAATGATTTCACCCGAATTCCTAAGATGCAGCTAAATGAGGAAAAAAAATACTTTTGATTTCGATGAAAGCTAAACTAATAAGAGAAGATATCGCAAAGAGTAATGCATAAAAAAAAATGCAACAATCAAAATCCCCCCCAACTAGCTTTCACTTTTCAAGGATGCAAATTCTAAAAAGTAAAACGATTTCACGTTCACTATTCCAAATGCAACTTGTTCAAAAGTTAAAATAACTTCTACTTTCACTAAGATGCACTTAAATCAACAAAAAATATTTTTGTTTTTCGCTTTGAATGATGAAAATGCAACTGATGCAATTAATGTATTTAAGAATCTTTACTCATTGAAAAATTCTAATCTATTTTCAATAAGAAATTTCAAAAACTATCCTTTCAATGCAAGTGATCTTATGCATTCAATGAAAAGTAATTATTGAAATTAACACTAAACAGATGTGAAAACCAATTTCTTTGAACAACATCAAAGTTCATTATTGCCCGATGATAGAGAATCAATATTTTTTTATTGACACAAGTATCAAACAGGTATTTTAATTGACTTGCAACACTCAATCAAAACAAAACATTTACCACTTAACTCACAAAACCAATTACGCTTCTCAAAGAGACTGCAAACACTCAAAGCCAAAAATAAAGTAATAAAAGAGAATAAAATATTCTAAAGATCAAGACACAACAAAGATTTCCAAAAAGAGACTGAAAAATATCTATCTTTTAAGACCAGTGCAGTGCACTAGTTCACACTAGTGATCTGTAGCGCAATTGTTCCAACAAAAACCAGTGCTGGTAGTGCAACTGTGTATATAAAAAGAGGTGCTGGGCTAGGAAAAGAGGGATAAAACAAACAATCTTTGAAATAAAACTTTAAACCTGATACTTTAAAACATTAACAAGTTATAATACAGGCTAAAAAATAAGCCAACCAAATGGTCGTTCACTGGTTGGCCAAAATCAGCATGAAGAAAAAAGCAAGAAGAGGGTGAACAGGGTGTAAGCTCCGTAGCCGATGTTTGTCAGATAAATCGATCTTGTGGACAAGATCGATCTCCCTAGTGTCAGAAGACAATATAGCAACAAACGAACAACTAAGTTTATCTTTCTCTACATATGTTCGTTTTACAAATAAATGCTATGAAGGTTTCGATCTTACCTTAGATCCAAATGCTTATTTGCAGCCGTAGTTCTTCTGTCGCATCAATAATCCTTCCGTCGCAATAAGAATTCTTTCGTTGCAACAATAGTTCCTCCATCGCAACAATAGTCTTTCCATCGCAACAATAGTTCCTCCGTCGCAACAATAGTTCTTTCGTTGCAACAAAGTGTTGTCTTTCGTCGCAACAAAGTGTCGTCTTTTGTCGCAACAAAGTGTCATCTTTCGTCGCAACAAAGTGTCGTCTTTTAAAAGACCTGCAATCACAAACAAGCAAATATTAAATAGCACTTGTATAACAAATAATTATAAAACATACTTATCATAGTGATCAAGGAATCTATGAAATAAATGATCAAACGATAACTTATTGAAATAAACAATCGAACGAAAATTTATTGAGAAAAACAAAACTTGATTGTATTAATCTTAAAATAACAGAAGAACCTTAAAACCTTAGCCTTGATGTTGAACAGGCCTTCCCAGGGTCCGAAGCAGGAGTCTCCTCTACTTTGATAAGTCTTGCACTCTTCCTCCGGGAGCACATAGAGGTATGTGATCTTTCCTCTCAAAAACTCAGCAGAAAGAAGTCTAAATCTCAACAGCACTTCACCTCAATCACACACTAAAGCTTGAACTCCATTTGAGGCTACCCAATGCCTCTTTTTATAGAGCAGATGAGGAGTTTAGGGTTCCACCTATGAAGGGATAGAATCCTCCTTCAAAGGGATAGGCTCCTCACATCAAGGGATTAGTTCCTTAAGGTGTGGGATGCATGAACCTTATAAGAGCGTATTCATCCCCAAAAAATCTCATCTAGAACCTTCTAGAATTGACCAAAATTAAGGTTTTTAACTTTAGTTTCTCACTTTTTTGACTTTGGAGGGGGTACGCAGGCATTACACTGGAAAACTGCATTCTAGAATGTAGTTTCTCTTCACATTACCTGCGTACCCTAGCCAGGAACGTAGGTAAGCTTCACATTACCTGCGTACCTAGGGTTTTTGAGCTTTTTAGGGTTTTTTCTCCTATTTTAGGGCTTGAAATGATGAGTAGAGGTTGTAAGAATTGTAGAGGAGGTAAGTATGAGTGTCAATGGGCTCATACAGTTAGCAGAATGTCAGGGTGACAGTTTTTAGTGCAACAGATTGCCCCCTAAAGTGCAAAGTCTGGAATAGATGAAAATGAAGTCTGTCATATATGAAGAGTGAAGTAATTTATCATTTCAAGGATCATCCTGTGGACACCCCAGTCGGAACCTGTAAAAACATTCAATGCAAAATATATATATGTAATCATATCATCGCTGAGGTAGGCATTCCCATACTCAGATCAAAACTAAATAGAAAATGATTTAAACTGTTATGATACTGGAATGATTTTCAATACATCAACAGTATAGACATGTGTAGACACAGTATGGACGCAGCCATCTATTTATGAATAGTCCACTGTATAAATGAATAAAAAAATTCCTCACAGCCTAGATGGTAGAAGCTAGATCCAGGGTCTTGATTTCCGTTTCTCGAACCAATACGATTCTATCCATGTGAATAAATGTGTTGAAGTCGAACATGGTAGAAACCACTTGATTACCAGTCAATAATGTAAACTGTTAACAAGTGTGAGAGTAACCACCAGTAATGTCAATGGCTCTCAAAGTAATCAGTACAATCCATGAAATTTGAATGAATGAGCTGAAGTCGAACATGTCATGGAATCATTCGATCGAAGGTCAATGATGCAACCTGTCGTCGAAGGCGAGAAACCTGCCATTGAGGCATGTAGATTTCAAGGTACTGATGATTTCTAGATCACTTCCTAGATAATGAGCTGTCGTCGATAGAAAGTGATCTATCGTAGGTAAACCCACAACACGAAATCATAGATCAAGTTTTGAAGAAATATATTGGCAAGGACTGACTCAGGGATGGTCAAAATGGATGACAGATATTTTGCAGATGAATGGTTTGTTTGAACTGTTCTCTTGAACACATAACGACACTGCAGATGGTTTGGTGAAAATTGACCCAAAGCTAATACCCAAAAACCGGCTGAAGACTTTCAATATGGTTTGATTAATTGTTAGGCAAAGGATTTTCCCAACCCAGGTGAACAAAAGTGTCGTGTTAAAGAGTGGTTAATGGTTTTCCGAATAATCAAAATGTAACAAACAGGTTCGTTTTTCTCTCTTTTCCCCCACCATTTATGGCAAATACCTCTTTATTTTTGACAAGCTTGAGGAGGATAACATTTGCTTGTTTATAAGCTGATCCTTCGGATGAGTCCAACTTAGTTTAAGATTTGAACCCTAAGAAGGAGTGGTTCATTCCTGTTTAAAAATTAAACAGGTCCTTTACTGTTAATTTTTAATGAGTCCAGTATAGGAGAAACTCGGTGTTTTTCAATTTTAGGGAGTCAGAAGAAAAACTTAAGAAAACTCCGTGGGTGTACTTTTTCGTAAATTTAGTCTCTCGAGCCTGAAAAAGGATAAAATAATGCGGGAGAGAACTCTATTGACCGTAATTAGTCAACGTATACCTTTTTCGTAAGTAGTCCATTTTAGTCCGTAAAAGGGGTAAACTTATACTGAAAGGACGATCATTCATTTACTTTAATGCGTTCGAATAATCAAGTGCTCGGCAATCTTTTCATGTTTAGAGAGTCTGAAAAGGGCTTAAAAGGGGACTCTAATGTTTCGCTTTTTCGTAAATTTTTGAAAGAGTCTGAAAAAGTGATAAAAGTATGCTCTTTGTTGAAAAATGATCAGTTTTACCGAAAAATCCAATATTCTGCACAAAAACTCAAAACAATTACACATAACTGTTTAAGATAAGTAAAAGTGTTTTCCAAATTACATTTTTAAAGTGAAAAATAAACAAATTAAAAATTCATTTATTTGAAAAAACTTATAAAAAAGACTTTTCAAACTTTATTTTTACGATTTGAATTTAGAGTGAAAAAGTGAGAGATTTTGGATAAACAAATTCCTGTAAAGATTCTGGAAAATCCGTTTGTCAGAATCAGAAACCATCAGCTCCAAGTAATCTGTATAAATTCTGGACCATATGAGGGGCCAAGTTGATCTCCTAATATGGATAGTGAACAGGTGGGACACACAGGCCCAATGTTTCTTGATTGGCGGCAACCGGCTTGAAGTCGAGCTGGATGACATATATTTTTTGACTGGTTTGTCCAAGAGGGGCAGACACTTATCTCTATTTAGGACTAGACCAGGTGGCCAGTCTGTTGCTAGTCTCAAAGCAGAGTTTTGCAATGGTTGAGTAGACCCCAAGGATAAACGGATAGATATCATTTGTCCTGAGTTCAAAGTTATTGTCTTCACTATTAC
The DNA here is from genome assembly GCA_034641835.2 of Pinus albicaulis. Classification (NCBI taxonomy): domain Eukaryota; kingdom Viridiplantae; phylum Streptophyta; class Pinopsida; order Pinales; family Pinaceae; genus Pinus; species Pinus albicaulis. The sequence continues at coordinate 991,138,000 of CM076570.1, read as the reverse complement.
TAGACTATACTGGAGTGCAGCATTACGTGTTGACAATCTCATGCTGAGGGCATTGAGATTGTTAGATTTCTTTCGGCGTATTTCGTTGGTTGAACAACCAACTTCTTTGTCATTAAGGATTTTCCATACGCCGAGATGGACTATCGCGGCGATAAAGACATGGCTTTTCCTCCAGGAGAGTAATGGGATGATTAAAATAAAAATCATTTTCAGCACTTTTTAAGTCCTAATTTTTTGTATTTTAAATTTTAAATCGTTGAACACAAGACGATGTATAGTTCGAAACACACTTATATGCTATGATATATCACTATTACCGGCTATTTGTGTACATGTTATCGAATGTTGTTTAATTTACTGTTTTAATTATTGCAAATGTCTATTTATCATACTAGAAGCAACTGCATCTGCTAATGTATTTAAATGTCTTGGAATATGCTGATATTCAATGTAATCAAATTCACGTTCCAAGAGACGAACTCTAAAAAATAACCTTAATAACACTGGATTCCTAATGGAATACACCCTATTAAGCTGTAATACAACGAGTTCAGAGTCCAACCTAACAATCAAAATCCGAATCTAAAATGAGATGGATTCAAATAATAACTCAATCACTACACTATACTCTGCAATGTTGTTCGTTGTTTGACCGAGGCTTACCCCATGAATAGACACTAACTCGTCAAAGGGTGAATAGATAACTCAAGTTGCGGAAGAAATGTTCCTTGTACTATGACAAGAACCATCAGCAAAACCAATAAATGTCTGAAGAGATGTCGACATCTGCAATATCAAGAGTAAAACTCAGATAAGCAAGAAAAGTGATAAGAGCACACTCTAAACTAGGCACGCTTTTCTAATCTAAAACACACCAATAGTAAAGAAAGTAATCTAATCAAGAATCTCCACACCAAATTTAAGCATAATATCTCTTCGGATAAAGCCCATTTCTGGGTTTATCTAAAGGGACACCGTCAAAATCTATCAGCTCATAGGCCCCTTTTGTTAGCTTTCGCTTAACAATGAAAGGACCATGCCACATAGGCACAAATTTTCTAGCCCTTAGCTTATCGTTGGCTTGATCGTACACTAAAACTAGGTCTCCTTCTGAAAAATTACGAGGTGTAACATTTCTGTCTTACTGAACTTTCATTCATTTCGCATGAGCTTCGTTTGCTAATACAACATTTCGTCGATTCTCATCTAGTTGAGCCAAGTACAAAAAATGCTTCTCCTCTTCAGATGTAGTTGGGAGTAATTCTATGGCTAATTTCAACGACAAAATTTCACATTCAATAGGCAACACAACTTCCAAACCGTAAACCAGTTGAAAGGGAGTGAAACTAGTTGATGTTTTTACTGAGGTCCGATATGCCCAAAGTGCTGAAAATAACATGGAATGCCAATTCGACTTATGAATAACAATGATTCATTTAATCATAGTGACTAAAAATTTATTGATAGCTTCAAACAGACCATTAGCCTGCGGGTAATATGGAGTAGAACTATCATGGCGTAGGCCAAGTTGATCTGTCAGTTCAGTCATCATGATATTTCAAAAATGACTTCCATGATCTATAATAATGGCTTGAGGAACACCGAACCTAGCAATTATATGATTGAACACGAAAGTTGCAACAGTCTTGCCGTCTACCGAAAATGTAGGCATCGCCTCGGCCCACTTAGTAAAATAATCTACCGCTAGGATAATATACGCATGCCCCCCAGCCGAGTGAGGGTTACATGTAATAAAATCGATACCCCACTTTCCAAAAGGACCGACAGCAATTATAGGGTGAAGAGGAGCAGGTTGTGCACGCATTTTACGATCAAAGACCTGACAATTATGGAATTTCTGGACTGCATAGATACAATCTTTGAATAAGGATGGCCAGAAATAACCAGTGCACAATATATTTTGGGCTGTGGCATACCCAGATATATGACAGCCACATGCTCTAGAATGGCAGTCATTTAGAACCTTTTCAGCTTCTTCATGAGTAAGACAACGTCGGAAAACATAATCCGGTCCACGACAATAGAGTGTATCACCAATAAAATTGTATTGTTGAGATTGGAAACGTATTTTCCGTCGTTGAGATCGTGAGATTTCAGGCCAAAAAGATTGGGTTTGGAGATAAACAATAATATCTCCATACCAAGGATCAAGAGTACTGATCAGAAACAAGGATTTTTCTGCAATGGGCTGCTCCGCCACAGTTTTAGTATCAGTAGATGGGAAATCACACATCAGTTCAGCAAAAGCCAAAGATTTCTTTGCCTTCAATTTTTCAAATTCCAAGTGAAATTACTGCAGGATAACTATCCCTTTGGAATACTTGCCCCCTAGCAATTTTTTGGTCAAGATGTACATCATAGGATTACAATAAGAAATTACTGTGGTTTTGTGTAATAAGATGTAGTGACGAAATATTTGGACAACTTGAACGGCTACCAATGCCAATTTCTCCACATGTGAGTATTTAATCTTGGTTGGATGCAGATTTCGACTAAGATAGTAAATCACATGTTCATTGTTGAATTCATCTTCTTGAACTAAAACCATCCCAATGGTGGAATGAGAAGCGACGAGGTACAAAAAATAATCTCGGTTGTAATTGGGAGGATGCAACAACAGTGCATGGGTCAACGCGTGTTTGAGTGCATCAAAAGATCGATCAACGATCTCATCCCAAAAGAATGGAACATTTTGCTTTAAAAACTGGGTAAAACCCTTTGTTAACTCGGCATAGTTAGGAATGAAACGACGTAAAAATTTTTCTTTCCCTTGCAAACTTTGGAGTTGGTGCAGAGTCGAAGGAGGAGGTCTATTGACAATAGCTTTGACCTTCGATGGATCAACGAAAATTCCTGCTTTTGAAAAAATAAATCCCAGTAAGCGATCTGATTCTACACAGAAAACACATTTGTGTGGATTCAACCTAATTCGATAATGCATACATATCATAAAGATAGCTCGTAAATGAGTGAGATGGTCAGCCCTATGCGATGAATGAGCAGGTAAATCATCAAGATAAGGCTGCACAATGTGCTTAATGTCATGAAATGCGTAAGACATAGCCCTTTGAAAAGTTGCCCCAGCATTCTTCAAGCCAAAAGGTAATTTGCAATAAGCAAATATCCCCCATGGACAAATGAATGCTGTTTTAGGTTGATCAGTAGGGAGTATGTTTATTTGATTGTAACCAGAAAAACCATCCATAAAGGAGAACATTTCACTGCCGGCACAATCATCAATGATTTGATCGATATAGGGGGTTGGATAATTGTCTTTAGGACAAGCTCGATTAATATCCCTATAGTCGATACATACTCTTATCGTTCCTTGTTTTTTATTAACAGGAACAATATTCGATACCCAATCGGTTAAAGGAATTGGATAAATGAAACTTGCATGAAGTAATTTCTCAACTTTGGCTTTGATAGCAACAACTTTTCTCGGATGTATCTGACGTAAGCGTTGTCGGATAGGTTTTGCATCCGGGTAAGTCTTAATTTCATGTACAACAATTGACGGATCGATTCCTAGCATTTCTTCATATGACCAAGCAAACACGTCACAGAATTATTGAAATAGGGCTTTATAAGTTTGGATTTCTTCGTCTGTACAAAAAGCACCTATATGAATGTTTTCAATTATTCCAGGCTTAACTGAAATGTCAATAGGAATCGTTCGAGAGATATTTTCCAAATTTAACTCAGAATTAGGATTTTGCAATGGATTCTGCAGTTCTTTGACATATTCAGCAGTAAAAATAGAAGAGAAATCATTGTCAAAATGATCGAGCTTAGGTAAGAACGAAGATTGGTGATGTAGATCTTCCCATGGTAAATTGTTAACAGACAAAAGTTCACGAATCTGTTCATCAGTATGAACAAGATCGGGAAATGTCGTTGTGGCTGAGCTAGATATAGAAAGTGATTCCTCATGGATCACATTCATTAGATCAGTTTCGATTGAAGAAGGATCAGAAAGCGACTGTACAGCCCGATATGCAATTTCAAAGGGACTCAAAGGCAGCGCGCCACCAAATGAATCCACCTCGGAATCGGAAGGTACGATCCAAGGATCATCAAAAGTAACAGTATTCAATGAAATCATATGAATATTTGCAATAGAAGGTGATACGTTAGGAGCAGGAAAGGAAAAATTTCCTAGTAAACCATAATCTTTAATCAAACCTACGCCAACATCCTTGTAAGGGATAGCTGTTTTAACGACGTGCTGGATAGTTTCTATAGAGGTTGGATCGGATGAAAAATAAGTGAGCTGGTCTATTGTAATGATCTTTCCTTGATGTGGAAACTTGATAAGCCGAGAGATCGATGAAACAACAGCAGTCATAGCATAAGACGAAATGCGACCCAGGAGAAGGTTGTAATCTAGAGGGGCATCAACCACCTCCACATCTAGATTTACGGTTTTGCCTTCGACCCCTATAGGTAAATATTGAAAAATACCAAAAGGATGGAACCCTCGGCCATCAAAAGCCTTTAGAATTGTCAGAGACTAATTGAGTGTAGGAGAACCAAGCGATTTCCAACACTGGATCGACATAATACACGTAGAAGCCCCTTCATCAATCACAGTCCGAAAAATGGGTCTGTTTTTGACTAATACTGGAATCTGGAAAGCCATTTGATGAGGTAGGCGAGGTGTACTATTCTCTAAATCGAAGATTATTAGGTTTGAATCCTGAATATCGATAGCTCCTATGGTAGACAAAATTAATTTACGCTATGCTGGGCACGATTGCAGCACTTCCAAAGCTGACATTGCTAAAGGGGAGATAGCTAAGTCCTCAACAATGTTGTAATTATGTGCAGCTCTCGCATGTGGATTGAAAGCTGATTTAGAAAGTACACCTTTAGTAGGCTGTTTGATTACTAGGTCTGGATTGGGTTTCTCGATCTGTAGTGGATCAGAAACAGGAGGAGGTGTAGTTGATGTGTTCGAATTAGAAGATTTTTCTTCTTTACCATCAACAGGATTTTTACTACCATAATCTTGCGATTGCGTCGCAATCCTGACATGAGACATCATCAGAAGGGCTCTTCTGAGGCATTCAAGGAAGAACCAATCATCTTACTATCTTGAGTAGGAAAAGGATCCTTCAAGACAATAGGCATTTGAGAACCTTTAAAGAACTTCGAAACCTCCGCTCGATGTGGGCATTATTTGGTAAAATGATCCTCGTCGCAAATGAAACAAGGATAGCGAGGTTTGCGTTTTTCGTTATTAGATTCATTTTTATCTATTTTATCTTTTGAATTTTGTTTGTTTTTATTCTTCCCCTTCTTTTTACTGCCAGATTTAGATTTGGTTGTAGATGACTCTACGACATGGATGTCGGCAGAAACTTCAGCGGAAGAATCTCCTTTCAGGGAATCAGGTAAAGTTATGATAGGAGAATAATTCTTTGAAGATTTCTTCTTACTTTTAGTATTAACTGAACCAATCATACCATTAGCGGCATGAGACCCTGAAGGAGCTGTAGTTATTTGACTTTGTTTTGGAAGATCAGGGATTTTTTCATGTAAAGTACCTGACTGCGTATAGACGAGGTCAAGGTACTGAGCTTGAGCAAAGACTTGTTCCTCAGTAAAAACTCCTGCCTTAGCTACATCTTCAGTGATTTTGGGTAATAATGATTTAACAAACCATTCCGCCAAAATTTGATCCGGAATGAAAAATTTTACTAAACACTTTCTACGTCGCCATTCGTGAATATGATCGGAAATATATGTGGACGTAGATTGTTTTAGCGAAGTCAATAGTTCCGTGCCATTTTCGTATCTGACAGGCAACTGAAAATGAGTTAAGAAAGCAGTTGCTAATTGACTGAAATTGTTAAAAGAGCCTCGTGGTAACGCAATGTACCATTTGGCGGCAAGACCAATAAGAGTTCGTTGAAAAAGACATAAGCGAATTGAATCATCAATTATCAAATTAGATGCACACCAGAGGTGGTAAGTCATAACGTGATTTGACAGATCCTCTCCTGACTTACCTTCGAATTTCGGTATATCACTGGGCAACTTATGTGGCATTGGCGGCCAATACAGATGATAGTAAATTGGATCATTCGTAAGGCGTGACAAATCAGGTAAATCCAAAGTTGCAATAAATGGTAACTGACGGTCAGGGTTGTGAAAACTTTGAGTAACAAGAGCAGTTCCGGGAGGAGGATACCCAGGATAACTGGGAATCAGATTTTCATTAGGAATGGTATAACCTCTCAGGAAACCAGGATTAACCAGACCAAACTGAGGCTGTTGATAAGTATAGCCAGGGTATGGTTGATACTGATAAATTGGGTTTTGTGAAAGGGGACCGAATTGATACTGTCCCTGGTACAGTTGATATGTGAATTGCAGTTGACTCATGACAATCGTACTTGTACCAGCTTGTCCTGTAGGTATATGGATCGAAGTCTAAACTGTAGGTCCTGACTGGGGTACAGAGACTTGAGGGATTTGCACGGATGTAAGGATAGAAGAAATCGGAGCTACAAATACTCCAGAAATAGGTGTTATAGGTTCAACAGATGTTGCAGTAGTTGCAGCAGTTTGAGGCGGAGTCTGAGGTGTACTAGGCCCAGGCTGCTGAACAGAACCAGGTGTAGGGATTTGAACAGTAGGCTGGACCGGTTGCTGGGTTGGACCAGAAACCAGAGGCTGTCTAGGTTGATTAGGCAACTTCACATTAGGTTGCATAGTCTGTTGAATTTGGGACGGATCCCACACCATGTTCATTCCGGGGTGTTGTCCCGTAGAAGGTTGAATGTAAGGACCATAGCCTGGTTGAACGTAGGGTTGATAATTAAGAGGTAAATTTCCAGCTCCTTGTACAAATGATTGACCAGAAGGTGGTTGGAAACCTTGAGTTGGGTACTGACCTTGAGGTTGATAACCCTGAGGCGCGTACTAAATTTTGGGTTGATAAGGACCCTGAGGGATATATTGAGTCTGGGGTTGACCCTGGGGTATGTAATGTCTGTGAGGTTGATAACATTGAGGTATGTACTATCCTTGAGGTTGTTATCCAAAATAATAATGTGCCACAGTTTGTCCTGTGAAAAAATTACCTTGAGGTTGCCCCCCAGGTGGTAAATGACTGCCTTGAGGTTGCCCCTTAGGTGGTAACTGATTTCCCTGAGGTTGTCCCCTAGGCGGTAATTGACTACCTTGAGGTTGAGGATTTCAAATATTACCAGACATCATAAAGATTTTCTCTACGTTCGACGTTTCAATTTTAATTCCATTAAGACCAGATGATAATACTTGTTTAGTCGGTCGAGGAGATGCTCCTGAGAAAGTACCAGAAAGAGCCTGGTACCCCAAAGGAATAGAAGGACGACCATGTAAAAATGCTTTCGGTGTTTGGGAAAACATATATGACTCTCCTGACATGATCGATGAAGGATAATAACCTCTGGGCGTAAGATGAAAAGGAATTCGAGGTGGTGAAAAAGCAAGACCCGGATTTTCTACAAAGTTTGTCAAAGATAAATACCAAGGGTCACTCCTAATAGGACAGTAGAATATGGATTCATGCTCCCTAATATTCAAAGACTAAGGGGATTCGGGAAGAGATACCTCTTCATCTGGACTTGCAAGTTCTTCAATGGAAATGAGGCTAGATGGAAGATCTTCAGTAACAATATTTATTACCCTAGGTGAACCAGGATTGCTAGAAGTTGGAGTAATAAATCCTAAGGATGTTTCCAAAAAAGAAGGTTCAGTGTGAGGCTCGGAAATTTCAGGTTCGTCAGCTAGTTCACTGGAAGGAAATATACTACCAGTAACTTCGGAAACTGAAATCGGTTCTTGAATATGTTATGTCGTGGGTATTTGATGATAAGGATGAACAACTATAGATGAACTTCTGACTTCTGTTGATATAATTCTACTGCTACTAGATGATACTAGAGCATGCAACCCTTCAAGTTGACCTAGTGTATGCTCAAGGGGCTTCCCCTGAAGTCTCCGTGACTGTCTTGGTAATTCTTTCACGATTAAATATTAATCAATCACACGCAAACAAAGAAAATTTTAATAAAAACACCTAAAGTCTCTAAAGGAACAAACAGCTGAATCACATGCCTAAAAAAATCTAAGAGTTCAAACCACACACAAACAGTAACTTCCTGTACTAAAAACACTATTTGGTGATGAAATCCAACTTAGTATAAGTTTAATATAGAAAGGGTGGTTGGAACAGTTACCCCGACAACTTTCTTAATGAAACAGACTGGCACAAGTTTCTTCACAGAACCATCTCGAGTGAAGAGAACCCCCCAGAGAGTCCAAGTGAGTCTAGTTGATGTCTGCTCCAGGTATAGTCAGATCTTTCTTTCACTGTCACCTTAGGAAATAATCTTAAGTTTATGGACACTAAGGTTACCAACAGTAACAAATACAACTGGGGGAACAGTCTATGATCTGATTCCACGCGCAAGGGCAGAGTAACAAAGCTCAATCCCCTTGAAGGCTCCTCGAAATGGTCAATCCGAGGTTTACCAACAAGTGACCCCAGGATCCTCGATAATGGTTAATCCGAGGTTTACTGTTTGTAATGCGCGCAGATCTTCTATCTTTCCCAATGAAATAGAATTGATTGTCTCAAAGGTTTGGACATGATCTCGTGATTAACTCCTTTAAGAGAAGCTTCCCAGATTGTACCAATTACAATTGGACTTATTTCCTACCACAAGATTTATCTACTTGTTTGTTTTTACTATCTTGGAGAGTTAATTACTCCCTACTCCAAGATACTAGCCTAAGCTATTTTGGTGATAAGAGCCCTAGAAATAGAAAAGATTACTAGATCAATTTTAATTAAGCGTTGTTTTTATGGGTTGTTCTTTAAGTCAATAGGTATGGAAATGAAACTTTGATGGTGTGAATACTCGACTTCCAAACATACTAAAAAATGCACCTGAAATGATAAACAATTCGTTTTTCTTTCAATGAAATTCTAGCTAAAGAAAGAGTTTGAGAATGCAATTCTTTTAAGAGACAATTCTTTCTTTGAACATGAAGAATAAATGAAAGAAAATCTTTTTGTCTTTTCAATAAGAACTCAAAACGAAACAAATAATCAATGCTCACAATAAATCCATTTCTCCTTCAAAACTCGAAACTACAAAAACAAATTTCCTTCAAAAGAGATCTACAAGTTCTAAAAAACACTCAAAACTATGAAAACTAATTTTGAGATCTACAAACTTTGAAAATATAATTGAATAAAAGCTTTATTTTATTTTTTTTGAGAATTTTTTGCTTAGTTGTTCAGTAAACTAAGGATTCATTTGCCAGAACAAAAAATAAATCAAAAAACATCCAGATATGTTTTCTTTTATAAAAATGAAATTTAGAACTTAAAACAAAGTTTGTTCAAAGATTTGCAAAGAGAAAACTAGATCTATTTCTCAAAAAAGAATGAATTTCGTAACCAAGTCAGACTCATCAAGAAGATAAAGATACCAAGGTGATCTAATGGCACTTTTAAGCTTCTAATCTTTGGGTCACTACAGAGACAAAGCGAAAACCACTCTAAAAATGCAAAACTTCTAGAAAATCATTCAAAACAAAAGTGCTATGAGACTCATTCACAAGAGATTTTCGATAGAAAACATACAGATTTGGGCAGACACTAAGAATCCTAAATCAAATCTAAACTAAACTGAAAGAAGTAATCTAAGCTTTTCAAGACTTTTAACAGGGTCTGCAATAATGTGCGGTCGCCAGAAAAGTTCAAGAGAAACAAAAAAGACTTCAAAACTTTTCAAATCAAAGTAAATCTAAGTTACCCAAGCTCGTACAAATCAATCAAAAATTAAAAAAAAGCATTTTCTCAAATCAAAATAAAGGAAAATCAAAACAAGTTCTTTCCCCAGTGGAGTCGCCAATTTGTTAGCCGAAGAAATTGATCTTGCGGACAAGATCGATCTCCCTAGTGTCAGAAGACAATCTAGCAACAAACGAACAACTAAGTTTATCTTTCTCTAAATATATTCGTTTTACAAATAAATGCTATGCAGATGTCAATCCTACCTTAGATCCAAATGCTTATTTGCAGCCGTAGTTCTTCCGTAACATCAATAATCCTTCCGTCACAACAAGAATTCGTTCGTCGCAACAATGGTTCCTCTGTTGCAACAATAGTCTTTCCGTCGCAACAATAGTTCCTCCGTCGCAACAATAGTTCTTTCGTTGCAACAAAGTGTCATCTTTTTTTGCAACAAAGTATTGTCTTTCGTCGCGACAAAGTGTCGTCTTTTAAAAGACCTGCAATCACAAACAAGAAAATATTAAATAGCACCTGTATAACAAATAATTATAAACATACTTATCATAGTGATCAAGGAATCTATGAAATAAATGATCAAACAACATCTTATTGAAATAAACAATCGAACGACAATTTATTGAGAAAAACAAAACTTGATTGTATTAATCTTAAAATAACAGAAGAACCTTACAACCTTAGCCTTGATGTTGAACAGACCTTCTCGGGGTCTGAAGCAGGAGTCTCCTCTACTTTGATAAGTCTTGCACTCTTCCTCCAGGAGCACATAGAGGTATGTGATCTTTCCTCTCAAAAGCTCAGCAGAAAGAAGTCTAAATCTCAATAGCGCTTCACCTCAATCACACACTAAAGCTTGAACTCCCTTTGATGCTACCCAATGCCTCTTTTTATAGAGAAGATGAGGAGGTTAGGGTTCCACCTATGAAGGGATAGAATACTCCTTCAAAGGGATAGGCTCCTCACATCAAGGGATTAGTTCCTTAAGGTGTGGGATGCATGAACCTTATAAGAGCGTACTCATCCCCAAAAAATCTCATCTAGAACCTTCTAGAATTGACCAAAATTCAGCTTTTTAACTTTAGTTTCTTCCTTTTTTGACTTTGGAGGGGGTACACAGGCATTACACTGGAAAAATGCGTTCTAGAACACAGTTTCTCTTCATATTACCTGCGTACCCTAGCCAGGAATGCAGGTAAGCTTCACATTACCTGCATACCCAGGGATTTTGAGCTTTTTAGGGTTTTTTCTCCTGTTTCAGGGCTTCACATGAGGAGTAGAGGTTGTAAGACTTGTAGAGGAGCTAAGTATGAGTGTCAACGAGCTCATACAATCAACAGAATGTCAGGGTGACAGTTTTTAGTGAAACAACTGAGTTGCCAATTTGTTACACAGGAAAATCCCTTCTTCGGAAAGAAGCGATCCCTCTAGCCCAATGAGTGGGTCTATTAATAACCATGCCAAAGGATATAAGCATCCATAGTTTAACATTGAAAAGTAAAGTGAGAGAGGGCGATGACCTACATGCTACTTATGTAGTCATTTCTTAGGTGTCGATGTCGATCCTTTCATTTCCAGGCTCGTTCCTTTTTATCCCTTATACGTCTGAATACCTATAAAGAAGATCACATGACAAAATATGAAGGATACATAGTATATATGTTTCAAAGAAAACTACATGACATATCAAAGAATATCATGCTAAATAAATTAACATTAATAGATTTATGGGAAGCAAAGTATACTTTGTATTAAAAAATGAACAAAGAGAAGCTTTACAATTAGTTCATTGATGTTGAAGACCTCCTTCAGAGTAGTAATGCAAGTCCAAGCCACGCTCTTCGATCTCTTCTCCTTCTTCGTCATATCAATAACATATGGGCGCAATTTAGGCAAACGTAAGGCAGCCAGCAATGACCAACCAAGACTCACTAGCATGGAACTCTCTTATAGTATAGATGAGGAGGTTAAGCATCCACTAATGAAGGGGAAAGGTATTATATCTAAGGGGAAAATATTTGGAGATAAGATCAAGGGCTAAACATGGGAGTATTCGACCATATCCTCAACCAACAAGTACCAGAACTCTGTTCTCGAAAATTCTAGAGGCTGAAGCTTTTTCTCCATTTTTGGAGAACCTGCCTGAAGAGGACCAACACACTTTTACTGTTGAATTCCCATGCTAGTAGCGTTATTCACAGGATATGTATAGGGTGACAAGCACGAGCTTATAAAGGGGAGAATCGCGTTGGTCTTGTAAAATAAGGCTTTTTACAAACTTTGCAAAAAAATTCAAGACACTTCTCTTTTAGGTCTTTAGGGGTATCTTAAGCATGTTGTCCAGAATGAACAAGTTTATACAGATTTTGTCGCTTTGTGATGTTTGTGACATAAGCAGCACAAAATACGACACTTGGGATAACAACTGAGGAATGAAAAAAATACTGTGTAATAGTGTAGTTGACTACAAGTACTAAGAAAATAGTTCTTCATTGGGTGGATCAGACGTAGGTGTTGTCAACTTCGGCTCTAATCGTAGCAACTTTCTTAAGGTGAACCGAACGTAGACGTTGTCGAACTAGTCTAGCATGTAGATAAATTTTAATCTTGTGTACCACAATTTTTGAGTCAATGTATGACATATCTTCATATGTCCAAGAAAAAACGTCACAAAATTCTTGAAAAAGGGCCTTATAAATATTATTCTCATCTAGAGAACATGAGGCACCTATATGAATGTTTTTAATAATTTTAGGTTTAATCAAAATATTGAGGGGAATAGTCTCCTCAATATTTACCAGATTTTTGTCAGAATTCACCTCCTGAATGGAGATGAAATTCAGATTTTTATTAGTAAACTTGGATGATCAAAAGTCTTGAAAATGGTTCTCAATATTTGTAGGTAAGAAAGAGGAACGATGATGATTATCATCCCAAGGTTTCTCGTCTAACGTCATGATCTACATGATTCTTTTGTCACTGTGAAAGACGTTGTCGAAAGGGTCAAAGTGGGAACTTGAATCTTGAGAGTGGTCATAAACCAAGTTTACTAAGTCATTGGTTTCATAATTTGGCTAATAAGCCAAGTGAATATATTCATAATCCAACTCCACTAGACTAAGCGACACACAATCACCAAAAGAGTCAATGTTGGAGCTATTAAGTACTATCCAAGGATCATATGGAATATTACTAGACAAAATCATGTTGATTGGAGCAAGCGTAGTGGAAATACCAGGAGGAAGGAGTGTGAAATTTCCCATGAGAGATGAGTCCTTTAATAATCCTACGCCAACATTCTAAAAAGGGAGTGGAGATTTCCCCACAAGTGGTATATTTCTAGTAGTTTGGAAATCGTTGGTGAAAAAGGAAATTTGGTTTATGCCTACAATGCCCCCTTAGTGAGGGAAAGCAATCATTCGAAAATAGGATGAGACTAAAACTGTCACGGCATAGGTCCATGATCGTTCCACTAAGAGGTTGTAATCTAATTTTACATCGATGACTTCTACCTCTACAGAGACTATCTTTTCGGCTAATTCTACTGGCAAGGAATTAATAATTTTGCATGATTTAAACTCTCTTCCATCAAAGGATTTAAGAGTTGTCGCTGACTAATTAAGAGATAGAAAACCTCAATATTTCCAACACGAAAGTGACATGATGCAAGTTGAAGCACCTTTATCCATGATGGTGTGGAGTAAATTTTTCCTCTAACAACAACTTGAATCATGAATAAGAGTTTGGGGCGAAGTTAGGTGTATAAATCTCGTGATTAAATACAATGAGAAGGCTAATAGAGACTTCCTATGAGTAGGAAAATTCTGCAATACTTCGAGAGTTGACATAACTAAAGGATCCTAAGCTAGATATTCAACTATATTATAATTTTGGGTAGCTCTCACGTGGGGGTTAAAGGATGATTTATGAAGAACTCATTTAGGAGGAGTTTTAATGGTCATCTCAGTAATAGGTTTCTCAATTTGGAGAAGACCAGACGTGGGTGGAGTAGAACTAGAGGGTTGATCGGCAACCTTTATATTATAAGGCTTCAAATTACCATAGTATTTATTTCTAGTAGCCACCATGATATATTTTGACACATGAATACGACATAAAAGTTTTGGGAAGACGAGGATGGATCCTATGCAACCATTTTTTTCTCTTAGTTTGGAAAGGGATCTGTCAACACAATAGGCATAGTGGATGTCAATTTCAATCACTTTCAAAAATCTATTGATCTCTGCTCAATGTGGAAAATCCTTGGTGAAATTTTCTTCATTAAATATTGAACACGAGTAACGTTACTTACCTTTTTCAACAAGAGACTCATTATTTTTCTTATCTTGCAAAGGATTCTCTTTTTAATTCTTGCATTTACCTTTCTTTTTACTTCCCAATTGTTGAGATTTACCTTTCATATATTGAATGTAATTAACCTTAGAAATAATCGCAGGAGAAGTAGGGCATGGGCTTTGATTAGTCACAGGAGTACTTGAATTCTGGTTAGATTGACCAGAGGATTTACTCACAAATTTTTGACCAATAGCACCAATCATGCCATCAACAACATGTGATTCCTTAGAGGGAGCAAGTGGAAGAGTATTAGATGGTTGCAGGGCAGTGGGTATCTTGTCAGTAACCATTTCATATTGAAGAGGTAATTGGAAATGGGTTAAAAGGGCTGTTTCCAAGGCACTAAAGTTGTTAAATGAGGCTCTAAGCAGGTCGACATACCACTTTGTTGCCAAACCAGTAAGATTTCTTTGGAAAAGCCATAAAAGAATCGAATCACCATTTAAAGAGATCAAGGAACGCCATAAATGATATGTCATAATATGGTTTGAAGGATATTCTCTAGGATTTCCACTAAACTTGGGAATGTCACTTGGTAACTTGGTCAGAATAATAGTCCACCAAGGAAAATGTTGAATTGGATCGTTGGTAAGCCGGGATAGATATGAAAACTAAAATTTTGCGATGAAAGGATATTTCCTATCAAAATCTGTTTGCGGTTGCTAGTAACCTTGTGGGTAAAATGTTAATTGCTGGTGGGGGATATACAGGATAAGATGGAATAGTTTGTGCCACTGGAATTTGAATTCCACCATAAGGATTAGTTTGATAAGTAGGATAACCCATACCAGGTTTTCTAGTCCCGAGAAAATCTTGATATGGTTGAAATAGTTGCCCATGGATCTATTGGCCTTAATAAAGTATTTTTGGTGTAGTTTCTTGGCCAACAAAAAATTGTGGTATGCCTTGGAATGGTTTCCTAGATGGAAATTTCATCATTCCAATATTAGGCTTACTGGTTGGCACCTCTGGCATGCTTTGGACAGGTTGGTTGACTTGCATCTGTGGTATACTCTGACCAAGTGGTGGAGTTTGTAATGTACCTTGAATAGGCTGGTGTTGTACCATACAACAACCCTCCCTTTTACTTAAATTTTAGAAATAAAATTTAAGTAATAGGGTCCCTTTCTTTTTAGAAATAAAACACTTAGAAATAAAATTCATTGTTTTAGAAAATTTCATATTGTTACTAAACAAATTCAACATCCAAAAAATTTTTGGTCCGATCTAATATACAAGGCCTTATCATAAAAAAACAAATCAAAGTTAAAAGCTCAATCGCAATCGGAGAATCGGAGATAACCTTTAAAAGAAATTTCATATGCCCATTTCAAATCTTCCGATGCGATTAGTCCAATCGGAAAATTTCAATCGCTAAGAGTTTAAAACAGTTAATTATAACTTCCGATGCGATGCGGAAAATCGCAATCGATTAATCGGGACAGTCTTCAAAAGACTCTTTACGCTTAGTTGAAATTCCCCGATCCGATGTGCATTTGATAATAAACGCTTTTAAGAGAAAAATCGAACATTTGTTTAAAATATATGGTAGACCCCACCATTAGAGATCGGAAAGATTTGTAATCGCAATCGATCAATCGGGATAAACGTATTGTGATCTTCATCTGCCATTCGAAAACTTCCGATGCGATTCATCTATTTGCATACGAAGATTTTTAGAATGAGTGAATATATTAATATATCACAAGCGCCAAATCTTTATTGGTACGAAGGCATTCAATAACGAATCAAATGAATATGTTTTATGATTTGGTTTTAAATACTTAAGTGTGACCCAAAAGGAGCATTTACGTAATATACGAAACAAATAAATGAAAACCATAAGTTCATAAATCATTCCGTTTGAGTGGCTTGTTGATCACGACTGAGAGTTTGTTGTCTTGCAGAGCCAAAGAACACCAAATTCTTTCATTCACAGACAAAGGGAAGCGGTAGCAGACGCAGAAATGTCAAAGAGAGGGAGAAGAAACAAGACTGCTCTACCAGTGAAGCTTGCCGAAACTCCTACGGTCTCAAAAGAAAAGCCCATAAAGCTAAGGCTAGTCACAGATACATCATGCCAAGGTCTTGGGAAAATGACATGGGACACAGTCTACAACCTATTGGAAAAAGAAAACCCTAAGGTCACAGTGGAGAAAGCATCAGTTCCAGACGAGGATAGCTCGGATTCCGACTCCGATATCAATGAAAAAACACTTGCAAATTCGTTTTTGCATCGAATTGCAGCCAGAGCGAGCATCATGCCTTACTATGATGTAGTTTGATGGGTTATTGACATTGTAAAGATACAAGATAGAACGTTTGTTTCATCATATGGAGTGCCTTTCGGCTCATTTAAAGCAGAAGACCTGAAAGCAATGTACCACCTTCCAGACCCACAGAAGGTGTATAACAAGGAATTTATCAAAGATTTTGCTGATAATAACAAAGTCCAATCTGACGCTATCAAAGATTGGAGAAAAAACCCAGAGAAGCACCGAAACGAAGCATCCGGTATGTATTCTGTAGATTCCCTTCTGCCTCCATATTGCTATGCAGCTGCCATGATGTGTAGGTTATTTGGCAATGATAATTTAGCTAGGTTTTCTATACAAATGGTCCCATTAATCCTAGCTGCTGTGAATTCCGACATTATGGATTGGGCTGTTATTCTTTCTGATAGAATGGCCAATAGGATACTTGAATATAGACAAGAAAAAGCCGCTGGAAATTCTACCCCTTTTTTCTTTTGTGCCTACATTATTGATGCTCTTTGTTTCAATTCCGAATTTCCCTTATTTGGATGGAAATGGACTCCCAAAGACCCTCTTCCAATCCATATTTACCATAAATTGCTTTGGAAGATTCATTTCCAAGCTAATGTATATAGAATCTGTCATGGTTTTCTCATCCCTGTTTTCCAAACCATTTTCAATCGCTTTCCTCCTAGGTTTTCTGATAAAGCTAAAGCCGACCTGTCTGCAATCGGAGATTGGTTTGGGGAGGAAAAATTTACTTACATCAGGGTTTTTGGTAGTATAGTGGAGCCGCATGTTCTTCCGCTTTTTGTTCAAGACAAACTTCTCGCTCAAGAAGTTTCTTATCAATTGACAATTGAAGGTATATCCAGGTCTTTGAACAACAGTAAGAAGAAAATGTGGCCTCAATTCCCACTCAATTGTTGTCATTTCACTCTAAATGATTTCAAGCATGCAGAAAAGGAAGTCTTCAAGATAAGAGGTTGTAAATTTGCAACCATTCCTGGAAGACAGTATGATCCAAAAAAGATAGCATTTGATGTCACTGCTTCAGTTTCAATTGCTCGTTTTGAGCATGAACCAGATATGTTCGATGATTTGTTTATTTCATTAGATAATTTTCCTCAGATTTTTGACTTGATCAAGTCTACATTCCAACAGGAGGAAATAAATAAATTTCTCTTATTTAGAAGCCAGAGATTGTTGAGAGTACCTCTGGATCAGCTGAGGACTCAAATACAAAAATCAGAGACAGAAGGTACATCCGGCCAAACGCTAGTAGAAACATCTACCAGCAAAATCATTACACAATCGGCTGTCAACCAGCCGACTGTACATACTCAAAAAGTGGTCACCATTGACAAACCTGATGTCCTAAAGAGAAATACCGATGATAAATCCAGTCCAAAATCTGGCCAGAAATCCACTGCTCAAATGACAGACAAATGCACAAATATCAATGATGATGTGCATAATCAAAAGGATGGATCGGATGACAAAAGCACTGAGCAGAGCATAGATAAAGAAAAAGGAAAAGAAATAGCCAAGGAGATTATGGTTTCCACTAATCTTGATGTTTCTTCTCAGCTATTAAAACAATATGATCAGTTTACTCAACAACTTGGATTGCAGGATAAAGATAAAGGACAAATGGAGCAGGATGTTGAAATCATTCCTGAACATCCTACAGGGCATATTGTATTAAAAGGTGAAGAGATCCCTCCTTTGGATGTATTTTACAGCCCTAAACATAAGGCTGTTGTTAAAAGGCAAAGAAAGAAAAGAAAAACGGAACAGGGCATATTTTCTACTCCATCAGAGGAGTTTATGAATATTGTTTATAAGAACAATGAAATGAATCCATTTGAAGACCTCACGAAATTATCCCAGTATACAGGAGCTTATAGTGCTGCAACAGTAGATAAAGTTGTAGAAGTTTCTCAACTGGTAATTCAGAAAGATCTTCACATAGCTTCAATGGAAGAACAAGCCAAGGAGAATCAACAACTGATTAGCCAATTGCAACAACAACTACAGGATCAGACATTCAGGTCTAAAGAATTGGAGAAACAGCTTGCTGAAGAAAAGAAGAAGGTTGATGAAAAGCTTTTAGGCAAACAAAAGAAGCTAAATGAAGAAATTTCTAAGTTACAGAGTCTGTTACAAAATGAGGAAAATGCAAAATTGATTCAAGAAAAGGAATTTCAAGCAACTTTGGATAAGTTTAAAGATTACCCAAAGTTAAATGAATTCAAATCAGAAGCCCTTGAGGCTAATAAACTATTGACTCAACAGTTAATTGAATTTTGCTCAAAGCTGTCACAAGCAGAACCTTTATGTGATATTACTTCATCTTTGATCCAAAATATCATAACTCTTAGACAAGAAATAGATGATGCCGATGAAAAGATTTCTGAGTTTCTCAACTGGCAGGATACAAAAAAGGGAAAAGAAGCAAATCTTCCTAGGATAGAGGAAAAACACAAAGATATCTTGTTTACAGAATGGGAACATCAACTAATGAAAGCTGAGAGAGCAATATCCAGGGCCAGAAATATGATGAATAATATCACTCAACTCATAAATGACAGCTTATATTCAATTAATCTCATTTCAGACTGTGTTCCTGGCAGTTTGCCAAAAATAAAAGAAACTGAAGACAGGTGGAGAGAAGAAATGGAAAGGAAAATTCAACAAATCGGCAAACTTCAAACGATATCCTGGGATAGTATGTGGACTCATTTGATCAAGCCAAACAATCAACAGACAGCTATCAAACTTCTATCAAACGCTGTCGATTGTCTAATTCCAGAATTTTCTGATGCCACCTATGCTGGAAAGTTGCATTCTGAGATGAGTCATCCACCAAGACTCCGAGATATGTTGAACATTTGCAACTTGGCTTCATCAAGCGAGGGAGAAAAACAATGAATCAGTTTCATTCAAGATAGCATTTTAGTTTTAATTTGATAGATTGTAGCAGTAGTATTAGGATTTTGTTATGTAATTTATTATTTAAATCCCTCTCATGCATTTAGAGAGGGATCGGAAGTTGTAATATGTTTGGGATTTGGAGCTAACATTTCTGTACTTCATTCCTTATTATATTTATATGAAAGATCACATCTGGTGATTTTTGTGTTCAAATTATCTTTGAAGTGTTGCATTTTTGTGCCTTTGGATTTAATTTTACATCGGAGTTACTAGATCAGAGTACCACATTTCATTTGACAGTCTGCAAGATGAATGAGGTATTTTTATCTGTTCACTGTTGATTTTCTCTGTTATATGGTATTCATTTGAAGAATTTGCTATCATTTATATATTTGGTTTTTCATAATATTTCCTTTTATATTATCATTTCTGAGTATAAGTGGAATGTTATCATTTATAAGCATATATGAATGGTATATAATGATGAATACAATATACTAATATAACTCTGTTTAATTTATTAAATAGAGTTATTTTTATTCGTTTCTGCACATTTCAATTTAATCAATAATACATTTCCATGGTTATTATTAGATTGAAACAATCCTAAGTTGTATTCACATATAATCACCCGGGTTAAAATTAGAATTTCTTTATCAGTATTTAGTTTAGATTAGATAGTTTTATTTTCTGTTAATTTAGTTCCATTTTCACCCACCCAATTCAATCCACTTAATTATAAGGAAACTGGTCCTTTAAATCCAGTCGGAGCCACCATCCCAAACGGAAAAGGAGCTGTCTTAAGGTCCCGACCGGGTGGTTTTCCCCCAATGTTTGAAGCAGAGATTTTCTAGGCTTCAACAGCTGGGTAGACAGGATTTGAGAAATCACCAGTACTGCTGGACTAGTTTGTATTTGGGATACATCCTGAACATGTTGACTTGATTGAAATGTAACTTGGGAAGTTTGATGTATGGATTGGACATATTTAAAATTAGGAACTTGAGGCATATCCGAAGAATTTTGAGAGGTTGTGATGTGAGTTAATACCACACCATATTTAACAAGAAAGCTGGATTACAAGGTCGAACAACAGCCATTAATGGAAATGTAGTACCCGTAGGAAGATGACTAGTAATAGGTAAAGCACCATCCTGTAACATTTTATCAGGGGATGCGAACATTCCAACAATAGGTTCCCCCCTAGCTGAAGGATAAGGAATAAAAGGAGGCAACTTCCCCTTAGTGGGAGGATATCCAAGATAATATGGATTAGTTTGTTGTGGATGCCCTAATCCACTCATAAATTCTCCATACTATTGTTCCAAAGGAGTCTGGAATGTAGCAAGTGGAATAGGTTGTTGAGAGCTCAGTAGAGATAGACCAGATAATATTCCAGATGATGAGTGTAAATGAGAACTCCATGGACTAGTCAGTGCACTAGAAAAGGTTCCAGATAATGACTGGTATCCGAGTGGTACATATGGACCACCATATAGGTGTGTTTATTGATCTTAAAATGGGTTGGATAAATTGTTATGCTTTTCAAGAACCTCCCACTTAGTTAAACAAATAAAAGATCTAGCTTATACTTGACTTTTGCAGAATTTTTATACTTGAAACATGTGTATGTTTTTTTAATGTTTAAGTGCTTTAAGTCCATTTGTTTTTTCTGAAATTAAACATGTGTAACAGGCATATAATGCAGCAAATAAACATCAACACATAACAACAAATTTAATCTAGGATTTCACCCGAATATCGTGGGCTACGTCTCCTTGAGCTCTTGTCATCTTGACTTGGCTCTTTGGGATTATAGAAAATTTATTTTACAAGTTACACACTTAATTCCAATGGTTATCTGAACTGAACCAATGGGTTTAGAATACCATCTATATCCTTTTCATGGCTGTCATCACTCTGAAAATAGATCTAGGCTTCCTTAGACTTGATTCATTCTGTCGGTGCTCTTGAGCTTCTCTAAGCTTCTCTATGGCACTAACTCCCTCATAATTCCTTTTCTACCCTTGAAACCTCACCTACTGTCTCCATCACATATCAGACCTCCAAAATAGACTGATCATTTTCTCAAAATGAGCACAGGCTCCCTAATCTAGGCCTCCATCCAGTGATGGCCCTAGGCTGCCAAAAAATTCCATGTAGGTTATTGAACTTCATAAGTCTTAAAATGACTCTAAAAATCCTTTAAATGGATTCATAATGTCAAAATAAGTCAGAGTAGACTATTGGTTTGCTGAAATTGGCTTCCGACTGCTCTGGTTTCACCTCCAACACCTGTTGGCACCCACTAGGGTCACAAAAAAGTTATCTGTGGCTTCTAGAGCTCTATAAGTCCTCAAAATCTTCTGAAAACTCCTCCATTGGATTCAAAATTCTCATTACAATCAGAAATGACTATTGGTTTGTTGAATAAGGCCTCTAGCTGCACTGGCTAGGCCTCAAACTGCTGCTGGCACTTGCTGACCCTGGTCGCCCCTGGAACTTCATTGAAGCATCTAGGCCTTCAAAAGTCCTATAAAGGTTCTGAAAAACACACCATTAGTTACATAATGTATGAACCATCCAAAATTTACTATTGGATTCTTGAATAAGGCCTCCAGCTGCATTGGCTAGGCCTCAAACTGTTGTTGTCTCCTAGTGGCCCTAGAACTTCTTTGAAGCAAAAAACTGCTCAAAATTCCTCTGATGGCTCTATAATCCTCACTAATGAGTCTGGAATGTCTGAGATAGTCTAAGTTGACTATTGGAACTCCAAAATTGGTCGAATCTAGCTCAAGATAGAGGCTAAACTCAATTTGTCCAGTGACCCCTAGAAACCCTCCACTAAAAATGGAGGACTGCACTTAACTGCAGTTAGAAATGACACATTTCCAAAATTTGGTGGCGTGCCATAAGTTCCACCATACCTAACCATTAACATTTATTATGACCTTTGGGGTGGCCACATGGCTGCAAACCCCACGGTCTTGTAACAATGGGCAGATAAACTGTAAAGTTTAAATGTTATGGTTATCGTTACATGTGAACACGTTTTAAAAGTTGGAGGGTGTGTAATTGTTTTGTGTCAACGGTTCCGGGGCTTAAGCCCTTGGTCTTGGGGTTGCGGCCGTATGGGAGGGGCTAACCCTCAGGGCTGGCCCCTCCAAATCCCCAAATCGCAAACCATTATAGTTTAAATAAAAATTTTGCCACCATATTGTTAAGCACAAACGCATAGCCTGAAGGTAATACGTATGCATGCCCGCTCGGAGGTCACGGGGTCGACTCCAGTCGGCTCCCAAATTTTTTTAAATAGCCAAACCTAGGCCACATGGTGGCCTTTAATTGGCCGGGCCAAAACTGTCAACCAACTGCCGAATGAAACAATACCACTTGTCAGCATATGATTGGTCTAGACGGAATATTTTGGGGAATATTTAGAGGAATATTCTAGGAATATTCCCTAGAATATTCTTTTTTTTTTTTAAATTTTCCAAATCCAATCAAACTTGGTCAAAAGCCAGAAATTGCAGTTTACTGGACTTTTCAAATCGCGATAACTTCTTCATATGGTGTCAGTTTTTCAAACCATTCACAGTGCCAGAATTAGGAAGACGAGATCTATCTGGTTGCTTAGATTCAACGCACTTCTGAACACTTTGAAATTTGAGCTATCACTTAGGTCCTTGATCCAAATTTGATCACACCTCCCCATTGGGAATCTTTTGGACCCCAAAAGACTGATTACCTATTCTGTTCAGTAGATGAGAGTACAACACCCTCAATTTTCAACCTTCACACACTTTGCCTTGCATGACTCAGTGCCTTTGAACCACAACTTGAAGGTAGTCAACACTTCCCTCCCTGAATGCTCTTGTCCTCCTGTCAAGAATTGTATTCCTTGAACTCACTCAGAAATTTATGGCGAGAAATTGATAGAAGGTAGCTGAACATCACTTCCTTAATCATCAATCCAAGGTGGCTCAAAAAAACGTGAGATTACAACAGACAAAATGCATACATAACTGAAATTTGCATATGTACAAATGAGTGTATGTCTTACTGTGTCAAGAAGTCAAACTACTTCTTACCAAGCCACTTCCACGACGAATTTCGCTGCTGAAAATCTTCTTCATGTGAAACCTCTGTTCTCACATCAATGATGGAATCCTTGGTTCCAATTTTTCCATTCTTTCTGCCTTCTTGCTTCAAATGCTTGGGACGATTAGTTGGATGCAATGTCCAACATTGGGCAACAACATGTCCCTTCTTCTGGCAATGTGTGCAAGTCTTATGCACCTTCTTTGCAAGTTTCCTTCACTTCAACTATTTCCTGTATGCCTTCATCCTCTTCCAGCATTTTGAAACAACATGGTTACACATACCACAATATGCACAACAACTCTTTCTTCCATTCAAGCATGCATATTTGTCATGCTTATCAGAAACATAATCAACTTAACTATGGGAAGAATTATACCTGAAATGCTGCTTTGCATGTCCATCTTTTTTACCTTCTTGAGGAGATGAACTTGTAGAGGTTCCAGCTTTCTCTTGAATACTAACATCAGTGTTCATGTCTTGATAGATGTCCGAACTCTCATGCTCACCATAAGCTGCATGTCTACACACATATTGCTGTAACATAGGCTTCAAACAATGGAAATCAACTTGAAAACAAATTGGACATGTTTGTGGTTTACAACTTGGAACAAAAGTTCTTTTTGAAGTTGCCTAAAATGCCTTCATGGCTGTAGAGTTTTCACCATTAGATTGAATATAGCCAAGACAGAAATTATTAGGTCTCTCCTCAACCAAAATAGGATCAGTCATGCCTTATGCATGTTTGCCTAAACCCTTGCCTTCATAGCCCATCTTAAACATTAACTTGGACCCTATACCTCTAGTGTGCTTTTCAAATGAACCAACACATCTATCTGACGAGGAATTTGAAGACAAATTTGAGTGAATTACCTCTGCTTCAAGCATGTTCTTGGTTAAGTCCTCTTGGGCTTGATGGAGCTGAATCTCCATCTCATGCATTCTTCGAAGAAGTCCTTCTTTCTCTTCCTTCATAGCAACCAATTTATCATGAAGTATAGTGATTTGTCTTCTATCTTCAAACATAATTTGCACCATATCCTTCAGGATGTAGAATTCTCGCTTCATATCTTCATCAAAGAATCTTGTGAAGGAGGAGGATTTTGAAATCTCACTTGAAGAAGTTTTCATCATGAAAATGAACTAAAGAACTTCAAAAAAATTCACAAAGCTTTCAAAACAATTTGACAAAGCTTCTGAACGAAATAACTGTAGAGTCAAGCTCTTCTTCAAGTAGCCTTTTGCAAACAAACCCTTTTGTGCTTCAAGGGTTGCCTTGACGTCCTTTGGGTAAGGAGAATGATTTTTTCCTTCTTCATTCGTGTCCTCTCCTGGACTTAGCTAACAATAGCTTTCCCTTCACCTCTAGAAAACTCAAGTAATAGTTAGTTTTCAAACAGTCAAATTCTTTGCACTGTTTAAACACCTTTCAAGTCGAACAAGCAAGCTATTGCTCTGTCAATCAAGCAACCAAGTTCTCTAATACCAAAATGATCTAAAAATGAGTTGGATAACTTGTTATGCTTTTCAGGAACCTCCCAATCAGTTAAACAAATAAAAGATCTAACTTATACTTGACTTTTGCTGAATTTTATACTTGAGACAAGTGTATGTTTTTTTACTATTTAAGTGATTTAAGTCCATTTGTTTTTGTTGAAATTAAACATGTGTAACAACCATATAATGCAGCAAATAAACATCAACACATAACAACAAATTTAATCTAGGAGTTCACCTGAATATCATGGGCTACGTCTCCTTGAGCTCTTGTCATCTTGACTTAGCTCTTTGGGATTATGGAAAATTTATTTTACAAGTTACAAACTCAAATCCAATGGTTATTTGAACTAAACCAATGGGTTTATAATACCATATATATCCCTTTCATGGCTGTCATCACTCTGAAAACATATCTAGGCTTCCTTAGACTTGATTCCTTCTGTTGGTGCTATTGAGCTTCTCTGATCTTCTCTATGGCACTAACTCCCTCAGAATTCATTTTATGTCCCTGAAACCTCACCTACTATCTCCAGAACATATCAGACCTCCAAAATAGACTGATGTTTTGCTCAAAATGAGAAAAGGCTCCCCAATCTAGGCCTCCATCCATTGATGGCACTGGGCTGCCCAAAAATTCCATGTAGATTCTTGACCTTCAGAATTCTTGAAATGAATCTACAAATCCCTTCAATAGATTCAAAATGTCAAAAATAGTTAGAATAGACTATTAGTTTACTGATATTGGTCTTTAGCTGCTCTGGTTTCACCTCTAACACCTAGTGGCACTCGCTGGCATTGGGGTCAAAGAAAACTTCTTTGTGGATTCTAGAGCTCTAGATTTACTAAAAATATTCTTTAAACTTCTCCATTTGATTTATAATGGTCATTACAGTCATAAATGACTATTGGTTTGCAGAATAAGGCCTCTAGCTGCACTGGCTAGGCCTCAAACTGCTACTAGCACTTGCTGGCCCTAGTGGCCCATGGAACTTCACTGAAGCACCTCAGCCTTAAAAAGTCTTCTACAGGTTCTGAAAACAACACCATTAGTTCCAGAATTTATGAAACATCGAAAATTGACTATTGGATTCCTGAACATGACCTCTAGCTGCATTGGCTAGGCCTCAAACTGTTGCGGGCTCCTAGTGGCCCCTAGAACTTCTCTGAAGTAAAAACTTGCTCAAAAGTCCTTTTATGGATCTGAAACTCTCACCAATGAGTCTGGGATGTCTGAGATAGTCAAAATTAACTATTGGCACTCCAAAATTGGTCGAATCTAGCTCAAGATAGAGTCTTAACTCAATTTGTCCAGTGACCCCTAGAAACCCTCCACTAAAAATGGAGGACTGCACTTAATTGCAGTTAGAACTAGCACATTTCCAAAATTTGGCGCGCCATAAGTTCCGACATACCTAACAGTTAACATTTATTGTCACCGTTGGGGTGTCCACATGGCCGCAAACCGCGCGGTCTCGTAATGGTGGGCAGATAAACCGTAAAGTTTAAATGTTGTGGTTATCGTTACATGTGAACACGTTTTAAAATTTTCTGGGTGTGTAACTATTTTGCGCTGGTGGTTCCGGGGCTTAAGCCCTTGGTCTTGGGGTCGTGGCCGTATAAGACGGGATGAACCCTCCAAATTCCCAAATAACAAACCATTATAGTTTAAATAAAAACCGCGCCACCATATTGTTAAGCATCAATGCATAGCCCAATGGTAAGACAACTGCATGCCCGCTCAGAAATTAGGAGGTCGACTTCGGTCTACTCCCAAAAAAATTTAAATAGCTAAAACTGTGCCACGTGGCAGCCTCTAATTGGCCGAACCAAAATTGTCAACCAACTGCCGAATTAAACAATGCCACTTGTCAGCATATGACTGGTCCAGACGAAATATTCCAGGGAATATTTTGAGGAATATTCTAGGAATATTTCAGGAATATTCCCTAGAATATTATTTTCTTTGAATTTTTCAAATCCAGTCAAACTTGGTCAAAAGCCAGAAATTGCAGTTTACTGGACTTTTCAAATCACGATAACTTCTTGATACGGTGTCAGATTTTCGAACCGTTCATGGCAGTGGAATCAAGAAGATGAGATATATCCGGTCGCTCAGGTTCGGCACACTTCCGAACACTTTTAATTTTGAGCTATCACTTAGGTCCTTGATCCAAATATGATCATTTATGGCGAAATAGAAAACATAGAGGTTGCTGCAACTTTGGTTGACTCATAATAGCGGTTACAATTTGAGTGACTGCAACTGACTTAGTCATGTTTAAATTTCCCAAAAGATTACTTGAGTGAGGGGAATTCAAAAGTGAATTATAACAAGAAGCACATGATAAAGGAGCTTGTGATTGAGTATCAAGGGTAGGAAATGGATAAGCAACTTGATAAAGCAGTGTCCCTTTTAAATGAACATGAGATCGAGGTCGAGAATCTTCTTCAATAATGTCCTCAATACTCAATAAACTAGGTGGAACTATTTCGTCTTCAGTGCCTGAGAACAAAGGTAACGGATGAGATGAAGACAAAGTTCTTGAAGTAATTGACTCAGTAATTGGTGGTTCCTTAGGTTGTATTACCTCAGGTTGTAATATATATGAGTCAAAAAATTCGGGTTCTATAATCATAGCTTCTAATTTTCAACAAGTTTGGTTTCAACTTATTCAAGTTCAACAATTTCCAAAGATGTAATCTTAGGTTTAGTACTAATAAGAAGTGAAGAATGTGGTTGATTAATTCAAATTAAGGTTCATATGGGGTAACTTCCAAAGTACCGGGTTCGGTAGTTTGTGTTTTCTTATTTCCTCGATGACCAGGTGTTGCCTCAGGGGGTAGAGGAGGTAATCTTTGCATTCTACGCGAACGAAAAGGGTGTTGTTACATGGTTTATTATTTTATTTTAGAAATTAAAAACACAAATTAAAATTAAAAGGGTAACTTATAGGAATATAAGGATTACGAAGCCACTATGAACTGAAATATACCGTTTCTAGTACATGCAGGCAATCTCCCTGAATGTTATGTTCGGTGTGTCACAATTAAAAAGGTGATTGATTTGGTTACTTAAGGTTGGTTTTCATCTTAATGGGGAATTCCAAAATATTCTCAAAGGTACATGGAAGTGTAGTCCATGTTAGTGTTGTCTAATGCATCTTGTACGATGGGAAGCATCCGTCTATACTCCTCATACGTGGAGCACCATTCCAATATACCCAAGGGTATGTGGAAGAACGATTTTATTTTCCTTGGATGTATGTGGAATACCAACTACCACGAGAATGTAACACAAGAAAGTAATGACAACTCCTATGTTTATAAACGTTGGAACACGTCTTCTAACCTAGACCCACTATGTGTGTTGTTAATGTTCCAAATGATCCTTAGGTTAATTAAATAAATTTTAAAGTTGATCTTGACTTAAGTTTCAATTTCAAGGCTCACAAAATGAATTCACCAGGATTCCTATAATGCAACTAGCATGATAAAAATCTTTTTTTCAATCAATGAAGATCTATCTATGGGAAGGCAGGAGTTTCAAACAATGATGCAGCAAACGAGAGCTTCCTAAACTAGATCTTGCAATTGTGCTATTCCAATTCAAATCAAATCCATAAATTCAATGAAAAAAATGAAAATTTCTTTTCTTTCTTTTTCAATTTCAAATGTAATGAAAAATGAAATGAAGCTAAATGCAAGAAATGAAAATTTTCTTTTCTTTCTTTTTCAATTTCAAATGTAATAAAAAATGAAATGCAACTAGATCGTTGATCAAAATAACTCACACAAATTGAAATTGTAATATGAAAATTTATTTTATCAAATCATTAATCAAACCAAGTGATCACAAACCCTAATTAACAAGAAGAAAGAAAAAAGAAACAAACTCTCATCACAATGAAATCACACTGAAATTTAAACACATTATTGGCTTCACAAAGACAATGACCAATTCAGAGACTCAGGAAAAAAACAATGCAATAGAATAGAACTCAAAGAAAGGCATAAAAATGAAAATTTCTCCTCCTACAAGGACCATCACAGTCTATATATGATAACCAATGTGAATCATCACACTTACAGAGAAAGACAAGTGGATTATGTCTCTTTTTTTGAGAAAAAAAAGTGTGTTGGGATTTATTTTTCTCAAAAGATGAAAAATAAACCCTACCAAGCTCAGAATTATACTTTCCTAAGACTTATTATTATGTGGAAAAGTAAAATTGAGTTGAATTCAAAGGTCCTAAAAGACTAGGCAAAGGAAACCACTAAAGGAATATCTCGTTCCCCAATGAAGTCGCCAAGTTGTTTGATGAATTATTTTCTTCTGCGGATAGAAAAAAACTCGTTAAATCTAGTGGCTTGATCTAGAAACAACATGGAAAAAAATACATGTTCTCCTTGGAGATTTTAGAATATGGAAGAAAGACTTACTTGGAATCCAACACAATCTCTCCTCTTCTCCTTGCTTGTAAGCTCCAGCTCTAACTCCAAGTACCATAAATGGGACCTGTAAAACAACTAGAACAAGCAAGAGAAATACACCATACAAATAACATATAATAACATCTCTAAATAAAAGTCAAGAAGGCATTGTAATATACATGCATAAATGAGACACAAATATAGGAAAACAAAGCACTTTTTGTATTAATGAATGTGGAAGAAGACTACATCCCTTTACAAATATTGACCTTGTAGATGTATCCAAACTATCTTGTCCTTCCTTTACCACAAAGTAAGCCTTAAATCACAACCCAAATGCATGAATGGATAATGGATCCTTAGGCACAAAGCAACAACATGAGGGCATAACTAAGAGTCTCCAAAAGCCAACATAGAATCCATGGGAGGAAGTGAATTTATAGGGTAAAAGAGGTGGTTTGGGATTTACCAATCTAGGACTTAGATCCACATATGAGGGAGGATAATCTCTAGGGATAAGAGATAATACCTCAAGAATATGAGTTCGAGATCTTGAGCCAATATTAAATAGTTAAAACCACTCGGGAAGCTTTTGGAAAGAGCAGATTCAAAACTACTTTTTATTTTTATGGAATTCTAGAGGTCATCGTACTTACAATGAAGGAAACATGTTTTGGTTAGCGAAGATGCTACATGTACAAGCTGCAACATTGCAGTTTGCATGAAGGGAAAGTGTGATGGGGAAAAAATTATGGTTTTGAGTTGTTTAATCTAGAATTATTGGAAATTTTGGAGAGAGGATGTTCTAGGCTTTATAGGGGATGAATGCAAAGTGTTAAAGGATGATGATTGATCCAAGTTTCAGTCAATTTGATTGGATGTGACAAAATGGCGTATAAAATCTGTGTAGCTGCATCCATAGATCGTGAAGATGCTTCTTTAGGCCTCCTTGAATAGAAAAATTCCCAAATCAAGATCATTTTTTACTCCAATCCTCCCTATTCCTAGGCACTAGTCCTAGATCCTTAGTGATAATAACTACTTAAAGAATCATAATTATTTCACCTTATTTTCTTTCTCTTTATTTGTCCCCTTAAGGATAAGTAGGCCTTACTAGGGCTTGGTGCGAATTTCATGGAGAGAGGCTTTTGAAAAAACGTTTGGAAAATCCTCTGCATTGGTGTCTCCTCTAGTTCTCATCCTAATTTGAGGAAATTTTCACAATAAAATTTTGATATAACTGATCCCTTAGCCATCACACCAAGTGGAAACCCTAGGTGTTATGCTTCAAATTTGGGATTTCTTGAAGGTTTTTACTTTAGTAGTATGTCATTTAAAACATTTTCTCTTGAATATCATGACCTTGGATGAAATCTTGTCTCATCAAATATATCAACCCTTGGTCTCGTATAGTATTTCTTTCAAGGGTTTTTTCATGGAAAGTCTTACTAACTTCTCCTAAATATCATAATTTAACTAAAACTTTCCATTATATTATCCATCCTTGCCTCATTTTGAATCCTATTATAGACACATTAATCACAAGTGAGGGATACTGAGACTCCTCCCATCAATGAAAATCGAAGAAGAGAAGGGGACATAGGCTATGGTGACAATGGGCCTTTGTCCCAAATTGTTGTTGTGCCCTCTAGCTCTAGCCTATTTACTATTCCTACTATTTTTGCAAAAAAAATACACTAGTACATATTAGTGTCTATGGTCGATGTATATTACCATGCTAGGCCATCTATGAAATTTTACAAAAAATGGAGGTATAGATAAGAATTTTTAATAATTAAAAATTCCCTGCAGGATGAGATTTTTTAATTATTTTTTATGTAAAATGTAATAAAGTGATGCTAGAAGATATTGAGGTTGAATGAGTAAAAAAATTAGACCTGTAAACCTCAACATTCTTCTATTACACACTTTTAGGGGTAAAAAGTCACGTCTAACCCCTCAAAACCCACTTTTCTTAAGTCTAGTGGGAAAATTGCAAATAAATTTCCATAAAATTAATAAGTGGAGAAAATAATTAATAATTATACCTGACACATGAAGTGGAAATAAGTTGGAAAATGAAATCAATTCAAAATCAAGTCAAAGAGAAGTTGGATGGGTGATTTGGAAAGCAACTCATCACATGAGTTAATGCACCCATGGAGGTCCATTTTGTGGGTGAGAATGAGGAATCAATTTGTCTAAGTGGCAATTTTAATTTCACCAAAGGAGATCAATGCATTATTGAGGATCACTTATAATATTTGATTGGTGATATTATGGGAGTGTGTATCCACTATTATGCACCCATCCATCCACATGTATGCAACACCTACTTCAACCCACACATAACACTTCACTACATGATATACACATAGCGGTTTGGGTCAAAGCTACACACAGTTTATGGGAAGACATTGGTTATATTTGAAGATGTGTCAATTCATGGTTTTCTTGTTGAGGATTTTGTGGGGTATGCTTCCCCTCTCACCCACTCATCTCTGTACATGGAAGCTACATGGAAAACACATTACCAGTCATAGGAATATGCTCTCCACTTAACATAATTCTATCCCACACTTGGCTTGGCCCTCATACGCTTGTAATTTGAATTCTCCTTGGAATCTCCACCACTTTCTCCACTTTTCATTGGAATTATCCATTGGGATCTTCTCCCATTTTTGTATAAATCCACCATGAGAGCTCACATTTTTCCATGGTTGGATGCTCTATGCTTGTTCTTACTATAATCAAATTTATATTGCGATAAAAGGAAAGTATTTGGGGGATAATTGTTGGTCTTGTGATGCTATTATTGTGGATGAGGCAAAATGTTTCATTGATGTTGTTCTCCATGCTATGATTACTTTCCATTGAGTTTATCTTACTTAAGATACTTGATTTTGTGCATTTTCCTAATGGAATTATTGTCTAGGGAGGGGAGGTTTGTAACTATTTACAATCTTCTTTGAGCTTTCCATCGTGAGCTCTTGTTGTAATCTGTTTTTCTTGGTGGAACAACAAATTCAACTCTTCATTCATATGAAAAGTCTCCTTGTGCACTAAAAAATGGTTTTTTAAGTGTTTCTGGTGTTCAAAGACAGGTTACGAAGTGCCTTTGGAGGTTGGCGACGTCTTTAGTTGGAACATCCATCTCTAAAGACCTCAAGGAAGCTCACAAGTATCTTAAGCTAGGCATTCTCCAAGGATATCATTGGAAAATTGTTAAGAGGGTTTATGTAATACTTATGTTCTTCCTTCCATCAATTTCGAAATTCAATTTATATTGGTTACTTTAAATTGTGCTATTATTATTTTAATCTAGCATTGAAGGATAAGTTTTGGATTTAATCCCAAAATTTCACTCATTACAGCAGCTTAAATGAGTTATTCTAGTGAGGAATTCATTGTATTATAAGTATATGTTTATTAGAATATAAACCATATATTATTCCCATATATTATTCAACTTTACTCCTCTTTCAAACTAAATTTCTTTGTTGTTGTCGTATAGGCGGTTTTGAAGGCAATTTGAATTGAAGAAGGAGAGAGACAAAATGCATATCTTGAAGTCCTCACATTTGAAACTTCCAAGACCTATACCCTCTTCTTACTATTTCTTTTCTTATTCTAGATCCTCACATGTTTGAGGGATTATAACTCTTGTATTTATTTCTTAATCCAACGCTTTTAAGCCTTCATTTTGTAACAATTTCTCAAGTGGTTTTGTAATCATTCATTTCTAACTTGTTTGGGAAAGATTGGTTTTGGGTTTTTTAGCTCATATTATAAAATCTTCCCAAAGCCAAGCCATTTCTATAATAGGGCCATCACATCATTAGATAATAATAAAAAAGAAAATTTTTCTTTGGGAACTTGGGGATTTCTCCTTGGCATCCCATCCCTTTCTCTTTGAGAGAAGGAAATATTGGTGTGTTTGCCATGATCTCATTTATCACCTCTATCATTTATTGCATTGGTTTAGTTTCATTTCATTTGATTTCATGCTTTAAATTCACTAATGCACCTTTCCTTTTCATTTAGTTGGTCAATCCTATGCTTTATTGCATGCAAAGCTCTCTTTTTATTAATACACTTCTTGATATTTAGTTAAATGGTCACTTCAATTTCCATTTACTTTAGTTGTCATTATTTGATAATTGTTCATCTAATTTGTTAGTTTAGTTTCATGCATTTTCCATTTTGACATAAGTGGTTATTTCACGCTACATTTAATTTTGCATCTAGTTACACGCAATCATTCAATTGTGTATGCCCTCAACACTTTGATTATATTTTGATGCAAGTGATATCTAATTGGTTGGTTTAGTTATTGTTTACTTGTAGCAACAATCTAATTTTCATTGTTGCAAAATATAATTTCATTTTCACGTCATTGTCTCTTTACATGCTAATTTGATTTCATCTACTTACAACAATTTGTTTCATTTTCTCATTCCAATTTGGAGATTTACTTTGCACAATTTAACAATCTCAAGCAATTGCAATTTTCAAATTTCTCACTGAAATTAACCTCCAACATAACTTGGTTGTATCACTAGTATAAAATGGATAATTAGTTACTAAAAAGCGACTAAAATTTTCATATAAACTACCATTTTTCAGTCGATGACCAGTAGTAGCTAATTTACAGTATCTTATAACGCGACCAACTTTTAGTCATTTTTAGCTTAGTCATTAATTGGTTGTCTAATTTTTATCATCTAGTAGTATATTTAGTTATAAATTTGGTCATAAATTTATTCATTGATTACCAGAATTAATGACCAAATATACAACAAAATATATTACTATATGATCAACCAAGAAAACCAATTAATGACCAAAGAAATATGACTAAAATGTTGGTCATGTTATAAGATACTGTAAATTGTCTACTAATAGTCGTATATATGCAAAATTTAGTCATCATTTGTAATCAAATATTTATCATTTGCAGTAGTTTTTTTTTGTAGTTTCATATTCATTATATAAATGACTAATTTAGTAGTTTATATTCACTTCATTTAATTTCATTACTAATCATTATAAATGACTAATTTAGTCATATATTCAATTTATTTGTGTTCATAATTAACCAATATAAAATACTTGTTTAGTAGTTTTAGATTGATTTTATGTGTTCATTATTAATCAACATAAATTAATTAGTATGATTTTGCGACTAAATTTAAAAAATTCAGACAATGTGCATGTTCATCTAATATGAAAACACAAAGTTAGATATGTTAATTACAATACTAGACAATATCAAGTGCAACTAAAAATAATTTTAACAACATAAATTATATTATATGAAATGTTAAAGTATTACAATATGACTTTCCAGCTTAATATTGGTTGGACTACAATTTATACATGAAATGATGTTTCATCCCTTCAAAACATTATCAATGTTTTGTCAAGGCATTGCAGGTGAATTCACCAATTTTGAAGACCTTACCATCAATCTCTATGTGTGTGTCTTATGATGAATATTGACTCTAAGGGTAGTGACTAGATCGGTTCTCTTCTATCTCTCTTTTTTCATTTGTCGCTCCAATGTTATTTCTCTCCTCTTTCTTCAATTCCTACTTCTTACCATCAATACAGAGTTCATTTTCTGAAAACAAAAGAAGATACAATGCAGAGTGTAAGACATGAAAGACAATGAACACTAGAATATAAACTAAAGTGGACTATAAATAATTTATACGATGTATACCTCAACATCAACAATATCAAAGCCATTCCCCCCCCATATAAGCAAGAAGCTCAAACAAGTTTTCTTCAGTTGGGTGATAGTGGCCACTATGTGGCCAGATGAATTGTATAAACAAAGCATATATAATGTCACCATATAAAATAACAACTTAGTAACTTAGTATTCAACCCTTAGCGAAATATTAGGCACAATCATTCCAATTAAGTTACATGCTAAAAAGCACAAGTTGTAGATAACTTGTGAAAACAAATAATCTGAGGTGTGATGTTTAATCCTTGTCATTTTATTTGCAACAAAATTTCATTTTCTAACGCATGAACTTGGTCAAGTATATGAACAACATGTGCTTAAATAAAAACATGAAAGCAAACTTTTCTGATAGTCATGAAAATATTTTAACATAAAATAGTTATAAGGATTCCAACCAATATCATGTAATACTAATATAATCTTCAAGATCTGGTTGTTTTTAAGATGGACATGATACCAAGTATTTTTAATTTCATAGTTAAAGGAAAAAATAAAATCAAAAGAAGCATTCAAAATAGAATAGAATGATAAATAGAGGATATTTTCAAATATAAAAAATCTGTTTACATGTCCACCGATGTCTTTTTTGGAATTCATAAAACATTTGCTTGCCCAAAATAACCATGAAGTGAAAGACTCACAACAATAAAAACCATAGGAATCCATACTAGAAAAATTTCTAAAGTTGATGGCTAAGGTGCCTAAAGGATCTCTAATAGCAAATGAATTATATCCAAGACATGCTATGCATTGTCTCCCCATCATTTTTCCAATCATATTACCTGTATCCTGCCCATAATAAAGTCAAGTAACAATCAAACGAATGCATTAACATTCGTTTTTATCTTTTATATCTATAAAATTTGAATCTGATTTGTTTTAGGAACATATTAATTCATATTTAAATCCTTCCTAACATATTATAAGGTATCAACCAAGTAGTACATCAGAAAAATCGACCTCAATGAGGTCCTCAAACAATTTCTACAATATCAATATTTTTCTTTCTGTGATATCTTGGGTAGAGAAAATGACATATCTGCAAAAGAAAAATACATATATTACTTATGTTCAAACTTTGTATATGGTGTATTGTTAGGAAAATTTTTAAGATGTTCCTCCGCCTTTACCAAAGAGAACTGTAGTTTAGTTAAACTTTGTATCCTTTCATTCAACATCAATTTCTGCAAGATAAATGTCACACATTATTCTTTTCAATTTCTCAACATGCTACATATGATAAATTGAAAGTCTCATAAAACCAAGAGAAAACCATTTTCTAACCAAAACAAACAAACAAACAATGCCTCTAATAAAAATTTATTCTAATATCAGCATATGAAAAGAGACTAGTGGACCATTTTTGTTGCTTGACTTTGCCTGTTTTTTGCTATGAAAGTGCTCGAGCTTCAGGAACTAACAAATGTGAGGGAAGTTGTAAACATGAAAAAAACTATGTTGAAGTTTGTAGACTTCTTCAAAATGATGTGAATGATGCCATTTTCGGATGTGGTCAATCTCATAATAAGAAATGACCATATTGGATGTAGAGATTAAATAAAAAACTTGTGGACATGGCATGTATTATAATAAATTGCATTGCAATGACTACCATGGGCCTCCATGGGTTACAAGTCCTCAGTATGTTAGTCTTGATGATGAAAGAGAGATATCAGCGATAAGTATGGGTGGTCCTAGTTTGTATGGTGGAATATTCATACCAAGGATGCCATCTTAATGAACCTAGGTTCTAACCTGGTAAACCTAGATCTGGTCCTCACCTAGTCATTCCAGTATACCTTGTCAAGACTCAAGAGGATATAATGGTCCTTAAACTTATGTTATAGCATCATTTATCACCTCTATATACTTGATGACTTATGCATTGGCCTTGGGCATCCCTTCCATTCAGAAATTATCACACTTATTAAAAAACAGTATTTTAAAGTCCATACGTGACTTTGCCCAGTTTTTTCCGCATGTAGACGCAGGTCCATCCATAGCTGACCCACATATGTTATTTAAAATATTAAAAAATGTATAATTTCCCTATTAATGAGGCGTGGTTTACGGTTTTTTCCTGTAACTTAAATACCCCAACCTGTGGCCTAACTGTTCTCCAACTGAAAAAACTGATTTGAGGAAGTATAAATACACCTCATGGGAATGGCCTAAGGGAGGAGAGAGAGAATACTATTGATATTGTAGCCTGTTATAGCCCTGATCAAGCCTGAAATTTCCCTGTGCCTCTTGCACTTCCTAGGTTCGGGAAACCTTGTTTCCTTGTGATGATCACCCTCACTTTATGTGACATCCTTTATGCACCATTTATGGAAGAAGCATTGTGAGGCTAGGGCTAGGCGAATCTGGAGGACATTTTTGCTCAAGGCTGTGGCAGATCTTAGGTGATTTCTCCACTTTCTCTTTACATATTATCAATGAAAGAAGTACTATCCTATTCCTGATGTCTTTGTGTTATATGTCTCCTATACATGTTGAATGATCTTGAATGGTTTATTTCATGTTATTTTTATGAGATTATATATGCTAACATGCTGACATCTAAGACATGTATGATGTGCAACTAGTTTGTGTGCTTTGTCTTGACTGATTTGCAGCTTCTGGAGCACGAGGAGTAGTAGGGGGTTTGCACCCTTCGGGATCGACCTCAAACGAAGGACAAACAGGTAAGGTCCACTATCCTCACTTTTCTAGTTCGAGCATAAAAATTGATAATTAGAGTGTTTCTTGTGATGATATGCCATTCGCTCTGTTAGGTCCCTCAACCCAAGCTTTAGGGTAGCTTTTCCCGTAACAGAACTGGTGACTCCAATGGGGATTACATCCATGTAATTCCTAGTTTGGGTTGTTTTTATCTATCTTGTGGGTTCCCTGATAGTTTAATCACTTTTTCAGTCTAGTAGGTTCTTTTCCCAACCAAGCAGAAGTCCTGATCTTTTGGATCAAGCCTGGGTTTTTCTTTTTTCCTTATTTAATTTTCTATACACTACTTCATTTGTACACAGTTTCTTATACCTACTGTTTTCTCCAAAATAACTTGCGTATACGCGTGTTTCTTTTGATACAGTCACGTATACATGCGTGTTGCACACAGTGAACCCACATATGCCCAGTAAATTTCGAAAAATTGAATTTTGAGGCCCTGTAAGTCTTTCCTGTCTGTGGTTGGTCATCCCTATGGAACCTCTTAAATATCTGGATTGTGATTCTTTTGGCTGTATGTCAGTTCCTCTCTTTTTTAAGTGAAGACCTAGTCATTCTAGGCTTTTTCCTGTTTGGTGAAGTCTCAATTGCGGTTGTAGCACCAAGGCTTCTTTATGGATTTCTTGGCTGTTATGACCATTCAGAACAATGATCCTTTGTCTATTTTCTTGTTTTTTCCTTATGCATTGCTTTGATTTTTGGTTTTTTCCTTCTTGACTTATTTGGTTTTCTTGTTTCTTGGGATTAGCCTTCTAGTGAATCTTGACATTTCCTTTTCTTGGTTTCTTGAATTTTTTGTTTGTTGGAAGTTTGTGCTATTGTTCTGAATCAGTTTCTTGAGTTGGTTACTTCTTCTTGTTCATTTGAGTCCCACTATGAAAGTGGCATGGTTGGCTTGTGCATTTTGAAGTCTCCTTGCTGGCTTATTTTCTTGATTTTGATCCTTTGGTAGTTTTGTGCTTGTCTCATTGAAATTTTCTTGTTTCCTTAAAATTAAAAAGCCAAAAAACATTGTTGTTTTCCGTTTCTTTTGATTTGGTTTTATTTTTATCGTTTTCATCCATTTTGAAGCAACTTGCTAGTTTCTCGCTTTTGGTTAAATTGCTTGGTTTCGAAAGGATTCCTTGTTTGAATTTCTCTCTCTTTTATATCAAGTTTATTTTGGCATTATTGTGTGTAAAGAAGTTCTTGTTGGGACTTGTCTTGCTTGTATATCAAAGTGATCGAACCAATATTGTTTATAAACTCTCTTTTGCTTCCTTAGTGAGTAGTCCTAGGATTTTCATATCATTGGTAGTTTTTTCATCAGTTGCACTAAAGCATTTTAGTCTTTTTGATAGTTTTCTGAAGTGCGTGAAGAGTGATAATTAAAAAGAAAAAATAAGTGTTTGTTTATTAATAGCTTCGTAGAACCCATTTAGAAATCTATTTTCATCGAAAGAAAAACATTACATATTCATGTAGTAGGGTTTCATTGATTTCTTTTTGCATCGAAAAACATCAGAAGTTTCATCTTCATCTACCTGCGACTTAAGTAACAACCATTTAAAATCAAGTGATTTAACTAAAATTAACTAGAATTTTTTTGTATTTTCATTAATTATACACCAACTAGTCTAGTTCATAGGGCCTTGGAATAGGTGAGTGGAGAGTTAACTCTCCAAGGCCGCTCAAAACTACAAACGTAGAAAGTTGATTAATGAGTGAAATCCAATTCCGTTAAGTGGATTGGGAAAGCTCTACCTCCAGAGAGTTAAGCACGAGGGATAGTGAAGGCAGAGAAGAGAGATACCCCCTCTCCTATTTGCTGAATTTTGACCTAAGACCATTCCGCCTGACTATTGATACGGATTGGTGCCCTTAGTTGCGTTTCCTAGGGACCACATAGGTGAATGCGGGGGGGAATACCCATGGTAATTGAGGCGGACGTTGTATCAATTTCATTAGTACTTCTGGAGGGTGCCCTTGCGAAGCTCAGGTACTTACACTGACAACGGCTTTTGTCAGGAGGTTAACGTAATTTTTTTGGTTACCTTTACTAGTAGGCCTGGGGCGTAATTACCCCAGAGACTTTCGGAAGGTACTTTTATTCACGTTCTTGTATTTTGGTGTCCAATCCTAATCACCCAGAGCAAAAATACCTGAAGGCTGTTTGATTGCTGTATCTTAGGGACTTTTGATAGAGTGCGCTCTTTGCTCCTATATTGCCATAACTTCTTAATTTTTTGAGTCTAATTAATCTCAGAATTATTAAAAGTGGCTGACCAATCACCTTGTTGATCGAGGAGGCTTCGTGGGATTTCTCCTGCGAGTGCTGATACTTCTTCAGGAAGGCATAGGAGCAATTTAGTGGGTGATTTTCATCCAGTAGTTTCGAACACAACGAAGAGTGATCCTCCATCTGGGGTTGTTTCTACGGGTGGTCCTAGTACTAGTGGTATTATAGAGAGGAGTACTCCACTCATCTCTAGAGTCTTGTTTCCGGTGGAAGAAGTTGAAATATAAGAGGTTCCTCAACCTCCTAGTACTCCTTCATCTCCTCTTCCTGCCGGTTTTCCATACGTTCTTTTGTACGTTGGGCTTGCGTCTCAGAGACCAACTAGCCCCTATCCTCATCCCTTTCTTTCGATGGGCAAGACTAGGAACACAACTTCGGCTATGAGCACTGCAAGTGTGCATACTATTCTTTCATTCAAAGGAGGAGGTACTATTTCCATTTCGACGATAACTTCTAGTGCTGCTATGTTTGGCTCCACCTCTATTCCGTCTATGAGTGGGGGCACCCAAGCATTTGCTTCTCATTCTGGCCCCTTTTATTTTGGAATGCCATCTAGTGTGGTTGCTTCTGTCTCTTTCACCATTGCTTCATCTTTCTCTATGCCTATGCCTTCTATGGCTAGTGGATCATCTTCGTTTCAGGGTTTCCCCTTTGGAAGTGGGCATCTTCCTCATTCGAACCCTTCCTTAGGATCTTTTCCTTTCACCTCCAAAAATCATGGATTCAATCCTTTCATCGAAGGTCAAAGCTCTAATGTCTTTTCAGGCTGGAACCCTGCTTTTACAAGGTTAGGAGCTAGGAGTCAGTTTTTCTCTGGCCAGCAAGGGAATTTTCCTTTCCCTTCTATAGGTGCTTCTCAGGGCTTTTCTTCATTCACCAATGCTTGGAACCCTTACCAAGGGGTTTCTTTTTCATTAAACACTTCTATTGGAGGGACTATCCCTATTTATAGTAACCCTACGATGGGATGGGGTCCTTCTCCGAATGTTGGGTCACAAGGTTTCTCTTATGGCTCAACATTTTCTACGAACAATCTTTGGCAAACTGGTGCCTCAAAAAATCCAGGGTATTAGTTTCAAAATGATGGGGATCCTTCCTATGGGGGATGGAGTTCTCAAGCACCTCTGTGCTTACCTTTCCTGGAAACTTTAAACTTGTTGGATCTATCGAAATTAACAAATGATCCTATTCGATATAGTTTGGGTTGGCCTTCAGTCCCTACTAAACTTACCTCAGATATTCCAAAGTTTGAAGGGAAGACCGGTGAGGATCTGGCTGACCATGTCACCACTTTCCACTTATGGTGTTCGTCGAAATCCCTTATTGATGATTCGATTAGGTTGAGGCTATTTCAACAAACCCTAATTGGGAATGCCGCAAAATGGTACATTGAGCTGACATGGGGAAACTTTTCTACTTTTGGTGAGTTGGATACTATGTCTCTGAACCATTTTTAGTTACCTGTCTGTTATGATGTCGGGACTGATCTCTTGGCCAATTTCCATTAGGACAAGGCAATTCACATTTTTTATCATATTCAGGAATGGAGGAGAAGGAAGAGGCTCATCAAATCCCAAATTCCCAATGAGTTCCTTCTTGAATGGTTTCTTAAATCATTGCAGCCAGAAATCTCGAAGGATGTATCCATTTCAGGGGTATTTTATGAGGAAAAGGCTATCTTTATGGCTCAATAGTTAGAACTGATCTATTCTCAGTCTAGGGTCCTTAATAAGATTTTTTCGGGTGCTCCTCATTCCAAGCTAGATTTATCCAAAATGAAATTAGGCCCTCATGCTGACGGACTTATCGGTATGATTGATGGTGGCACAACTAACCTGTTAAATCAATTGTAGCATTTTTCTACACAATCTGCTCCTTGTAGTCAGGTTATGCCGTCGATGTCAACTCCTTCTCAGCCCTTGAATATTAATGATGTTCAGGCTTCTAACCCCAAAGGAAATCAACAATCTGATGGGAAGAAGAAGGGACAGAATAATAAGAATAAAGACAAGGATGGGAAGGGAAACACGAACAGATCCAATGATCATGTTGGAGAGGGTAAGAGGGACAATAAGAAGAAGGTTAAGTTTCCATGTAGTTTATGCACTGGAGACCATCTTACTCAATTTTGCACGGAAATTCAGGATGCTGAGCTCTTGTTAGCTCAGCAGGGTTCTTCTAGTTCCTAGGATGTACTGACAAACCCTTTTCCCCAAGGGCAGTAGCTGCTTACTGGCATGAATGCGAATAGTGGAGCTCCCTCAGAGGGCAACTAGGAAGTGGAAAATTCATCAAATGTATAAATGATGAGTGCTCACGATGATATCGCTATGAGATCTCGTGGCTATGGCGAAGTTGAGTCTTCGAAATCGAAAGGTGCTCCTAGTAATTCTGAGCCGCTCCATATGGAGAGTCCTGCAGTTGAGCTTATACCTTGAATGCCAAAAGGGTCTACAAATTTTACGATGATTATAATCCTAATGCCAAGGCTGCCCAAAACTACTTGATTGTAGAAGATCTGGCCCAAAGTCCTTGTGCTATGTCTGCGTTAGAGGTACTCCAGTCGTGCCCAACACAAAGGAGTGCATTGCTCATTGCCATTGGGGTTGTTGATCCAAAGAATTCTCTTATGATCACATTTGACATGTCGAATTTTAAGCAGAGACTTCCTCATCATATGGATTTTCATATTAACTCTACATATTGGAAGATCAATATCTTTTGAACATTAGTCGATGAGGGTGATTCCACGTGTGTGATGTCTATCTCATGTTGGAAGGATATTGAATCTCCTTTAGCTATCCCTTCAGCTACTCTTTTGACTGCGTTTGATGGTCATTCTCATAGGCCACATGGCATTATTCTAGATTTACCCATTTGTGTTGGGGGTAAAACTGTCAATATTGAGGTCGAAATAGTTGATGAAAATTTAGACTACAACCTTCTGTTGGGGTAAAATTGGATTTACGAGATGGATGTTACTGCTTCCTCATTATTTCACATCTTGTGTTTTCCCCACAAAGGGAGGATTATCACCATTGAACAGATGGACTGTTCTCCTGTAGATCCAAACACATCTGTTGACTTGACTGTACCCTTGGTGAATGATGCCAAGCAACCTATTGAGAATTTGGGGGTTGGAATGTATACATCGTTGATGGGTAATTTTTATCTTCTGCCTCCTTCAGTTCATATTCATGCTATCTCATCCTCCAGGGTTCCTACTCGAAGAGAGTTCTTTCGAACTCACTATTTTTCGAACCCTTGGACCTTCCATTCTCCTACCTCCACATTAGAGGAAGGTCAAGTGGGTGGAATGGAATTTCCTATGTCTGCAGCTGAGATTGCTTATTAGTCTATTGTTGACTCTGTAGACTCCATTCCAGTTTCTCTTTCACTGGAGGAGTTGGATGGAGATGTGGCTCCGGCTTGGACTCTTAGTTCATCTTCTACTTAGGATTACCTTGATACCACTCTTCCATCTGAAGAGGCCATCCTTGAAGCAATGACTGGTGTAGAAAGACCATGAGCTGATTTGCATCATCGGTCCTATTTTCTACCAGACTTGCGAGAAGTTGAAACAAGTTTGTCTAGCCTTCAGTATTATGGTCCTGTTCACCCAGTCTTGAACCCCTTAGCACCAACACAATTTTTTGCTGAAGGGAACATGGTTGTCATTTCTGCTACTACCCCGGTGAACATATCCAGATATCCCATTATTGAGAATGTATTTATTGGAGCTGAATGTTCCCCTGAAGAGATTCAGACTTACACTGATCTCTTTCGAGAATTTCGAGATGTGT
Source organism: Pinus albicaulis (assembly GCA_034641835.2). Taxonomy (NCBI): domain Eukaryota; kingdom Viridiplantae; phylum Streptophyta; class Pinopsida; order Pinales; family Pinaceae; genus Pinus; species Pinus albicaulis. The sequence goes on along the minus strand of CM076570.1, from coordinate 991,094,025 downwards.
TTGCTTGGTATTATGAGGAAATTCCTGGTATAGATCCATCTATTGTGCAACATGAAATCAATGCTTACGAAAATTCTAAGCCTATATGATAGAAGTTTCGTCCGGTCAACCCTAGGAAGGCTGCAACTATCAAGACCGAGGTTGAGAAGTTGCTAAAGGTGGGTTTCATATACCCCGTTCTCTTAACTGAGTGGGTTTAGAATCCATTTCCTGTGGATAAGAAACAAGGAATGATCCGAGTTTGCTTTTATTTCAGGTATTTGAATAAGGCAGGTCCAAAAGATAATTACCCCACACCATTTATAGATCAGATTATTGATGAGTGTGTGGCGAATGAGATTTTCTTTTTCATGGACGGTTTCTCGGGATACAATCATATCAATATCCATCCTCAAGATCAGCATAAGACTGATTTTATTTTCCCCTGGGGTACTTTTTCTTACAAAAAGATGCCTTTTGGTCTTAAAAATGCTGGAGCTACTTTCCACGGGCTATGTCCTATGCCTTCCATGACATCAAGCATATTATCGAATCATATTTGGATGATTTAGCTGCTCATTCTCGAAAGAGAATTGATCATCATTCACACCTTCGTCAAGTTTTTGAACGGTGTCGTTATTATAAAATTTGGATGAACCCTAATAAGTGCGTTTTCGCCATCACATCCGATCGGTTGTTGGGATTCATCGTGTCTACGGAAGGGATTCGAGTAGATCCCTTCAAGGTTGAGGCAATACTTCAATTTCCTCCCCCGTCTTCAATTCCTCAGCTTCAAAGTCTACAAGGTAAAGCCAATTTCTTACGAAGATTTATCGTGAATTACCTGAGATGACGAAAGGATTTATGAGGTTGTTAAAGAAAGGAGTTCCATTCTTTCGGGATGACTTTTCTCAATGCTTGTTTGATGATTTGAAAAAGGCATTGACCTCTGCTCCATTACTGAGTCCACCTGATTATAGTAGAGATCTCCTTTTGTATCTCGTTGTAGTAGAATCTACTATTAGTATGGTTCTGGTTCTGGAAGATGATGCTCTTTACGAGCATGTTGTTTACTACTTTAGTCGAGGCTTGGTGGGTCCTAAACTCTAGTATTCTCCAATTGAGAAATTAGCTTTGGCAGCTGTCCATGTTGTCCAACGGCTTAGGCATTATATCCTTCTTCGCAAAACTTATGTTTTGGAAACAATTAATCCATTTCAATTTGTTCTCAGTAGGCGAGTGATTGGGGGAAAATACAATCGATGGATTGTCATTTTGCAAGAGTTTGGTCTCGAATTCCTGTCTGTGAAATCCAAAAAGTCTTTGGTATTTGCAGAGCTGATCTCTGAGTTGCCTTGTGAAGTAGAGATTGTTTATGAAGAGTCGTTCCCTAATGAACACCTTTTCCTCATTTCTTCACAGGATCCTTGGTATGGATATCTCATTGTTTATCTCCAGACTGCAAAGTTTCCCTTATCTTTTTTGAAAGACGAGCGTCAAAATTTGCGTCACTTAGCTAAAAGTTTTATTATTATTGGTGACACCCTATATCGTCGCGGGGTTGATTCGATCCTTAGATGCTGCTTGAATCTCGAAGAAGCTGAGGTTGTGCTGAATGATTGCCACAGTGGAGCTTGTGGTTATCATTTATCTGGGCTTGCTACAACCCAAAAGATATTGCGTGCAAGATATTTTTGGCCCTCGATTTTTAAAGGTTGTGTTGAGGTGGTCAAAAAATGTCACCCTTGTTAAGTTTATACTCGAAATATGCATGCTCATCCTGGTCCGCTCTTTCCATTTGTCACCGTCGGTCCGTTCACAAAGTGGGGTATTAATTATATTACTTGTAATCCACCTTCGGCAAAGGGTCACAAGTACATTATTGTAGCAGTAGACTACTTTACGAAGTGGGCTGAGGCTATGCCTACTTTTGCAAATGACGGTGAGACAATAGCCCTGTTTCTATTCAACCAAGTCATTTCTTGCTTTTTTATCCCCAAAGAGATTGTCACTGACCATGGCAGTCATTTTCAGAAAGTATGATGGCTGAATTGGCTCTCAAATTGGGTTTTTGGCAGGAGCATTCATCTCCTTACTATCCTCAGGCCAATGGACAGGCTGAAGCCGTGAACAAGTCCTTGAAGACTATTCTTCAACAGATAATTGATAAAGCCAGATCAAAGTGGCACGTCATGTTGTATCCTTCACTTTGGGCATACTGGATGTATGTAAAGACTGTAATTGGTTTCACTCTGTTCCAGCTAGTTTATGGGCTGAAATCTATATTTCTTGTTGAATGCGAAATTCGTTCCCTTAAGCTGGCAGTTGAGTTTCTTCTTGACACTTCTAGTCTCAAAGAACGCCTTGTCCATCTAGAACATCTCGATGAGTAGTGCTGAGATGTAACGACGATGAATGAGGCTCATAAGAAACGAGTGAAGGTTCAGTACGATAAGGCGGTAAAACCTAGGGTTTTCTCTAAAGGTGACCTTGTGTTGGTTTATTCCCAAAACAACGATTCCTTGGTGGCATGAAAGTTCAAATCCATGTGGTATGGCCCTTTTATTGTCAAAAAGGTCCTAAAAAAGGGAGCTTATGCCTTGGTTGATTTCGATGGAAACGAGCTGGCGGAGCCCAGAATTGGGCTCTATCTGAAGAAGTATTATGCGTAGGATTTGACTTAGCATTTTCTTTGTTGTATATATTGTATTTTTTTTACATGTCCGTTTATCGATTTTTGATGTGACTTTGATTACTTTGATTTGCATTGGCAGGTGTTTTTGGATAAGATGAGTCATTTTGGCTATGCTGATGGTGTTAGTAGACATACCCGGAAGCTTTCTTCCGCGGCTTGGGTAATTCACTATCCATTCGATCAGTTATTAGTCTCAAGGGGTGTATGCATTTGTCCTGCTTCGAACAATGTGGCAGAGTACACTGTAGTGATCAACCTACTCTCGGAGGCAATATCTCTTGGTGTTGATTCATTAGTAGTTTACTTGGATTCACAACTAGTTGTTTCGCAATTAAACAACACCTATCGTGTCAGAGACCCATTTTTGCATCGATTATTTTTGAGAGTGCGTTTGTTACAATGTTCATTTCAATATATTACGTTCATTCACATTCCTTGTTCAGATAATTGGTTAGAAGACTCATTAGCTAATCAAGCACTTGATTGGCACATTAATCATTCAATACTTTAAAAAGATCAAAAACATCATTCATTATTGTACATTTGGGACAATAACATCATATAAAATTCTCTCTCTCTCTCTCTCTCTCTCTCTATATATATATATATATATATATATATATATATATATATATATATATATATATATATATCAGAGTGTGTTCAAAATATAAAAAATTTGGACCATCATTTCCTACAAAATTAGGGCTTATGCCCGATCATGTCTATCATAAAAAATATTACAGTCATCCGATCAAATATAAAATCTATCCCTAAGGGCCCTGCCCAGGATAGGTGTTCCGGAAGAACACAATGGCAGTAGCTGCACAACGGAACAGCCGCACCCAGTCACATGGTACTCCAACCACTCGTCTCTGGATAGCTTCTGGGAGATCCTCTATGGCTACCATAGGGACTTGTCAAGTTAAACTCTCCAAGTTTCTCTGAATGGAATGGAGAGTTCTCCTCGGGTCTTCAGCGACATCATCTGCCTCTCTTCCGTGGCGCCTGTGTTTATGGAAACCCTCAGGTCTCATCGATCCCATGTCTGCATCATGATTATTAAAATTTTGTAAGTCATATTGTCCTAACAAAAACATTTTTCATTTTCATATAATTTGAAAAAAAAAATCATATAATCAAAAAATCATTGTGCAATCTTACCAATTGTGCCCCATGTTGCACTGGGTGGAAGAACCAAGTCTAGATCTGCTATGAAATCCATCCCAACATAGGGATAGTCCTCTACTGAGATGACCTGTTCTCCCCACCACAGGAAGAACTCATCATCCCATGTAGTCCGGGTGACCTCACCACCCCCTAGTCTCTTCATCAAGTCTACCCATCTAGCTATCCGTGGATCACGAGGGCTACTGATGGTAGAGATGATCTTGGGACGAAGCCCTGTAACTCTCTCAAAGAAGAATGTATAGAGAATGGTACCATAGCCAAAATGCTTTGTTTTGGCTTGTCGGATAGAAGTCAATTGCTTCTTTAGATTTTCCAATAAGGCTGTGCACCAACCATATAGCGTGGTCAAGCAATCCACTTCCAGACTCATGTTGCTTCATGAGGCCTGGTGTAGGGATATTGATCCTGCTACTCTAGAAATGGTGAAAAGGAGGTTTTTCATGTGCAGATATCGCACATCTTTGATTTGGATCTGTGTCCCCACCTTCTTAGTGCACTCAACATAGTAAACCTAAACATAATCATCAACATTAAGCCCTCCTGTGGGTTTACCCTGCATAGGGATAGTCCTCTACTGAGATGACTTGTTCTTCCCACCACAGAAAAAACTCATCATCCCATGTAGTTCGGGCGACCTCACCACCCCCTAGTCTCTTCATCAAGTCTGCCCATCTAGCTATTTGCGGATCACGAGGGTTATTGATGGTAGAGATGATCTTGGGACGAAGCCCTGTAACTCTCTCAAAGAAGAATGTATAAAGAATGGTACCATAGCCAAAATGCTTTGTTTTGGTTTGTTGGATAGAAGTCAATTGCTTCTTTAGATTTTCCAATAAGGCTGTGCACCAACCATATAGCGTGGTCAAGCAATCCACTGCCAGACTCATGTTGCTTCATGAGGCATGGTGTAGGGATATTGATCCTGCAACTCTAGAAATGGTGAAAAGGAGGTTTTTCATGTGCAGATATCACACATCTTTGATTGGGATCTGTGTCCCCACCTTCTTAGTGCACTCAACATAGTAAAACTAAACATAATCATCAACATTAAGCCCTCATTTTGGCTTACCCTGCAAATTAACCAGTTCTCCTCTCTGAGAGAGTCCAATTATGAAATAGATGTCTCCCAATTCAATTCTTAGTGGCATTTGATTTATCATGAATAAATCTTCATCCGGATCCCAAAAATTCACTAACATCTCGAGAGATCGTGTGTTAGTTTTCATATTCAGAATTTTGAAGAATTTTAATAATCCGCATCCTCGACGGATATCCAATGATACTTGATCCTGCATGACCTCATTATCAATGGCACTATGCTCTCTTTCCTTCCAACTGATTTTCATCCTAAATAATTTCATCCATTAACCAATTAGAAATCAATTTTAAAATTCCGCTCTGCGTATACATGACTTCATTCGGACACAATCGCGTATATATGCGAGTTCCTCATGACGAACCCGTGTATACGCAAAGGGTTTTAGAAAAAACATATATTTCTATGGTAAAAAAATCCTAAAATTTGATTGAAATGATAACAAAATTGATAAACAAGCTGAGTATGAGGCTTACCTGACTGATTTGGATCGATTCGGTGGACAGTTGCTCCATTTGCAAGAAAGGGGTTTTTTGCTCCAGAGCACTTTCTCAACTTCTTCACATCAAAAATGACCAAATGTGAGTCCAAAAGGCCTATTTATGCGTAGAATTCCAATTTTTTTCTTAAATTTCATTTTTGTTTATTTTTTGAATTTGTTCATGACTATTTAACATTTTGGCTTGTAAGTGTTGGGAAAAGTTCAGGTCCATTCTGGTGATTTTGAGATATTTCCAATCTTTGCTTCGGATCCATGACCGCTGGCCTGTCATGTCAGGTATTTGATTCTGAACTGACATATAGGTTAGGGAATTCACTTTCCATTGCACTTATGCATACTAGCCTCCATTTCAAAATATTTCCATAGGGTCGACCCCATCATATTATGACTATTTAACCAATTTCACTTGCCGATTTTTAAATCATGATATGATGGTAGAGCCATCCTTTAAATGGGCTTCCTATTTATTTCCTCGCTAGCATTTGTTGCCCATGCTGCAATCTGTGTAGGCTTGGGAGTCCTCTTTAGTCTCGTCATGACTTATGTGTTGAAGCTTCATTCTTCTTCTTCTTCGCAATTTTTATTATGGCCATATACCTTAGAGGCTCCCATTTTATTGTTGAGTTGTATTGCTGCATTGCATATTGACCACTTGTTTATCTTGGCCTTTAGCCGACTTCATTTTGACTCATGTTTAAGTCATATTTGACCATGTCTTTTTGCAAAGTTAACCGTGCTATCACTTAGCCTTCGCAACTTGACACCTATACCCATGGATGGAACATTCCTCTGAGTGTCACTTACCAGTTTTCGGCACCTTGCATTGAGCATAGGATTGTTCCTATCTCGGGAACTAGTGCATCTGTTTACTGACACTCGTTCTATCCATTGTAATATAAGCATTCTTTTATTCATTTTTAGGCTTTGAAATACGAAAAAGACAAAAAAATAAAAAATTTGAAAAAGAGCGAGAACGAGACAATACTTCCATATTTGATGGCAGCTAAAGAGTCAGTTGTGTCACCCTTGAAAAATCACAAAATAGCCAAGTCTTTTCTCCATTTGGGATGGTTTTAGTTTTTGACTTAGGAGAAGCCATAACCTTGTTATCGAGTCAGTACTCCCCCAGTTGGTTATCTCTTCCAATCATATGGAGGGTTTTTTTATGCCTCTGCATGACAAACTTATACAAATTTATCATTTGTTGCCATAGTCAAAATGAGTCATGCTTTTTTTCAAGGGAAGTTAACTTGAGTCGGCCTTTCTACAGTGTCTCTTGACTCACTTTTTAGTCGGCCATCCCGGTCTATTCGAGTCTTGTTCTATCACATCAGCTATTTGGTCATTTGCTCGTGCTGGTTTGAGAAGGTCTCCATTGACTTATTGCTGGCGAGTTTGTCTCTTATCGACTTTGATATATTTCTCTGAGAGTAAACCTAGAGCCGGCGCACCCTGGCCCTATTTACATCATTGATAGGTGACCTTGTGCTCATCATTTGATCAACATCATGGGTCTTTGACTGAGTGGTTTCCCTTGTGTTCGACTTCAACTTACATTATCACACCTGGGATTCATGTAGTACCTTGATTTTCATTTGACCCTATTGGTGGATATCTCGGCTCTTTGTCAGCTTTCATTATTGGTTGGTTCAGAGGGTTTCTGTCATGTGCTATCTACATTTTGTGCATGCCAGAAACGTACTTCGGGTTGGTTACTTCAATTTTCTTAATCTGATTCCTTCCAAATATTGGCCTGTGGGTTACACTCACGCTGGACTGATGTGGGATGCCTTAATGCCTTCCTTCCAACAGATCTTTACCCATCGAATCCGACTCATTTCTCTGGGAATAAGGTCTAGAGTCCTTTTGTCATTACCTTAGGGTTTGCAGTCATCAGTGGCAGACTCCTTCACTATCGACATTGAGAACACATCAATGTCTCTTGATTGGTAGATTCTCTCAAGTGTTTGACTTCAAATCATTTATTCGCACTTGTTATATTGTACTGGGGCACCTTGACACTCATTATCATTATCGGTGAGTTGTCTCACGTATGTTAACGGTATACATCAATGACCGTTAATCAAATGATTTCTCACATGGTTGACCTCAACTCATTTATTCCCATTGTGTAGAATTGTGCCATGGTGATCGGTGAAGACATCAGGTTTTCATCAACATGTTTTGGTTCACTTTTGAAAACTCCTTCAGTTTTCTGCCAGTAACACCATTCGCCCTTATATGTTGCAGTTTCATCACAACAACATCTTATATGTTGGCACCCAAGTTTCTTGTTCTACCATTTGTTCCACCACTTCTGATTTGGTACTTGGAGATTCAGTTGTGACTTCAGTGATCAGATATATTTTCAGCACCATTGATTAATAGTCTATATGTGATACTTGGACATGAGCTACAAATAAAGCTTATCCAAAGCAAGTGGATTTTTGAGCTCCAAGACATACGGATAATTTAAATGATAACAATCATATGTTTTCTTCCCAAGATTCAAATATAGGATACATTTTTCATATTTTACTAATAGATAGAATGCAAGAAATAATCCATGAGGAGTATCTATTGGTCACTGTGATTAGGGAAATACTCGGAGATAAAAATACTATTTAGGTTCAAATCAAATATGGTGTTGATTCTTGTAGCTCCTCAGTTGTTGGTAGTTTGAATTAAACAATAAAAAACAACTTTTTTGGTGTTTACAAACAAAAGCTTACACTTCTGGAGGATCATGTTCTAGTTGGACATGAAAACCAATAGGAATTTAGTGCCCATACAAACATGAAAAAAATGTGTCTAGGCATGTTGATGATAAGGTCCATGGAGAGGATATACACTATGGAGACATTGGGGCATCTAATCAAAAAGTAGATACCATAGGGAGGAATCATTGCATAGTAGAAAAGGCGCGTGATCTTATTAAAATATGTGCCACCTCGAAGCCATAGTGTGACTGATTCAAATAGAGATGTGGAACAACCAAGTATCAAGCTCAAATTTTCAACAAATAAATATGTCATTTTTTTACTCTCCCTTCCAACAAATACTTCCAAGCATGTCTGTTATGAACTTCAAAAGGAATCTAAACTAATAGTTCTAAGTTACTAAAAGGAGGAAAACACAGATTATGAAAACATTGGTTACTCTCTCAATTTTTATTTTTATAGTTTGAATACTTTGGGTGAATATATGGTGCAATTAAATTCTTGTGAATATTTGTTGGAGGCATCACAATTTGATTGCAATGGAATTACCTGACCATACTAGTTGTAAAGAAGAACCACATTTCACAGTAATTTTGATCTACAATGATACGGTAATGACATTTTCATGTGTCTGATGCATTACAAGTAAAATGGAAAACTGCTTACTTTGATGCTTAAGTAAAACTATGCTTGCATTGGTACTCTGTTTCCCTTATGAATTTATTATTTATTCCTCTTCTAACAATTCTTTAGTAACAAATTGTAGATGTTCATCAAAGGGATCGAACTTCATGCAACCTTTTCACATCTCTTAGAATCTGAACCATTTGAGTTGTGCCTCAAAAGAAAACCTGACAAAAGCAATCACTCTCAAGGTCTTAAGAAGATTTCATAACAAAAATTTGAAAACAATAAATTATTTCAATACAAGGTTGATGTCTTCAAAAAAAAAGAATTGCTCATATAGCAGAAATTTTCAAGCCATTTTAATGACACTATTCACAAAAGAAATGCAGAGAAAATCACCACTTACTAGAGAGAGTCAAGAGTCTTGATAACCTTAATCACAAGGGAAATAAATGAGAGTTACAGTCCTTCACATTTTAACTTTAAAGTAATTTCCAACACACATTTATGTTAATAAGAAAGAACAGAAACTATCAAATAGAATAAGTAAATTGCCTTGACTTGCACTAGTTCTTGAATCTTTACATAAGATACTAACTTCAATGAAATACATTTGCTCCATTTTAATAAGAAAATCTCATTACACCACAGTCATAAAAAAATTTCTACCTGATTCTGCTCACTTAAGAAAGTAGCATTTTCCATCACCTTCATGCACTTAAGTAATAACTGCACATTCTCAGCCATTTTAGATGTTATGGTTGATTTGAGAACAAAATTTGAGCCTGAGTCCTCTAGAGCCTCCCGAACACAAAAATTGGTAGGGATTTTATAAATTGAAAATGTTTTATATGCCTGATCATCTCAACTTATCCATTAAAAACCTCCATCATGGTATCCAAGAAAAAGTCAAACATTAGTTTAGAAACATGTAATGTAGAATCCAATTCTATTAAATAAACATAGAATCTGTAAACAATATTCCTACATTTTATTTCATATTAATGAGAATTCTATGCATAAATTTTGCCTTGACGGATCTCACAAAGTAGAAAAAAGTCACATGTAAACACCAGGCCATAGAGAAAAATAACTTAGTTTTGTAAAAATACAATGAGTTGAAGCACAATACAACAAATAATAATTTAATAAAAATTAACAAATAGATAAAGAGATGATGAAAATCACAAGAGTAGAAACAAACAAGCTGTAAGGCACTACAAAATTGACAAAAAAACATATAAAATGAGACATCCATCAATCTGAGACAAACCACCCGAATTTTCTCAAAAGTTGTTATTAAGAAAAGATATCCATACTCGCTTTTAGAATAGAAAAATAATTCAGAACAACATAAAAAATAGCATGAAGGCCCCAAATCTCTTGCATCCTTTCTTTGAAATTCCCCCTGACTCTTCTAACTGCACTAGAGTGCCCCCTATGAAACTTGTTGTAGAAAGTCGTAATCACAGGAAAAATGGAAACAGCATGCCAAACAGGCCACTAAAATGCCTTGTTATTGAAGTTGTGAAAGGAATCAAAGGGCGAGTGCTCTTCTTTGATTGTCTCACATTGCTTTTTATTAATACTAAAAATGAGGGCCTTTTGGAAGCATCAACTGCCTAGTCCAAGGCCTTTGTGATGGAAAAAGGGTCTATACGAGCCATTTTAGTCCCATGATACATTTCATAATTTTCATTTATATCCCATTTTATACCTATGTACATTGGCTATGACGTTAATGCTTGAAATCCATAATCATGTCATTGGAGGAGTGAAAATGTGGTTTACTAGTCCTTTTTCTTGACATGACACTTGAATTTTCTCCTGTATCTTTTTTGTTTTTCTAGATTGTATACTTGTTTGTATTCTGAATGTGTGAACCATTTTTCTCCATGCAGGATAACAATATATTTCCTCTTGGAACAAAATACATGAGTGGAATGAATTAGTGCACCAAGGGCATTGGCGAGAAGCATTTGATCGACTGCTAGAGACAAACAATTTTCCTGAATTCACTAGACGTGTATGCCCTACCCCTTGTGAAGGTGCATGTGTACTAGGAATCATATAGTATCTATTAAAAGTATTGAATGTGCCATCATTGATAAATATTTTGAAGAAGTTTGGATGGTTCCACATCCACCTGAGAAGAGGACATGGTATGCGTCTTTCCTTTATAATTTTTAATTCCATTCTTATGATGCTTATCATTTTTGAAATTAAATTGTTTGTTTTCTATGACGTGGTGAAATAGATATTGATATGGATTGGTCATCAGGTGCAGGAATAAAGTTGCTATAGTAGGTTGTGGGCCAACTGGTTTGGTTGTTATTGATCAACTTAATAAAGATGGGCACTCTGTCACTATTTATGAATGTGTTGATCAAATTGGAGGTCTGCTGATGCATGGAGTTCCTAATATGGAAACATATCAACTTGATGATGTCCAGCGACGTGTTGTTCTGATGGCAGAGGAAGGTGTTAATATTGTTGTGAATGAAAATATTGGAGATGAGTTTATTTTCTCGATGGAGAATATTTGCGCTGAAAATGATGCTCTGCTTTGGGCATGTGGTGCAACAAAACCAAGGTACACTTCTATATTTTATTTCAATTTTGGAGCTTATGGATTTAGGAATCACCATAGTCAGGTCTAGAGCTTCTGGATTGACGACACACCACCTTTCAGGCAGGTATTTCACACCAATTGCACCAATCAATGCCATATTCTACTAACCTATACATGAAATATCGAGTGGATATTTGGGTTGTCCATCATACTATAAAATTCCCCAATGTACTTTAAAGTTACTGGGTGCTATGCTCATAGAACCTTCATTGAGAAGGATAAACAAATATACTTCAATAACTCCACTCTGCATTGGAGTTTCTTTGCCACCTATCACTTGTTTAAGAAGGCTCTGATTGAACCTCTTTGCATACATGAGATTCACATTTTTACCACCATCAATGGACCAACCCACTTCTCCTACAATAATGGGAATATTAGGGAAGCCTGTTTTATTTAGGGCCCAAATCAAATTATTAAGATTTGCATCAAACACATTGAAACATTGCATTGTCCCATCAATTACTAGTTGGTTGGTACCATCAAAAAGGAAAAGTCCAAAGGGAAATACTGGTTATCATATAAACTCAGAAATGGGTAGATATTGACAATAAAAGGTGCTTCATTTCCATTTATAAATTGAATAATATGTATCACAAGATTAATACAGTTTGGCATGAAATCCCCAGTTGATGTCACTGAGTTAGTTTTTGGGGATTTGTACACATCTGCATTGAGGGGCACAATCGCTTTGATCTGGTCTACTAAACCTGCCTTGTTGATAGCTTGCTGAATCTTTCGAAGCATAGGAAGAGTAAAATTCAGAGGTGTCATTATATGTCTTTAGTAAAGGCCCATTTCCAACCGCAACATGCTTCCAGAGTGCAATACTTTTTGCAACCAATCTTAGAACTCTGGAAATATTGAAGTAGATAAATGCGGACAAAATGTTTATCTTCTAACCAATTAGATTCTCTTATCCGATAAGAGTACCTCTAAGGCTCTTATTTTTCCAAATTCCCAAATCTATATTACAATATTTTTGTAATCTTATGACAACAAAAGAAACATAATTGACGATTAAAGTACTTTCACAGGAATCAATGTGCATCATTGAAGATAAGCCTGAGGAAATATACATAACAAGAATATATAAAAGGAATAAAAAATTAATTTAGGGTCAGGTTCCTTGAACATATAAAAAAAAGTTACAAATACATAATGTCAAAGCCATGATATAGAATATGTAGGTCTATTTAATTATCACAAGTAGTTGGGTAGTTTGTCGTAGAATGTTTGCATCTAAGTTTTTCCACCATTGTTTTGGATCATGTCCCTTACTCTTGTAAAGTTTTCATCTTGTTTCCAGAACAATTTGGTAACATTATATACTCATTTATTTGATGTGTACTTTCTACCATCAATTTTTATGCTCTCTAACACCCCTTATTCACTATATAATTGCTTCTTGATAAATAATGATATGAATTTTTCCAAGTCTACCTAGTATGGTTCTGGAAAAATTAGGGAAATTCATCAAGTGCTTATTTTGAAATGGTGGTAATGGAGACACTACATAATTCTCCCTTGTTAGTTAGGTGAAAATCTGCAAACTTGTAATGTGTGGGATATTTGACGTTGAAAAACGTAACCGGCTGAAAAAATCTCTTGGGGCCAAGTTGATTTAGAGGCTCGTAACTAGTAAATTCTCCCTTTGGAAAAATATCATCCTAGAAAATTGTTGCCGAAGGAAATGGCCTAAAAGCATCATGTTATCTTCAATGAATCACACCGCTGGGTATGATTTATATAAAAAATTAAAGATAATCACCCCCTAATAAAGGACCATATTCCATGCTTCACATGGATGGAAAGAAATAAATATTATGGTTCCATTCCATCGTAGGTCACCTCCTCTCTGGCCCGATTCAAAATTTTAAATAACATAAAATATTGGTTTAGTTGTATGAACTTCACAAACATCAGACTTTAGAAATTCGACACAACTAAAGATGGTTAACACTCATATGTAGCCCAATTGGTTGTTGCCAATGTCTTTGAGAATTTGGTTAGTTCTGTGCTAGATTGGTTGAGCTATAGGAAGTTGAAAAAAGTTAGACGTTAGAAAGTCAACACAACTGAACATGGTTAACACTCCTATGTATCCCAAGTAGTTAGCTCAACTGGTTGCTACCAATGTTATTGTGAGTTTAGCTAGTTATGTGCCAGTAGGTGACTAGTTTGAAATCCCCCGGCATTAGGAACATTAGTTTATAACTTTATACTGATGGGTTTATTAGGGATGCCATCCAAAAATGTGAAAAACACATCCCTTTTTATCCATGAGAATTTCCTTGGAAATAAAAGGGTAAAATTTGTAAATTTGGTCACACTTGGACTCTCAGCATCTAGCTAGAATTTCCATCAAATCTTCATCAAGACTATATGTAACTATTACAACCTATAAAAGAAAAGAAACTTTGAATAAATAACTCAAAATAAGATTACCAATTCTTTCCAGCTATGGTCTAGTGGTTAGGAAGGGTGTTTCCATGTAAAAATCCTAGGTCCAAATATCACTAGGTATACAACCCTAGAAAAATATGTGCTTTGGCCAATATTGATGTTTCCCCACATTGAAATGGAATCAAAATAATGTAGAGATGGGCATCCGAATATCCTCATAGATAAAAGAGAATTCGTTTAAAGTAATGAAAAAGAGAACTCACAGGAAAACTGCCATATTTAGGATCAGATTAACAATGGAAGAAGTTAGGCAATGAAGATAAGGTTACTTGCAACTGCAAATTTGACTCTCCTAATTAAGACTTACTAGAATACTACCCTTGTATGCCATCAACAGTTAAATTGGCCAATATATTTTATAGTTTGTAAAGCAGAGAAAGATCCTAACATTGATAAATTTAAAGAAGAAACGTTTCATGATTCATCAACCCATCCAGATATGTTCTATTTCTGGAAGCAACAAAGGAATCAATTTAATGTTGCTTCATCTATTGTAGCATTTCCAAAAAACTATGGAGGTTAGTATGGGAAGCCTTGGGAGGTAGCGGTACTTCCTTTGCTTTGGATTGATATCTGTAATCAATTGATTTCATGATGGTAAAAAAATTACCTCTTTAATTTCAAAGGGAAAGCTTTCATAAAAATTGTGTGGAACCAGTTCCTAGCTATGTTCTTTGGTAGGTCTATATTAGCATACATGATATCCTAAAAAATCAGAAATAATCCCCCCCCACCAATTTTTTGTACAAATAAAGTCTGGACAATGAATACATGATCCCTAAAGTATATAAGATTGATGACTATGGAATATATAAATAACCAAGTAATGGTTTGGCTAGAAAATCTAAAACGAGTCTTAAGTTGTACTTCCCAATCCTTTTCCATGTTGGCCTAAGTTCATCCATCAACAACAATGCAGATTTCAGGGGCCTTATCATAGGCCTGTAAATGGTTTTATCAAAAGGATTAAAATCTAAAGATACATGTTATTTTGGAAACTCCTCATTGGTCATAAACATTCAGTAGGAAAGGAGATGCAAAGAAATCGAAAATTTAGATTTCGGTGAAAGAATACATGACTTCCTCCTTTTAGTCAAAAGTTTTCAAGTTATCACATCGAGAGGGAGAGAAATAACAAGGCAACTGAAACTGAAAATTTGGAATCCTCATTGGAAAAAAGGAAATGCTTATTGTAAGAATACCAGGCATAACCTTAACATGCAAATAGAATAGAATTAACACCTTCCAGTAGAAAATCTTAAAGGCTATTGAAGCAAATATCTCTACTTGCATGCAAAGCATTGAAATTTCAATATCTTTTTTCGCGTTCACTTCCCATATTCAACACTACACTATTGCAAAGTTAGGCCTAAGGAAGTATCAAAGACTCAAGCCTTACAAGAGAGCACCTATAGGCTATTTCTATCTGTGTATATTGCCCTTTCTAAAGTAGGAAGTCATGCAATGCAAAGTTGATATGTAAAGGAAAAAGAGGCCTTGCAAATCCAAATGTCAATGCATTTGCAAGGGAACTAAGAAAACATAAAACAACTTTGGTAGAACAATTAAGGATACATAAACATTGATAGTAATGGAAAATTATATTTCTTTGAGGGAAAAGTTGGCAGGGTCCAGGTATCTTGGAAAATTTCCATGGACAGTCTACCTTGGTTCTAAATCCATTTTTAGAAAACCTGATTAAAACACCAGACTAAATATTGAGGATATCCAATCAATAGTGCATCCTACATAAGCGTTTGCAATCAAAATAAAAACAAAGACAAAACTCATGAAAAACAATGTTGTGAATAACAATGTTGATGCACTACCAATCAAATAATGTGTTGGATGGTTGATTCTGGCACTGATGGGAATGAAGGTACTTAAAATATGTGAGACTATGTTTCTTTTCTTGGTGCTTTCCCAACCTTTTGTTTTCAATTATTTTCCTAAATTATTAGAGCCTTGAAATCCCCCTTTGATTTTCTTGGTGCTTTGTCCCCCTTTGTAATCAATTAGAGTTCTAAAATCTCTAGAGCCTAAGAAATATGCTACTCTATTTTCAGTTAGAGTCATATGTAATAACATGTTGTATCTCAAGTCTATATGATTAGACATGAGATTCCAATAGGACAGTGTGCACCCTAAGTGGACCTGCACTTGCATGTATGATCTTATAAATTTTGTTCTTGATTTTTTTAAATATAATTCATGTTTTAGTCAAATAAAGAGGGTGCATTATATGTATTGTTGTATATTACATCACCTGGTGGAGGCATTTGTTAGGATATTATTTCACAATACAGACAATTTGAAGCAGTAAGTGTAACTATTGTACATAAATAGTTTGCCTACAATGTTTTGTAAGAGGAGAATGCTTCCAAAATTCTCTACGTAGCATCGAGTTTCCAACACAATACAAAAAAGGGAAGGGACCAAATCCAGGAGGGAGTCACTAATAAGATATAAAAAAGAATATAGAAAAATTAAAGAATTAAATTTCCAAAGCCCAAAGGGGAAAACAATGAAATTGTTGAATACACAAATGATAAAATTATAGCATAATTAATTATCATATTAAAAAAATCACATGAAACATTCGTCAATGGCATCATGGTTCCATAAAGGACAAATAATGATATTTTATTTGACCATAACAACAACTAAGAATATAGTCCAAAATGGCATAATACCAAAATTATTTGCTCTGCTCATACTAGATAACCTAAAGTTTGATACATATACAATATAAATCATAAATTTATGATATACAATGTTCTCCTTCAAGGTTGTCCAAAAATTATTGAGCCATATTAGGTTCTTTGTCCTCATTGCCATCGCTATCCTCGAACATAATGCTATCTAGTGACACATCAACCAAGCTTGTCCCAAGATTTGAATTACCCTCCTCTTGATCGATATGTTAAAAATCCCCAGGTTCCACTTGTGAAACATCCTTGGTTTCCACATTCCATTGTGATGTAGGTCCTTTTAAATACCCTAGAGCCTTCCTCAACTCAAGGTGAATATTGTTATGCACAAAAATAAGATTTTCTTCTCTATTTGAGAGAAGGTTGTTCCTCTTCATAGAGTAGATTAAACTACAAGTGAACCAATTCCTGATAACAGATGAGGAAAAACACCTTGAGACCACACACATAACAAGCTATTATATCTCTGGAGCTCCATCCCATTCATCCATCACCATCTAGTGGATTCATCCTTGTGACATTCTTTTCCAGTCCTTATTTACAAAAACTGCGTCAGTGGGGTTTCTCAGTCTTGTAAAACCTAAAAAGTTTTGTTGGGTTACCATTGCTATATTAGGATTGTATATCTCAAATATAACTCCACGGAATCCTTCATTCACCTTAGGATCATCCATTCGTGCAAATTTTCCCAGCTTGTCAGAATACCAACTGGGATTAAATGCATGTGCAACTGCCCGAAGAGGGGTGATTTTATAGTTCCACAAATTTTCTACCATCTTTTGGATTTCTTTAAAATAATCTACAAAATAATCTCTCTTATGAATGATAGATTTTATTTTTCCAATCATGATGAATGTTATATTCTATTTTTCCAATCATGCTATTAATTGCCTCATGTATCTCCCCAAGACTAAGGGAATATTAACCTAAATACCTTATTATCTCCACCACTAGAAATTTGATTGAAACAATATACAATTTATTCACAATAAATACACTAATCATCATCCAAAATCATATTTTTTAATTTCTCAGTGTGTTCTATTTCAGACTCCTCCCATTTAGAATAATCACTTCTACAACAATAAATTGTATGACCTCTTGCATCTCAATCATATGGTAAATAAGAATGAATAAGATGACATATCATGTATCAATTGGCTTCATGAGATCCTTAGCATGCTTCCTATAAATAGCTATAGATGCATGGTAATTACAATTGAACATATGTGCATCTATTGCACTTAAGATAACACAAGTTATTCAATGAATTTTGGAAATTTCTTGAAGTGCACTATTTAATGCATGCACACAAGAAGGATCCCAAATATTTCTTGTACATGTCTTGTATCATTAACCTGGCAACTTGAAAAATTAGTGTCACATCTGTGAAAAAATGCAAAACATTAGGAGAAACAACCTACTTGATTGCATCCTTCAATACCTCATATTATAAGCATGAGACCTTCATTTTTCCAATACAATCAACTGCTCTTGAGAAGTAAATTACTTTTGAAGAGCTCACAATAATGTTTATCAAGGGATTTTAAAATTTTCCATATATTTTCCCAATCATCTATGACAATTAAACATCCTTTCCTTATCCAAATTTGTTTAATATTTTCTACCCACCATTGCATCTACAAGATCGCCTTTTCTAATACAATTATTTTCAATTTATTGTGACTAGGGTTATATATAGATACCCAACATCTATGATTTTCATCACTATGTCCTTGTAAAAAAGGAGAATGAGAAACATTAAATGAATTCGATTAGCCATCATAATCTTAGTGATTGCATTATCTGCTTCCTCCTTATTTTGGAAATTCTACATTTCAATCGAATTTACGGGTCCGAAAGACAACTTCTCTACGCTAGGAGACCCCTTGCATGGCCAACACACCCATGTGTTAATTTTCATTTATTTGGGAAGAACTTGAATTTCAAGGTTTCTTGATGTTCACATCCATACTACAGAATATAGCATTTTCAGTAGCCATGTGAAGCATAATAATTTGAGCTCTACCTTGAAGTGTACATTCCTGGAAACAAACACCATTTTTCTTCCTTTTCTTCGCATATTTTTCCATATATTGGATTAAGAGTTTTATAGGGTTAAATGTTGTAGGGATTACTTGGGTCATCAAATTTGAAACTGGGTAGAAAGGCTTATTCTAGGGTTAAATGTCTTAGGGATTGCTTGTGGTGGTCTCATTTCAAATCAGGCAGAAAGACTTTCTTTCTCCATTTTAAAACTTTTACCCCAGGAAAACAATAGTGAAGAATGATTAGGGAGAATAATGGAATGAAGACAAAAATAAGGATAGAATCATAGATTTATTGCAAAGAACACAATAATACAATGAAACCCTAAAGTGAAACCTAAGGAATCCCCCCATTTAAATGGAGGTGAATAATGAAGCCAAAGGAAGAATGTGGTTGGGGCTTAAATAACATTCACTTTTGTGGCAAACATTTGGTATTCAAAATCCTATGGAGAAAAATTACTCATGAAAGCCTATTGGGTTGGATGGTTGGGGTAGGATATCAAGTAAGCTTTTTTATTGACCCTTTTATTGAAAAAATGAGTTTAGGTTTCCTGATAGGCTAAGAGAAATTGTTCAAAGAAAAGGTATATACAATCTCAATTAAATTTTTGGCTTGGAATATTGGGGTAGGACAACATGGATGGGCGTTGACCCTTTGATTGTGAAAATGAGTTTAGATTTCCTGATAATCTAAGAGAATTTGTTAAAAAAGAAGCTATATACACTCTCAAAAAATTTGTATATTAGAAAGCCACAAATATATGGCATTGGATGGAGATAGATAGATTGGGGATAGAAGTTGAGGATGTTGATCCCTGGAATGCATCTGTGGCTAATATTCATACAAGGAATGCTAGAATTATAGAAGAAGAAGATTCAATGGTATGTTCAAATTTCCATAGGAGCCTTGGGTTTTCATTTAGCAGGATTGGAGTACCAAGCAAATTATTCTTTTGAGATGGAACACACAACCTAGTGGTAGAAGGAATTATGGAAGATAAAAACCCCAAAAAACTTGAACCTTTATGTGGCTAATAATTATGAAAACAATTTTAACTTGAGAGGTTCTGCAAAGGAAATGGAGGCAAGGACTTGGAATCTATATTTTATTTAGAGAAGATGAAGAATTGATAGACCATTTGCTCATTAAATGCTCAAATGAAAAATAGGTCTAGTTAGAAGTGGAAAATTTCACAGGAAAGAAGAACTGATGTGTTTGGAACTCATTTGAAGTATGTTTGAAAAGTTGGATAAGCAAAATAGAGCCCAAGGAATGGAAGGCTATGCCATGTCTAACTATGGGGGCTTGTATCTTGCAAGAAACTCATTGTTATTAGTATAAAAACGTGTTCCTTCATTTCAATGCTCCTATCAAATCAGACACATGGACATATTTTACATGCTGCCAGCCATTCAAGAAAAATCAAAGTAAATGGATAATTTATTCATTAATAAAGAATAGGTATAAAGGCTCTTTGATGGAGTAAGGAAAGGCTCTTGGGATAAAAGAAATGTAGGTTGTATTTTGTTTTTATCTGAGAACCACACAATTAAGATGAAAGCTTTCTCTTGGGACATGATCTAATAAATTTGCAAAACTAATGACATTTAAGCTTCTTCTCAAATGTGACATTTAGAAAAATGTTAAATAACAAGTCAACTTCCACTACCCCAATACCCAAAAAAAGGTATAAAAATATAAATAAATACGCATTGAAAAACAAGTCTTTGGGTGCCTTATGAAGTATAAATTTATAAAAGCATGTACACTTAATGAAAAATATCCATAAAACCTATGTCACCAGAAGAAAAGGTACAACAAGGTATGGTTTTTCTATAAAAAAACATCAAGAAATGAAAAATTCACAGAAATGTCATTTCTTGGGCACTTTTATGCTCATGACAATGTTTTTGAAAGTAATACATCTTCCAAATTAATACACGACCATGCAAATCAATATTAGTCAAATTTAACATCTCATAAACAAAACCTTGACAAGCAACTTCAACATCCTCTAGAGAGCTGCTGAAACTTTTGGGTACACCACAAATGCCTTGCTTTGCTTTCAATTCAACCACATAGAAACAAGGTTGCATAATCCAAGAAAGACATAATCGGGAAGGAGCAAGGTTGAAAAGCAACAAAGAACTTGATTATAGACAAGCAAGTTGTAGAAGCCAAATAGGGTGGAGCAATACAATAGGGCATTTTAGTGAAAATAATAGGGGTTATAATTTTTGTGTTATTTAATAAACTTTCTTGATAAACCAAATTAATGCAATAAAAATGTTTTGTGATACATACAACCATTTATTTTCATGTTTAAAGAGATTTTTAATTCATATGCTCCAAAAGTCCTCTATTAAATAAAAAATTAACTCTTGTAAAAATGGTAGAAGCAATCCTCCAATTTCTGGACATATATTCTATATTTACTATCTTTTCAATGTTAAATTGTAAATTAAACTACTTTGTTGGCAAGGAAAAATAATCATCTCAAATTGATTTAGATGATCTGCTATGTTACTAAGTCCAATGCTCTCTAAGTAAAATGAAGAATTCCTAGAAAACAATTTGACAAAACCTTACAATGAGATGGCCTTGAGGTGTCCTCAATGGCGACAAAAGAAGCTATGTAATAACACATAATGGAAAACCAAAAACCAACATTAATTTAAATGGTCAATAGATAACATAAAAGAAAAATATACCATAAAAATTTCAAACCAACATAACTCTTAATTTATTCTATAAAGCTTTTTACTAATGCCACTATAATGTTCAAAATACCATACACCATACAATTCTAAACCCCAATGTTTACAACATATTATTACTTTAAGTGGTTCTAACTCAAAATTTAGCATATTTTCGTTTGTCCATATATGGTCATATTTTTCATCTCAATTGTCAAGGGATTTTTATTTGTCCATCTATGGTCACATTTTTCATCGCAATTGTAAAGGTATTTTTATTTTTCCATCTATGGTCATATTTTTTTCATCGTAATTGTCAAGGGTTGTTGAAAATATGACACATACAATATAAGAAAACGTAATTATTCTCTCAAAATATGCTTCAAAAACTAGATTACCTATATGATTACTCTGTGAATTTAAAGAAAAATCATAAAAAATTCAGTGGTGAGCATTTATTACTTATTGCCAATGGTTAGATAGGATTGAATAATGTCTACAATAAAAAGCATAAAAAATAATTTTTACTTTGTGAATGAAATATTTACTCTCTTAGCTAATGTTGTAGTTATCAATAAGTTTAAATTTGGAAAAGTATTCGAGAATTGACATGGCCATGAGATGGAAATATGTAACAAATGGATTTTTTGTTGAAACAAAGACTTGTGTATCATATGTGCTAAGACAAAGACTTTTGTATCATATGTGTTAACATTGTTTTACTTATTGGGTCTTCTACTTAATAGCTAAATGAGAGTATTCTCTTCTCACATTTCCATTATTGTTGAGTGTCAGGTGACAAAAAGTAGAAGCATAAGCTAATCATTGAAAAAAACAATTCGAGGAATTCCTTCAACAACAGGCTGGTAAAAATGACTCAATCCATAAGTGCATTAAATAGCTAAGTATTATGAGAGATACAAAAGAGAGCTATTGAGGGCATAGTCTTATGAGGAATGGGGTTACTTTGATTGCAAATGACATCTAAACAATGTTGAGATTCAAAATTTCGTTAGATGACCAACACAAACACCAAGTCTAAAATTGAAGATTAGTCCCTATCCATTAGATGAGATTTGCACGAAAAAAGAGATTTCTAAATTGAGATATGGGATTTATTTCTTGTAGAATGAATGCAAGAATCAAATAGATGCAAGGGAGTATGGCAAGAAAGATGCAAAAATTTTACATACACAAAATTTGAAAAATGCAAATGTTGTCTCAAAACTTCAAGCCAGGTGCCAAAGGCTTCTAGAAGCGAAGAAAGCACCATGTCCAACAGACATTCTAAAAGCGAAAAAAGCACCATGTCCAACCGACATTTTTTCTAATATTGTAAATAAAGTCCCTGTGCATAGAGGAAGCCCCAATAGGTCTTATAATAGTTAATCGAGAGTACCTAAGACGCTAGAATGTAATATACTATTGAATGATACATTTCCTAGAAGATATAATGGCCTCAATGAATATGTACGACAGTGATCCAAGTAATAAATTATGCAAAGCAGAAGAAACAATAGCCTGGAATTAAAGAGTGAATATGTATGAACGAGATCTAAGTAACAATTTATGCAAAGTTGATCAAAAAAAAATATAGGAAACAATATCTATCGGCAACTTTAGAATCCCATCTTAGGGTATTCGTATCTACATGTTCTGGCCTAGAAACCAATTTAGCTTCCCACAAATCTGATGAAGGTCCCAATGATGCAGATGAGGTGAGTTGTGCACAGTCATGGACATATGAAATAATAGTATAGTTACCTAATTTTAAAAAGTGCAAGGCCTTAGTGAGTGAGGGACGTGTAATTTCGGTGAGGTATAAAATATTTCATCTTTTTCTGAACAGAAAAAACACGATGATAGGATATTTAGGACAAGAAATTGACCTTGGAGACATAAACGAGTGGATGCGAAAAACTTAAATGGTATCATTTCATCAGATGACATCAGTGGCAATAGCGAGTCATGAGGAAGAACAAATGGTTTGTCTTTAATAATTTTCATAGTACTTCAATTATTCTCTGAAGATTTGTGATGGAATGAATATGACATTCATGAGAAATCCAAACATTTCCAGTGAGAAGACAACCTAGACCGCCTCAAAGTTGGGTGCTTAAAAAGTGGAAAGGATTATTATTCAAACCACTTCAATTCCATAAAATATATCTAAATAAAACTTGCAAACCCTCCATAATCCATCAGCCTAAGACCCATACCTTAACTGAAGATAAATATGTAAAAAATATGTAAAAAATATGTGAGCTCGAATAAGAAACTAAATACATAATTGAAATATTCAGAAACTGAAAGCAATCGAAATAAAAAAAACTAGTTCAGACTTTCCGAAACATAATGACTAAATGAAGAAGCGTAAATGTACCATTTTGAGTGATAAAAGTATCCAAAATTCTCTCAAGAAAGTTTGTAGTTTGAAATCATAGACCACAAATGAAACTAAAGTAGAAACTGAAATATAAAAATGAAAAATAAAACCTGTAAAACCCCTCTAGAATTTGGACGTGTGAAATCTTGAAGTATGCCCTGCTCCATCGAACGTTATGAAATCTCTTTGTAAGAAGGTTGTTTTTGCATGTGTCTATTGCTATTAAAGCTTATTCTTCATAACCTTGAGTGATGCATACTAAAACTAAGACTAAAAGATCCTCAAACCATTTTCAGATCTTGCAGTTACATGAATGTTGTATAGGTATAGTCACAGTATCATTTGGCATTCCCTCTATTTTAATTTAATAAAAAATCATTTTAAAATAACAAAAATAATATATATATATATATATATATATGAAATTGCATTATACATGGTATAGAAAAATTTAAAAATATGGATTCATATTTGAAGAGGAAGGTGAATTGGAAGTTTTTGGTACCCTTTACCACTTTAGTATGTTTTTGAACTCTGTGTAAAGGTTTATTATAAAGTTAGTTAGTCATTCACGTTAGTCACTTTTAATTATATTGTTTATTAGCTAGTTATATACTTTAACCTAGGACTAACCTAGTCGTTTATGTCAGTCATTTTGAGTTGGGTCACTTAATATTTTTCATTTTTGGTAGTATTTCACTTGGAAAAGCTGCAATGACTAAAATTTTTAGTCACTTAGTCACTAATTTCTCATTCTCTACTAGTGTATAGAGACTAGGTACCCTTGATATTATTTTCCCACGTTGTGAGAAAGGTAAACACATGACAAGGTAGTTTAGGTTTGGCTTGTCAAACGTTGGAGAGTCGACACATGGGTAGACTTGAGGTACTAGATGGATACTTGATAATGAAGCTAAGCTTCTCCACTTGAGGATCCTTTATAACATCCCTATCCTTACAAGGGAAAAAATTTAGAGGAAGTTCTCACCTTAGAATATGTAGAACAAGACTAATAAAATAAACCAAGAGTTTATCTTCATCACTTTACTTTCCTTGCAATATATTTCATGCTTATGCTATCTTGAGGATAAAGTTTTATTTGCAAGTACCATTTACTTTTCAAGTAGAATTTCACATTTTTTGCAAGTATTGTGGGCTTGCTTTTATTCATATTCTTGTGCTTGAAGTATTTAATTTGAAGTTTACTTTGTTTATCTTGAAGTACTTGGAGCTTATTTAATTATCTTGGAGTATCTTTCATTGGTGCAAATTTTCCTTCAAGTTATCTCACATGAACGCACTTTACATTTAAAGTGAAATTGTATCTTTACTTTATTTTACTTTACAATTACTCATTTCCTTCTTTGAGCATTTATCCTCTTGCAAGTTTACTTATTTGGCACTGGTCTTATTATTTTAATTATTGCAAAAGATATATATTGTTGATATCATTGTTTATCTATTTTCTTTATATGCTCATAGTCGTATCATTTACTTTTTGAACAACTTGCATGTTTTAATTTGATGGTTGTTGTGTCTCTTGATTAAATAATCTTTCATTCCTAGAAATTTTTTAGTATCACTAACCAAGCCTTAGATTTCCTTTAGAGTCTACCCCCCTTAGCTTTATCTAGGAGAGAGCCTAGATGGAGGAATTGGGAATTGGGTGACAACCCCAACTCACAACTTGCCCCCAAAGCCACACCAAGTGAAGTTAGAGACTTTCTTCACGATAACCTTTGGTGTGGAATCAGACGGCAACAGGAGGAAAAATGGGGGCCACCAAGAAGGCAATGTGAACCACCATAGAGGGAGTGTGATTTTGGAGGCAAAGTGGGTGCCACCAAATAAATTATATTTTTCCAAGCTTATTTAAAGGTAAGGATGGGGCACTCCACATTATCTTTTGACCATTATATTTAAGAAATCAGCCTCTTGGGAGTTGCTCAATATAAGTGTTCAAAGTGATTCTTTGCATAAGGATTCCAAGAGGAATCTAAGCCAATTACGTAGAACTATGATTGTCCCCGCAGATGGAAATTTGGTGAGTCTATTTTAGGGCTTCCACAGGGTACACCTTCAACATTTGAAGTTAGTAGTGCACAATTTTTGGGCATAGCGATAGTGTGGATTGGAATTTAGTTGGGTCAGCTTCAGAGATATTGTGAGAGGGAATTACAAGAGTGGTTACTACCTCTTGAAGCCAAAATTTTTGTGGCAATTTGGAAGGGTATTTGGGGCCATTTGTAAAATTTGCACAATTGCAGCTACCAGGTATTATTCTCTTAACTTACGCAGTTTAGATATCTTCTGTAAATTTATTTATGGGAAATAACTAACAATCCACTACTATAAATCTTCACAAATAAAAATGTAGCGAAAATTAAAATACTGGAACTGAGAAAATAATGCACACACACACACACACAATAAATATGACACCAATATTTTTGGACAATTGACCTTGGGGAAACCCCGAAGGGAAATCTGGTGCAACATATGAATGTTTAATTACTATTAATCTTCAAAAATTTAAGAGTACAATGATTTTATTGCTTCTCATTAGAAAATATCTAGCTAACATTGATCTCCACTGAAAAATAAACTGGAGACTCACATTCTCCCTCTACAACTCAATCTGGCCCCTCCCAAGAAACTCACACTCTCTCTGGCTACTCGTATTGCCTGCCAGAAATGTGCAATTCTACATCCAAAAAATTCACACAACCTCTAGAATCTCTCTCCTACAAGTTTTTTTTTCCTCCATCACTGCCCTTGTCCTACTTGCTCTACCTCTGGGTCTTAGTCTATGGGAGGAAGTTTTGGGTTCAATCTTCCACATCATGTCCTGGTGCAAAGTAGTGCAGAACAGTGCAGAAAAGAAAAGATCATCATAAGGAGGCTAAAAGAGTAGTGACAAGGTCTTGGAGGCATACTGGTGTCAAGTCATGGTCATGGTACTTTTCAATGGAATATCTATAAGAAAAATTGTTTTGGGTTTTCCTCTCCAAGATGGAGAGGTTTTGGCCTTGGCTTGAAAAGCCTAAGCTTTGTGTCTCTTGTGTTTTGATAATTGACTTGATGAAAGACATAATAAGATAACTAAGATAAGATTCAAGTAAATAAGCATAACAAGTATAACACAAGAAATTACCACGTAAGAGAATTGAATTAAACGCCACCCTACCAAATTATCAACATGGTATAAGAGCTAAGGTGTTGAAGACGAGAAAGGGCTATTTGGGAAGAAGACACTCAAGTACCAAGAAATCAAGAACCAATTTTCTAGAAGGAAAAAGTCTACATTGAAGAATCAATCCTCAAATTTTAAAAGAAACAGTTTGAAAAATTGGAAAGCCATCTCAAGGAGATCAAGGACACCATCACCATCAACAAAATTTTGGTGTTGAATTCAAATCAACATTGTTGGAGACATCATCAAACCACCTTGTTGAAGTCATCATCCTTGATCATCATCATCATCATCAAGGCTCCAAGGTGATCTACTGCTTTACACCACTCTTGAAAGAGTCAATATAAGAGGGAACTTCCACCTACATCATCATTAACAAGGAAGCCGATAGAAGAAGAAAAACATCTACTCAAGTAAGTATATTTATGAATTAATATGAATCTATCAAAATGTATTTTTGCAAAGAAAGAAAGAAACTGGTTAGTGTTTCAAAGTTTGTTGCATGGAAGAAAAGGACAATGAAGTCATGCCAAATACATAAAGGGAGACATAAGAGTCCAAAGGATTCTTATAGAATCCATAAATGACTCTTTCATTCCCTATGTATCAAAATATAATCTTCAAAAGAAATATATGAAAAATTGGTGGAGGTATTCTCGATAAGTACTGCAGGGAAGTAATATCTCTAAGACAAGAACTATACACATTGGAGATGTCTAGAGAGGGGGAAATAACTTCATGAAGATTTCCGAAATACAAGATCAATTGTAAGAATTGGGAGAAGAAATTTCTGATAGAGAAATAACTACAATGGTGTTGAATGCTCTACCAGAGGAATGGAAAAAATTCACTTCAAGAATTTATGAAAAAAGAAGAAGCAACACTATTCCAGAATCTATGGTCTCTATGATAATTAAAAGAGACAAGGTTAAAAGCTAAAGAGGATATAGGATCAAATAAAGAGAATCAAGCCCATGCTTCCATATTAAGGATAAAGGGAAGATTCAGTAAGTTTGGTCCTGAAGAAGAAAAGATGAAACATGGATAAGATACGATGCTACAGAAATATTGTCCCAAATCTAATAAGGAAAAAAATAAAGAAGCCCATATCATCGGAAAAATAGAAGAACCATATTCAAAGAAGCCTAAGAAATAAGAAGTGAAAGATCTATATTATAATTAAGATCCTTCCTCTTTAAGAGGTATATATCAGGTTTTTAGGAAGCATGGTATATTAGATAAATGCATCACTCCAGGATTGGCATCATGATGGAAGCATTGAAGGAGGAGAACTTGTTGTAGGAGGATGTCTGTAACGCATATGTGACATCTATGCTATAAGAGACTCATGGGAACCTCACTGAAAAAACAACATTTATAGAAGCCAATCATCAAGATAAAGGTTGTCATTCAATAATCAATAAGGAAATAGATGATGACATTTTCTAATGGAGTCCTCTTTGGATTCACTCGTTAGAAAGAAAGCAATAGGTTCCTTTGAGAAATTATAAACTTGTAGAATTATGGGATTAGAAATGATGACATATTGATGAAGTAGGTCAAGGGAATACAACTCTTCACTCCAAGGAAATCTATTGCAGGTGACTCAAAAGAAAATAAATGAGGTACATATAATAGGTCATATGGTTGCAGGTAGAATAAGTATGATTAAAGAAAGCAGGAACTCTTCCAATGCATTAGTTGTCAATAAACATGTTCCACACCAGATGAAATCAACATAATATGTCCTCATATGGAATATGAGGTGATTATATACTATAAAGGAGCTGCACATTGGAAGTTCCTGGGAATGAAATTAAAGTGTGTGGAAGGGAAAAGAAGAGCTCACGAAAAAGTGCAATCATGAAAACAGACAGTCAACATCCAAGGAAGCCAAGAAGACTTGACTAGAAAATCTCCTGGGAAGATATGTATACTCTGATAGAAGTTTGGAAAATATGGAGACCCTTGACAATACATATCTTTAGGAGATGTGTCAATCTATAAACAAAGGATGTTGAGGCCTACAAGAATCTGTCATGGTGAAAGAACATCACTAAGGTAACTTTTGGTTTAAAAGTTCATATTTATAACTAATTAATATCTGATGAGCTTATGCAGGGTTGCCAAAAGGAAGTATATGTACTCCACAGGTTGAAAACCATATGGAAGGATGAAAGATCCTTGGAAAAAGTATGGTTCGAAGGAAAGTAGCATGCCATGAAGCTAGACCAGATGAGAAGATTGATGGATTACTTTCTAATAGAAGACATGACTCTTGATGAAAGTGATGGATGATCTGTGCCTTATGAAAAGATCCCAAAGATGAAGACTCCTCAATTAAATTCATGACATCAAAGAAAGGAGCTCTTCATGAGCAGCCGGGTGTTTTCATCATTGCTGCTACAAGTCCCTGATTAAGAGGGAGCATGATAATAAGTTTCTTACTTGGAAGAAAATACAATGACTCCTAGTAAGCCAAGAAGAAAGCTTAGGAATATGTCCCCCCTAGCTGAGAGGGAGAGATAGACACATCATTATGGGAGACAGAATGGAGGATTGGGTAATCATCTAGGATCTGATACTCTTTGAGAATGTGATAAGATGTTTCAATAAGAGTATTCTTGGAAGGACCGATATTCTTTGAGGATTGGGAATCCAACAGTAATAATAGTCCTAATGGACATATCCTGAGTGAACCTGGGTGGGATATGATCCAAGAGATATAATGATGATGGTGTCTACTAATCATCATTGGTCTCGCCAGCATTGTAGCTAAGATCTCCCAGAGAAATGGAGTTGTTAGTCAAGGCCTTGCACTATGACAATGTTTATGGTTAATATGATTCTATACAGACGGGTTACCAATATGATTCTTCTTATGAGAAATTCTTCATATGAAAGTGACCATGTACCATTATGAATACCTAACTAGTTAAGAGGGAGTGTTTGAAAGTGTAACTGGGATCGGTCTTCATAATGAATATGTAATTATGAATTTATGTAATGAAGAAGAAAAAGATAATAAAATGTATTTTGTATATACTTACTTCATGGGTTTCATGAAGAAGAAGTTTTATTATAGGTCAAAGACTTCTTCTTGATATCTTTTAGGGATTTTTCATCTTGTCATAAATGTATAAAAATAGAGTCATCATGTTACACTTGTGAAAGTACAAATATTGGTGTAAAAGTATGCCTCAAATACCTTGTCATCATGATGGAAGAAGTAGGCTTAAAGATGTTGGAGAAAACTCCTTGGAAGGTCGGCTCAAAATAGACATGACTATTCATTTTCAGGTCAGCTAATTATAGGGGCTGACTATTATAAATAGCCCACTAGACTGTGTAGAAAATAAATGGACAGAGTTCAGATTGGTCTGATATTTTTAGATTGAATTACAGTGAATCAAGTTGAGATCTTCCTCTGAGATTTTCAGATTATCTTCTGAGTTTAGGTCAATTTCAGGAGGTCGAGAAAGGATCATGTAGAAATTATACAACATGCATGTATATCTTGGATTCACCCGATCTAACAATATAATAAAGTAAATACTGAATCGCTCCTACAAATATTTTTCGGAAATAAAAACAAAATCGCTAATCACATGAAGTAAAGAAGAATCAATCAAGCCACAACACAGATAATTTCTCGGGGAAATATTACTGCTCAAAACCCCACTATCTTCTATTGTATATTTAGCATGGATCATGAAACAATTACATACAAAAATCTTCTCACAAGAGCCCTCCAGCACTCAACTAATTGTCTCACACTGTCATACAAAAACTGACCAATACTTAGCCAATTTATTGCCTCCAAACAACTTGACTTTCTTGCGCAAGGGCCTGATGAATGAAATCCCTAAAAGATAAGAATTTTGGCCTTCCTTGACTGCGCAAGTATCATGGGCACTCCAATGAGTGTTTGGTTGCATGTGTGCAACCCAATAATCATACAGCTGATAGTCAACTTCCCTTTCATCTAGATCTCAACTGGGTCTCCACTGGATCTGACATGCATGCAACTAATAATCATTAAATCCTCAGTTGCATGTGAGATCAATGATTGTGAATTAATTAATATTTAATTCACTTGATCTCTCACTAGTGTATCTAACAGTTACAACTAGGACAACCGAGTTTAACTCACTTAACTAAGTTAAACTGATTACAACTTGCATTAACTAATGCATCACTGCACTTTGAACTCTGTTACAACTAGAATTACTATGCATGCCTCACCAACTACCTCTAACTCGAAATCCACTAGCTAACTGAGTTTATCACTCTCAGTTAACTATTACAAGTTATTATTGAGAATAGATTACAGTTTATTGTCCATCTTAATTAAGGGATAACTAAAATAGACATGCACCAAAAATAGCACTGTGGGCCCAACCCTAGTGTAGGTGCTTAATGCACTAGGCATGGGTGCTGAAATTTTCTTGTTGAATCTTAGCACTCCTTCTCAATAAGAAAGGGATTATCCTTCACCCCGATCCTATCTCTATGGTATTCGAATTTGCTCCTGATGAGCACCTTCGTTAGAATATCTGCATCCCGATCTTCCGTGGGAATGTACTAAAGCAACATTATTCTCCTCTGCACACAATCTCTGAGATGATGGTAACAGATATCTATATGCTTGGACCTATCATGCAATACAATATTAATCGAGAGTTTAATGCAACTCTGATTATCACAATGTATCACTGTCGGATACATCTGAGAACCAAACAAACCAACCAAGATCTTTCGAATCCAGATAACCTCACATGCAGCTTGAATTACTGCCATGTATTATTCTTCTGCTGAACTGAGTGCCATAGATCATTATTTCTTGCTGTACCAGGAAACTACTGTCGGTGCTATGCTGAAGATCCCTCCCGATGTGCTCTTTCTGTCTGATGGACTTCCCACACAATCTGCATCCGTGAAGCCTTAAAGCTTCACTCCCTCTGTCCTTCTATACCATAGAACATACTCTGATGTTCCCCTCAAGTATCTTAAGACATGCTTCCCTACCTTCCAAAAGAGGTTGGTAGGCTTAACCATAGCTTGAATCAGTTGGTTAACTGCGTAGCAAATGTCTAGTCTAGTGTTCACTATCAGTGAACCAACTAACTGCCTGTAGACAGTAGCATTCACTACCTCTCCAAAAGTAGCATCCTCTTTCCTCCAATTTCCTGGAAGAGGAGTATCCATGCAGGGTTTGCAGCTCTCCATGTGAAACTTACCCAGTATCTCCTTTGCATACTTGCCTTGAGACACAAAAAGTTCACCATATCGCTGCCATATTTCCGATCCAAGAAAATAATGAAGGAGTCCCATGTCCTTCATTTCAAAATCCATTTCAAGATCCTCCTTGAATGAGTGTATCAGCTTCTCATCACCAGTCAAAATTATGTCATCAACATAAAGAACAATAATCAATAGCTTACCCTCAACCACAACCTAGTACAAGTTTGCATCTGCTTCACTTTTGGTGAAGCCCAGTCAAGTGAAATCGCTGTCTATTCGAGTGTACCAAGCATGAGGTGCTTTCTTCAACCCATACAATGCTCTTTTGAGTCGGCACACATGTGACTCACTGTTGAGTATCTCGAAACCATCAGGCTTCTCTATGTACACCTCTTCCTCAATGATCCCATTGAGAAACACAATTTTCACATCCATCTGATGAATGCGCTAGCCCATCTGCGCTGAGAATGCAAGGATGGATCTTATGGAATAGTACCTTGCAACAGGTGCAAAAGTATCATCATAATCTATCCCCTCGATCTGTGAGAATCCCCGAGCCACAAATCTGGCCTTATATTTCTCCACACTCCCATCAACAACTTGCTTTACCTTGTAGATCCATCTCGATCCAACCACTAATTTTTCGACCGACCTTGGGACTATCTCCCATGCATTGCTATTGACAATGGAGTCATACTCCTCCACCATTGCATCAACCCAAGTTGGTTGCTGCACTGCTTCCTGAAAGGAAGATGGTTCAGTCACAATACATTTGCTCATAAGAGCCATGTATCTAGTAAATCGGTAAGGAGACTGTCTCTGTCACGCTGTGAAGTAGGGGCTCCTACATTCTCTGCAACATCAAGTCTCAATCTATCAACTTTCATGGTGCACATTCTGCCATTTCTTATATATGGCTCTGCATGAGTGTTTTCCTCCACTCCATGAACCTCCTCATGTGGCTGCTCCACATCTTGAGGCCCATCCTTGGGAACCAACAATTCCTCCTCTACATGCAAGTCCAACTCCCTCTCAAGCGACAACCGCATGGCTTTCTCCTCATAAAATTTTATATCCCATCGCACAACAGTCATTCTGTTGTTTGGAACAGATACACTATAATTATGGGGTGTTTTAGTGTACCCCACAAAAAATCCCGATCTCAACTGTCGGTTCCAGCTTCTTCCTGGCGTCCTTGGTCACATGCACATATACAGATGAGCCAAAAATGTTAAAGTGTGAAACATCAAGTTTCTTACCAGTGAAAGCCTCTTCAGGTGTACTCATGCCAAGTATCCTATGAGGAGAATGGTTCTGCACAAATACCGAAGTGTTACATGCTTCCACCCACAGATGCATCGGTAGGCCTTGATCATGCAACATCTCTCTTGCTTTACCCACGATAGTTCTGTTCTTTCTATTCGCGACCCCATTCTGCTGTGGGTTATGAGGCACTACCAGTGCTCTTCAAATTCCTTCTTTGCTACAGAAGTTCTTGAATTCGTTAGAGATGTATTCTCCATCATTATCGCTCCTAAGAGCCTTCACTTGCTTCCCTGATTCTTTCTCCACCAATGCCTTAAACTCAAGAAACTTAGAAAATTCCTGATCTTTCTTCTGCATGATGAAAATCCAGCACTTACGACAAAATTCATCAACAAATATTACATAGTAATTATGTTTTTTTGTCGAAGCAACAGAGAATAGTCCACCCACGTCTGTGTGAACTCTCTCAAGGATCCCAAATGCTCGGTTCTCCTTCTCATGAAAGGTGGCCTTTACATATTTTCCCATAGTACATCCCTTGCATGTGTCTGACTGCGCAAGTGTACCCTTGGGAAGACTAGTAGAAATATGTTGCATGACTTTCAAGGCTCCATGGTGAAGATGGCCCAATCTCCTATGCCATAATTCGCCCTCATCCCGGCTCACCACTTGATCTGCCTAGCCCATCATTGTTGCACAACCATCTACCTCTAGCTTGTAGAGATTATTAACTCGAATCCCTATCCTCTTGGCTTGTCCTATTGTTTTGTGTCGCAAGAAGGATTTTCCTTCATTAAAAACAACATCATAGTCTCTATCCTCCAACATTGCAACTGAGACTAAATTTTTATTCAAACCTGGTACATGAATTACATCTTTTAATTGAAATGGTTTACCTGAATTCCTCTCAAATGTAATGGTACCAATCCCAGTAGCACTGTAGCACCCGTCATCGCCCATTTCAATATGCATCTGGAGATCGTTCTCCTCCAAGTCACTGAAAAGTTCCTTATCTCCCGTCATGTGAAAGGAAGCGCCACTATCCAAATACCACACAGATCCCAATGCACTTGACACCATGCATGCGATCAATGGGAAGTAAAGCTCAAATTGCGAGGCAAGAGCCTCACCAGCTGCATATCGTCCAACCTTCTTGTTCTTCTTCTTTTGTGGACAATTAGTAGAAAAATTCCCATGCTCGTGACAGTGAAAACACTTCACCTTGGAAATGTCCTGCTTCTTGCCATTCTTGTGCTTAGATTTAGAATGGAATTTCTTCCCCTTCCCTTTCTTCGTCTTGGTATCCAAAGCACAATCCTCTTCATCTTCATTCTTAGATGAAGACCCATCTGTGGTGTTCCTTTTGAACTCCTCCTGCACCAAATCCGACCACAGTCATTCCAAATCTGGCAATTTTTCCCTTCCATTGACATAATATTGATAGCTGTGCCAACTCTTGGGAAGTCCTAGGAGAGCCAAACTCACCAAATCATCATCAACGACTGTTATACCAACGCTCCCCAGTTCATCCCGACATTGGACAATTTTTTTTATATATTTTGGTATGGATTCGCCCTTTTCGATCTTGATCTTCCTGAGTTTATCTTGAGCGCCAATTTACTATGGTTGCTGCTACTCTGGAATAGATCTGATAAATCCTTCCACATTGCATATGGTGTGGCTTTCCCATGGAGGCTTGAGACAATTTGGTCTCGTACTACCTCCAACATGATCTTCCTCTCCTTTGCCACTTTATTTTTCCATGCATCAAGATTTGCAACATCTGCCACAGTGTGTTTAGGAACATCATTGTCAATGAATTCCTTCAAGCCATTATCTTCAAGTATTTCTTCCATTTTTCCCTTCCAAGAAATATAGTTTGAGCTACCCTCGAGTGCATACTCCAACCTCAATATATTGAAATCCATGTCGATCTTGAATCAGATGTAGCACCAAGAAAGTCTTTCCGCAAATTCGAATTCTATCCAGTCACAAACTCAGCTCCTGCTTCACTTATGCAATTTCCTGTGCTCTGATACCATGTAGAAATTATACAACATGCATGTATATCTTGGATTCACCCGATCTAAGAATGTACTAAAGTTAAATAGTGAATCGCTTCTACAAATATTTTATGGAATTAAAAACACAATCGCTAATCACATGAAGCAAAGAAGAATCAATCAAGCCACAACACAGATAATTTCCTTGGGAAAGCTTGCTGCTCAAAACCCCACTATCTTCTATTGTATATTAAACATGGATCATGAAAAAATTACATACAAAACTCTTCTCACAAAATGCCTCTAGTACTCGTCTAATTGTCTCACACTGTCATACAAAAAATGACCAATATTTAGCCAATTTACTGCCTCCAGACAGCCTACATTTCTTGTGCAAACCCTGATGAATACAATCCCTAAAAGATAGGAATTTTGGGATTCCTTGACTGCACAAGTATCACGGGCACTCCAATGGGTGTTTGGTTGCATGTGTGGAACCCAATAATCGTACAACTGATAGTCAACTTCCCTTTCACCTAGATCTCAACGGGGTTTCCACTGGATCTGACATGCATGCAACTAATAATAGTAAATCCTCAGTTGCATGTGAGATCACTGATTGTGAATTAATTAATATTTAATTCACTTGATCTCTGACTAGTGTATCTAACAATTACAACTAGCACAACTGAGTTTAACTCACTTAACTGAGTTAATCTGATTACAACCTGCATTAACAAATGCACCACTACACTTCGAACTCTCTTATAACTAAAATTACTCTGCATGCTTCACCAACTACCTCTAACTAAAAATCCACCATCTAACTGAGTTTATCCCTCTCAGTTAACTATTACAAGTTATTATTGAGAATAGATTACAATTTATTGTCCATATTAATTAAGGGATAACTAAAATAGACATGCACCAAAAATAGCACTTTGGGCCCCACCCTAGTGTAGGTGCTTAATGCACTAGGCGTGGGTGCTGAAATTTTCTTGTTGAATCTCAATACTCCCTCTCAACAAGAAATGGATTATCCTTCACCCCTATCCTGTCTCTATGGTATTCGAATTTTCTCCTCATGAGGTCCTTCGTCAGAATATCTGCATCCTGATCTTCCATGGGAATGTACCGAAGCAACATTATTCTTCTCTATAC
This sequence comes from Pinus albicaulis, assembly GCA_034641835.2. Classification (NCBI taxonomy): domain Eukaryota; kingdom Viridiplantae; phylum Streptophyta; class Pinopsida; order Pinales; family Pinaceae; genus Pinus; species Pinus albicaulis. Next base: position 991,057,405 of record CM076570.1, on the reverse strand, counting down.
ACAATCTCTGAGATGATGGTACCGGATATCTATATGCTTGGACTTATCATGAAACACAGGATTAATTGAGAGTTTAATGTAGCTCTAATTATCATAATGAATCTCTGTCGGATCCATCTGAGAACCAAACAAACCAACCAAGAATTTTCTCATCCAGATAGCCTCACATGTAGCTTGACTTGCTGCCATGTATTCTTCTTCCATTGAACTGAGTACCACAGATCGTTGTTTCCTAATGTACCAAGAAACTTTTTTTGATCCTATGTTGAAGATCCCTCCCGATGTGCTCTTTCTGTCTGATGGATTGCCCGCCCAATCTGCATCCATGAAGCCTTGAAACTTTGCTCACTCTGTCCATTTGTACCATATACCATACTCTGGTGTGCCCCTCAGGTATCTCAAGACATGCTTCCTCGCCTTCCAAAAGAGCTTGGTAAGCTTAACCATAGCTTGACTCAACTGGTTAACTGCGTAGCAAATGTCTGGTCTGGTGTTGACTAGATACATTAGTGAACCAAATAACTTCTTATAGATAGTAGCATCCACTACCTCTCCAGAAGTAGCATCCTCTTTCCTCCAATTTCCTGGAAGAGGAGTATCCATGGGTTTGTAGCTCTCCATGTGAAACTTACCTAGTATCTCCTTTGCATACTTTCCTTGAGACACAAAAAGTTCACCATCCCGCTGCCATACTTCCAATCCAAGGAAATAATGAAGGAGTCCCATGTCCTTCATTTCAAACTCCCTTGCAAGATCCTCCTTGCATGAGTGTATCAAATTCTCATCACCAGTCAAAATTATATCATCAACATAAAGAAAAATAATTAATAGCATACCCTCAACCACAATTTGATACAAGTTTTCATCTGCTTCACTTTTGGTGAAGCCCAATTCGGTGAAATAACTGTCTATCCTAGTGTAACAAGCACGGGTTGCTTTCTTCGGCCCATACAATGCTCTTTTGAGTCGGCACACATGCGACTCATTGTTGAATATCTCTAAACCTTTAGGATGCTTATTGTACACCTCTTCCTCAATGATTCCATTGAGAAACACGGTTTTCACATCCATCTGATGAATGCATCAACCCATCTGCGTTGAGAGTGCAAGGATGTTATGGAAGAGTACCTTGTAACAGGTGCAAAGGTCTCATCATAATATATCCCCTCGATCTGTGAGAATCCCTGGGCCACAAATCTGGCCTTATATTATCCACACTCCCATCATTATATTTCTTTACCTTTTAGAACCATCTCGATCCAACCACTAATTTGTGGATTGATCTTGGGACTATATCCCATGCAGTGTTCTTGACAATGGAGTCATACTCCTCCACCATTGCATTAACCCAAGATGGTTGCTGCACTGATTTCTGAAAGGAAGATGGTTCAGTCACAATACATTTGCTCATAAGAGCCATGCATCCAGTAAATCAGTCAGGAGACTGTCTTTGTCTGCGCTGTGAAGTAGGGGCTCCTACATTCTCCGCAACATCAAGTCTCAATATATTAGCTTCTGTGGTGCACCTTCTGCCATTTCTGATGGATGGCTCCACATGAGTGTTTTCCTCTAGTCCATGAACCTCCTCATGTGACTACTCCACATATCGAGGCTCATCCTTGGGAACCAAAAATTCCTCCTCTGCATGCAAGTCCATCTCCCTCTCAAGGGACAACTGCATGGATTTCTCCTCATCAAATTTTATATCCTGTCGCACAACAATCATTCTGATGTTTGGAAAATACACACGATAATTATGGGGTGTTTCAGTGTACCCCAAAAAAATTTCGATCTTAGCTATCGGTTCCAGCTTCTTCCTAAAATCCATGGTCACATGCACATAAACGGATGAGCCAAAAATCTTAGTGTGTGAAACATCAGGTTTCTTACCAGTGAAAGCCTCTTCAGGTGTACTCATGCCAAGTATCCTATGAGGAGAACGGTTCTGCACAAATACCATAGTGGTACATGCTTCCACCCACAAATGCATCGATAGGCCTTGATCATGCAACATTTCTCTTGCTGCACCCACGATAGTTCTGTTTTTTCTTTCCATGAACCCATTCTGATGTGGGTTATGAGGCGCTGTCAGTTCTCTTCAAATACCTTCATTGCTGCAGAAGTTATTGAATTCGTTAGAGATGTATTCTCCACCATTATTTCTCCTAAGAGCCTTCACTTTCTTCCCCGAATCTTTCTCCACCAGTGCCTTAAAATCAAGAAAATTAGAGAATGTCTGATCTTTCTTTTGCATGAAGAAGATCTAGCACTTATGAGAAAAGTCATCAACAAATATTACATAGTACTTATGTTTTGTTGTCGAAGAAACAGAGAATGGTCCACACATGTTTGTGTGAACTCTCTCAAGGATCCCCGAAGCTCGGTTCTCCTTCTTATGAAATGTGGCCTTTACATATTTTCCCATAGCACATCCCTTGCATGTGTCTGGATGCGTAAGTGTACCCCTGGGAAGACCAGTAGAAATATTTTGCATGACTTTCAAGGCTCCATTGTGAAGATGGCCCAATCTCTTGTGCCATAATTTGCCCTCATCTCGGCTCACCACTTGATCTGCCTTGTCCATCATTGTTGCGCAACCATCTACCTCCACCTTGTAGAGATTCTTAACTCGAATCCCTATCCTCTGGGCTTTTCCCGTTGTTTTGTGTCGTAAGAAGGCTTTTCCTTCACCAAAAAAAACATCATAGCCTTTATCCTCCAACATTGCGATTGAGACTAAATTTTTCTTCAAACCTGGTACATGAATTATATATTTTAATTGCAAGGGTTTACCTGACTTCCTTTGGAAGGTAATGGTACCAATCCCGATAGCACTGTACCACTCGTCATCGCCCATTTCAATATGCATCTGGAGATCATTCTCCTCCAAGTCACTGAAAAGTTCCTTATCTCCCATTATGTGAAAGGAAGCGCCACTATCCAAATACCACACAAATCCCAATGCACTTGACACCATGCATGTGATCAATGAGAAGTCAAGCTCAAATTGCGAGGCAAGAGCCTCACCAGCTGCATATCCTCCATCCTTCTTGTTCTTCTTCTTTTGTGGACAATTAGTAGCAAAATGCCCATGCTCGTGATAGTTAAAACACTTCACCATGGACATGTCCTGCTTCTTGCCATTCTTGGGCTCAGATTTAGAATGGAATTTCTTCCCCTTACCCTTATTTGCCTTGGAAGCCAAAGTAGAATACTCTTCATCTTCATTCTTAGATGAAGATCCATCTTTGGTGTTCCATCTGAACTCTTCCTACACCAAATTTGACCACAGTCGTTCCCAATCTGGCAGTTTTTCCCTTCGATTGGCAGAGTCTTGCTAACTGTGCCAACTCTTGGGAAGTCCTAGGAGATCCAAACTCACCAAATCATCATCAGCGACTATTATACCAAGGCTCCCTAGTTAATCCCAACATTGGACAAACTTTGTTAGATATTTTCGTATGAAGCTGCCCTTTTCCATCTTGATCTTCCTGATTTTATCTTTGAGCGCCAATTTCCTATGGTCGCTGCTTATTTGGAATAGATCCGTTAAAGCCTTCCAAATTTCATATGGTGTGGCTTTCCCATGGATGCTTGAGACAATGTGGTCTCATACTCCCTCCAACAAGATTCTCCTTTCCTTTTCCACTTTCTTTTGCCATGCATCAATATTTGAAAAATATGTCATAGCAGGTTTAGGAACATAATTGTCAATGAATTCCTTCAAGCCATTGTCTTCAAGTACTGCCTCCATTTTTTCATTCCAAAAAATATAGTTTGAGTTGCCCTCGAGTGCATACTCCAACCTCAAGCAATTGAAAGCCATTTCTAACTTGAATCAACTGTAGCACCAAGAAAGATTTTCTGCAAATTAAAATTCTATCCAGTCACAAACTCAGCACCTACTTCACTTCTGCAATTTCCTGTGCTCTGATACCATGTAGAAATTATACAACATGCATGTATATCTTGGATTCACCTGATCTAACAATGTACTAAATTTAAATACTGAATCGCTTCTACAAATCTTTTGTGGAATAAAAAACACAATCGCTAATCACATGAAGCAAAGAAGAATCAATCAAGCCACAACATAGATAATTTCCCAAGGAAAGCTTGCTGCTCAAAACCCTTCTATATTCTATTGTATATTCAACATGGATCGTGAAACAATTACATACAAAAATTTTCTCACAAGAGCCCTCCAGTACTAAGCTAATTGTCTCACACTGTCAATAAAAACTGGCCAATACTTAGCGAATTTACTGCCTCGAGACAACATGCCTTTCTTTCGCAATCCCTGATGAATGCAATCCCTAAAATATAGAAATTTTGGCCTTCCTTGACTATGAAAGTATCATGGGAACTCCAATGGGTGTTTGGTTGCATGTGTGGAACCCAATAATCCTACAACTGATAGTAAACTTCCCTTTCACCTAGATCTCAACGGGGTCTCCACTGGATCTGACATGCATGCAACTAATAATAATAAATCATCTGTTGCATGTGAGATCACTAATTGTGAATTAATTAATATTTAATTCACTTGACCTCTCACTAGTGTATCTAACAGTTACAAATAGAACAACTGATTTAACTCACTTAATTGAGTTAAATTGATTACAACCTGCATTAACTAATGCATCACTACACTTCGAACTGTGTTACAACTAGAATTACTCTACATGCCTCACCAACTACCTTTAACTCGAAATCCCCTAGCTAAATGAGTTTATCACTCTCAGTTAACTATTACAAGTTATTATTGAGAATAGATTACAGTTTATTGTCTATATTAATTAAGGGATAATTAAAATAGACATGCACCAAAAATAGCACTGTGGGCCCAACCCTAGTGTAGGTGCTTAATGAATTCGGCATGGGTGTTGAAATGTTCTTGTTGAATATTAAAACTCCCTCTCAACAAGAAAGGGATTATCCTTCACCCTGATCCTGTCTCTATAATATTCGAATTTGCTCCTGATGAGTGCCTTCGTCAGAATATATGCATCTCGATCTTCCGTGGGAATGTACTGAAGCAACTTTATTCTTCTCTGCACACAATCTCTGAGATGATGGTATTGGATATCTATATTCTTGGACCTATCATGAAACACAGGATTAATTGATATTTTAATGCAACTCTGATTATCACAATGTATCATTCTCGGATCCATCTGAGAACCAAAAAAACCAACCAAGATCTTTCTCATCCAAATAGCCTCACATGCAGCTTGACTTGCTGCCATGTATTATTCTTCCGCTGAACTCAGTGCCACAGATCGTTGTTCCTACTATACCAGGAAACTGCTGTCAATCCTATGCTAAAGATCCCTCTCGATGTTCTCTTTCTGTCTGATGGACAACCTGCCCAATCCTCATCTGTGAAGCCTTGAAGCTTCACTCCCTCTGTTTGTCTATAGCATAGACCATACTCTGATGTGCCCCTCAGGTATCTCAAGACATGCTTCTATGCCTTCTAAAAGAGCTTGGTAGGCTTAAACATAACTTGACTTAGCTGGTTAACTGCATAGAAAATGTATGGTCTGGTGTTCACTAGATACATTAGTGAACCAACTAACTGCCTGTAGACAGTAGCATCCGCTACCTCTCCAGAAGTAGCATCCTCTTTCCTCCAATTTCCTAGAAGAGGAGTATCCATGGATTTGCAGCTCTCCATGTGAAACTTACCCAATATCTCCTTTGCATACTTGCCTTGAGACACAAAAAGTTCACCAACCCGTTGCCAAATTTCCAATGCAAGGAAATAATGAAGGATTCCCATGTCCTTCATTTAGAATTCCCTTGCAAGATCATCCTTACATGAGTGTATCGACTAATCATCACCAGTAAAAATTAGATCATCAACATAAAGAACAATAATTAATAGCTTACCCTCGACCACAATCTGATACAGGTTTTCATCTGATTCACTTTTGGTGAAGCCCAGTCTGGTGAAATAGCTGTCTATCCAAGTGTACCAAGAACGTGGTGCTTTCTTTAGCCCATACAGTGCTCTTTTGAGTTGGCACACATGCGACTCACTGTTGAATATCTCAAAACCTTTAGGCTGCCCTATGTACACCTCTTCCTCAATGATCCCATTAAGAAACACGACTTTCACATCCATCTAATGAATGCGCCAACCCATTTACGTTGAGAGTGAAAGGATGGATCGTATGGAAAAGTACCTTGCAAAAAGTGCAAAAGTCTCATCATAATCTATCCCCTCGATCTGTGAGAATCCCCGGGCCACAAAACTAGCCTTGTATTTCTCCATACTCCCATAAGCAACTTACTTTACCTTGTAGATCCATCTCAATCCAACCACTGATTTGTCGACCTGTCTTGGGACTATCTCCCATGCACTGTTCTTGACAATGGAGTCATACTCCTCCACCATTGCATCAACCCAAGTTGATTGCTGCACTGCTTCCTGAAAGGAAGATGGTTCAGTCACAATACATTTGCTCATAAGAGCCATGTATCCATTGAATCGGTCAGGAGACTGTCTCTGTTTGCGCTGTGAAGTAGGGGCTCCTACATTCTCCGTAGCATCAAGTCTAAATCTACCAGCTTCCGTGGTGCATCTTCTACCATTTCTGATGGATGGCTCTGCATGAGTGTTTTCCTCCACTCCATCAACCTCCTCATGTGGCTGATCCACATCTTGAGGTTCATCCTTGGGAACCAACAATTCCTCCTCTGCATGCAAGTCAGGTGCCCTCTCAAGGGACAACCCCATGGCTTTCTCCTCATCAAATTTTATATCCCATTGCACAACAATCATTCTGTTGTTTGGCAAATACACACGATAATTATGGGGTGTTTCAGTGTGCCCCAACAATATCCCGATCTCAGCTGTCGGTTCCAGCTTCTTCCTGGTGTCCTTGGTCACATGCACATAAACAAATGAGCCAAAAATCTTAAAGTGTGAAACATCATGTTTCTTACTAGTGAAAGTATCTTCGGGTGTACTCATGGCAAGTATCCTATGAGGAGAATTGTTCTGCACAAATACCGCAGTGTTACATGCTTCCGCCCACAAATTCATCGGTAGACCTTGATTATGCAACATCGCTCTTACTGCACCCACGATAGTTTTGTTCTTTCTTTTCGCGACCTCATTCTATTGTGGGTTATGAGGTGCTATCAGTTCTCTTCAAATTCCTTCATTGTTGTAGAATTTATTGAATTCGTTAGAGATGTATTCTCCACCATTATCGCTCCTAAGAGCCTTCACTTGCTTCCCCGACTCTTTCTCCATCGGTGCCTTAAACTCAAGAAACTTAGATAATGTCTGATCTTTCTTCATGAAGAAGATCTAGAACTTACAAGAAAATTCATTAACAAATATTACATAGTACTTATGTTTTGCTGTCTAAGCAACATAAAATGTTCGACACACATTTGTGTGAACTCTCTCAAGGATCCCCGAAGCTCGGTTTTCCTTCTCATGAAAGGTGGATTTTACATATTTTCCCATAGTACATCCCTTGCATGTGTCTGACTTCACAAGTGTACCCTTGGGAAGTCCAGTAGAAATCTGTTGCATGACTTTCAAGGTGGTGAAGATGGTCCAATTTCCTATGCCATAATTTGCCCTCATCTCGGCTCACCACTTGATTTGCCTTGCCCATCATTGCTATGCAGCCATCTACCTCTAGCTTGTAGATATTCGTAACTCGAATCCATATCCTTTGGGCTTGTCCTGTTGTTTTGTGTTGTAGGAAGGCTTTTCCTTCACTAAAAACAACATCATAGCCTCTATCCTCCAACATTGCGGCTGAGACTAAATTTTTTTGCAAACCTGGTACATGCATTACATATTTTAATTGAAAGGGTTTACCTGACTTCCTCTGGAAGGTAATGGTACCAATCCTGGTAGCACTGTACTACTCGTCATCGTCCATTTCAATATGCATGTGGAGATCCTTCTCCTCCAAGTCACTGAAAAGTTCCTTATCTCATGTCATGTGAAAGGAAGTGCCACTATCCAAATACCACACAGATCCCAAGGCACTTGACACCATGAATGCTATCAATGAGAAGTCAAGCTCAAATTGTGAGGCAAGAGCCTCACCAGCTGCATATCCTCGAGCCTTCTTGTTCTTGTTCTTTTGTGGACAGTTAGTAGCAAAATGCCCATGCTCGTGACAGTGAAAACACTTCACCTTGGACATGTCCCGCTTCTTGCCATCTTGGACTCAGATTTAGAATGGAATTTTTCCCCCTTCCCCTTATTCACCTTGGTAGCCAAATAAAAATCCTCTTCATCTTCGTTCTTAGATGAAGATCCATCTCTAGTGTTCCATTTCAACTCCTCCTGCACCAAATCCGACCACAGTCGTTCCCAATCTGGAAATGTTTCCCTTCCATTGACAGAGTCTTGCTAACTGTGCCAACTCTTGGGAAGTCCTAGGAGAGCCAAACACACCAAGTCAACATTAATGAATGTTATACCAACACTCCCTAGTTCATGCCGACATTGGACAAACTTTGTTAGATATTTTGGTATGGAGTCGCCCTTTTCCATCTTGATCTTCCTGAGTTTATCTTTGAGTGCCAATTTCCTAGGGTCGCTGCTGCTCTGGAATAGATCTGTCAAAGCCTTCCACATTGAATATGGTGTGGCTTTCCCATGGAGGCTTGAGACAATGTGGTATCGTACTCCCTCCAACAAGATCCTCCTCGCCTTTTCCACTTTCTTTTTCCATGCATCAATATTTGCAGCATCTGTTACAACGGGTTTAGGAACATCATTGTCAATGAATTCCTTTAAGCCATTTTCTTCGAGTACTGCCTCCATGCTGTCCTTCCAAGTAATATAGTTTGAGCTGCCCTCGATTGCATACTCCAACCTCAAGCCATTGAAAGCCATTTCAATCTTGAATTAGTTGTAGCACCAAGAAAGTCTTTCTGCAAATTCGAATTCTATCCAGTCACAAACTCAACTCCTGTTTCACTTCTGAAATTTCCTGTGCTCTGATACCATGTAGAAATTATACAACATGCATGTATATCTTGGATTCACCATATCTAACAATGTACTAAAGTTAAATACTAATTCTCTTCTACAAATATTTTGGGGAATTAAAAACACAATCGCTAATCACATGAAGCAAAGAATAATCAATCAATCCACAACACATATAATTTCCCGGGGAAAGATTGCTGCTCAAAATGCCACTATCTTCTATTGTATATTAAGCATGGATCATGAAACAATTACATACAAAACTATTCTCACAAGAGCCCTCCAATACTCAGCTAATTGTCTCACATTTTCATACAAAAGATGACCAATACTTAACCAATTTACTGCCTCCAGATAGTTTACCTTGCTTGCACAATCCCTTATGAATGCAATCCCTAAAAGATAGGAATTTTTTCCTTTCTTGATTGTGCAAGTATCATGGGCACTCCAATGGGTGTTTGGTTGCACGTGTGCAACCCAATAATCCTACAAATGACAGTCAACTTCCCTTTCACCTAAATCTCAATTGGGTCTCCACTGGATCTAACATGCATGTAGCTAATAATAGTATATCCTCAGTTGCATGTGAGATCACTGATTGTGAATTAATTAATATTTAATTCACTTGATCTCTCACTAGTGTATCTAACAGTTACAACTAGCACAAATGAGTTTAACTCACTTAACTAAGCTAAACTGATTACAACCCGCATTAACTAATGCACCACTGCACTTCAAACTCTGTTACAACTAGAATTATGCTGCATGCCTCACCAACTACCTCTAACTCGAAATCCACTAGCTAAATGATTTTATTAGTCTCAATTAACTATTACAAGTTATTATTGAGAATAGATTACAGTTTATTGTCCATCTTAATTAAGGGATAACTAAAAGAGACATGCACCAAAAATAGCATTGTGGGCCCACTCTAGTGTAGGTGCTTAATGCACTAGGCATGGGTGCTAAAAATTTCTTGTTGAATCTCAACAGATCATATTATAGGTTCGGATAAAATCTTAGTGACATAATGGTTCAATGCTAGTGGAAGTCTATGGTTTATAGTGTTGTTCGATGACAAGTTCACAGTGATACAATGGCTCAGTTCAAGTACCAAGTATATTAGTTGCAATTCGATGATGCCACAGTTTAATGTGTCGGTGTTTCAGGAGATGGTGTCTCAGTTCAAATGTATGGTACCATTCTCAGTGCTGCAGTGACATAATGCTCAGTATCAAATGTGAGATCATAGGAAGGTTAAGCATTATGTTTTTTTGTTATATAGAGGTCACAGTACAATGAGTTATCACTGTAGTCTTGATGCTTCTACAATGATAACTTACATGGACATGTTTTGGTGTCAAAGTGCAGCATGGTGCAATCAAGGAAGATGATTGTGTCTTAGTCTATGGGAGGAAGTTTTGGGTTCAATCTTCCACGTCATGTCCTGGTGCAAAGTAGTGTAGAAAAATGCAGAAAAGAGAAGATCATCATAAGGAGGCTAAAAGAGAAGTGACAAGGTATTGGAGGAATACTGGTGTCAAGTCATGGTCATGGTACTTTTCAATGGAAAATCTATAAGAATAATTTTTTTGGGTTTTCCTCTCCAAGAGGGAGAGGTTTTGGCCTTGGCTTGAAAAGCCTAAACTTTGTGTCTCTTTTGTTTTGATAATTTCCTTGATGAAAGACATAATAAGATAACTAAGATACTATTAAAGTAAAGAAGCATAAAAAGTATAACAAAAGGAGTTATCAAGTAAGAGAATTAAATTAAACACATCCCGACCAAATTCTCAACATATTTTGGCCCAAAGTTGCTCATTTTCTGTCATTAATAGAGAGGATAAAACTACTTACATGGGATCAAATGTAGAAAAGGAATTTTGGGGACCATTTTTTTCCATCTCTCTGGGAACTAAGAAGAAACCATGGAACATATATTTAACTCTTGTCCTTTTGTTGAAAATATTTGGTCTCAAATTCATTCTCTTTTTGGTTACTAGGACTGCACTCTTAACAACCTAGTGGAATCATTGGAGTAGTGTAATTTTAATTTATTCAACAACCCAATGGTAAATAGAGCCTAGATTTTGGTTGGTGGCTTTTTCTAGTGAGAACTATGGAAATAAAACAATAGGAGGATATTCAAAATCAAGAAAGAGAATGCAAATATTGTTTGGCATATTTTCAAGCAGAATATCAGAGAAATGGTTCTTTTAGAATCATCGTTCCCTGAAGACTAGAAGGTAAACCATCAGGAGGTTGAGATATTGAAGAGCTTGGACATCTCTCAGGCCATTAATCCTCCCTCTGCACATAATGTATTTTCTCTTGGAGGTCTTCACCCTCCTATTTCACGCCTCCACTAGTGGGATTCACAAAACCAAATTTTGATGGTGCCTCTAAAGGAAATCCTAGCCCTGTAGGATATGGAGGAATATTTAAGGACTGTAATAAGAATACCTTGATGGCATATGTAGATAACTGTGGAAAAAATAGTAATAATGTTGTGAGATTTCTAGCTCTTAAAAAGGGATTGTAAATGGCTCTTGATGTAGGCTACTCTAAACTTCAACTTGATGGGGACTCCCAGTTGTCCATTTTGAATGTTTAGAAAAAAATCAGTGGTGACCCCATATCAAAATTGTGTAAGAGTTAGGGACTTGAACACCTCATCTCTCATATTCTGACACTGATCCTCTCCATAAATTATTATCACCTCCCACTCGAGAAGAACATGTAATAAAGTAGTTGATTTTCTTGTCAATTTGGGCTACCAGGACATAAAAATCTACCTCAATTCAACGTGGTAGATGGTGGATTAGCCAACATGGTTAGCATTGATGCAATCCATTATGGACGAGGATAATCACTCCCAGATCGGGGTGGAAAATGAGGTGAATCAGGAGGTATGGGGGTGAGCTTGTGTCATGAATAAATATTCATAAACTAAATATATAAATATTCATAAACTAAATATTAATTACATAAAATCTTAAAATCATAAAATATAAATAAGTAATAACTTAATTAATTAAATTTTCATTAATTATGAAAGGGAATTATTGTAAAAAAGACATGAATTTTAAAAGAAACCTTGTGGTCTGTCAACGCCTATTAAGGTGAACCGCCCAAGGAATTGTAAACCATCATTCATTATTCAATTTTAATAAAAAGTGTTACAAATTTACAGAGTGTAAATGTGAAGAAAATCCATTGTACATGTATGCACCTTAGCAGTGATATCAGATCTCGTTCATGTCCTTGGAAAGTAATTGCACAGACTAATTGTGCTACCTTTCCTCACCTTCGCTCTCCATTTCCAAGGCTTGGTCTCCACTGCCACACATATCCAACATTGCAATCAACACCTGGCGTTCTCCTATCTATGCATCAAACCTATGTTCCACGTTCCTCGTCCTAGAATCATGACACCTTGTCTTTCATTCTTATCATTGGATATTGTGCATATACCCCTTGTCATATGTTGTTCCCACGTGATCATAGGCATGTTCGAGCCGTTCTGCAATCGAATAATGCTTCCGCACCTATTGAATCATTCCTCGACCACTGGTCTGCTAGCCAAACCGATGCTGAGCCGTGATCATTTTCCCTCGACGACATCCTTTTTCCGATCAACATCCCTTGGGCTATTCGCTTGGCTCCTTGTCATTCTACCATTTTTCAGGTTGTCACGATTTCCTATGTTCCTTTTAATTTTTCTCCCAAACATTATGCCCACGTTTGGTCCCTTAATAATATATATATAAATTTTAGTATAGTTATATATATTAATTTATTTAATAAAAATATAAACAAAAAAAAGTTGGTTCCACCGAGAAAAAAAGGAACTCGATAGAATGTTCCAATGCCATGATAATGTTGAAAAGAAGCAGGAAGAACTCAGAAAAGGCCAAGATAATATAATTATTACTCAAGACCAAATGGAAAACAATATAAAAAAAGAGAACGTTGAGAAAATGTTGAGCGAGTTGATGGGAGTCAACCCATCTTTTAATCCATTAATCACACAAGAAATGTCACAAAGTCCCAACACCCCAGAAGGCGAAATTTTTCCAAGTCATGAATTTCTGTCAATTCACAAAGTACCACAAATACTGCATATACAGTTCCGAGGAAGTTGTACTATACAAAGTTTCCCAAAAAGGACTATCAAAAAATTAAAAGGGAATTACCTAAGTACGATGGTAAGGACCATAGGGGTGTCATTGTGTGGGTAAATAAAATGGAGGCCATATTTAGAACAAACCCGCCAATAGGTGAGCAAGAGAGGATCATGACCGCATCCAATAACTTGGAAGTTGAAGCATACAATTAGTTCCTATGGTGTTCCAACATATGTGAGGCTCATTTGTTCATTTGGAAAAATTTTGTGGATGCCCTGCTCAAAAGGTTCCATGATGAAGAAGAAGACGATGTTTACGAAACATTCATTCATCTCAAACAAAAATGGTTTGTAAGAGAATACATCCAATATCGGGAAGTATTAGCTATAAGACAAAGGTGTTCTTTGATGAAGAACTGATAAAAATGTATACATGCGGACTTAAAGAGTATATTCGAGAAGAATTAAAACTATATAAACCCAAAACCATTGACGAAGATAGACATGCAACAATAATTATTGAGCTAAAATATAAGTTCCATAAAACACCATATGCTAGTAATGAAAAGTCAAATAACTACTTAAAAGGAAAGTCAAGTATGTCTTCTTCAGAAAACACTGGTAAGTACATTCCACCCTCGATGCGCGAAGGAGGAAAACCACATTAAACTTTTTAAAAGAGAAAACGTGCTAAATGTTGGACATGTGGAGATAAATATTCTCTAGGACACAGATGCACTACTCAAAAAATTTACATTTGCGACGTAGAACAAGAAGAGAAATATTTAGACATTAACTCTGACAAAGAAACCAGCGAAGGAAATGAGACTCCTAATCCAGATCCAGAAGAAGAAAATATGCCAATAATTTCTCTCACAGTTATCACACGGATAGCCCAGCCACAAACATTAAACCTTAAAGGACATATTAAGAAGTCGAAAGTTATTATGTTGATAGATTCAAGAAGTACACATAATTTTATAGATTTCAATGTCACAAAAAAGCTAAAATTTTTTTCCTATCCCGTAGCAGATTTAAAAGTTATGGTGACAGATGGGAAAAGAATAGATGGAGTAGGAAAGTGCCATAAGGTTAAAATGCAACTAAACGACTATGAAATGGAATCTAGTTTTTATATAGTTCCCTTAGGAGGCGTAGATGTCATCTTGGGAGTACAATGGTTACAAACGTTAGGGACGTACTCGGAAAATCACCAAATTTTTTTTTATTAAGTTCAAAATGGATGGAAGAAATTACAAGTTGTTCGAGTTCCAAGCCCCTCCTACCCAAATTGTTTCTGCTTAACAAATGAAGAAGCTTATTTTCAAGGGAGCACCAATATTCATTACAGAATTCCAACAGTTAGATTTTTTTATCTATGGAAGGAGCTCACCTACAATCCGAAGTTACATCCCTAATCCATAAATATGACAAGGTGTTTCAAGAATTACCCATGAAGTTACCTCCGGAAAATAAAATCGAACATATCATTGAATTCAAGCTAGATGTAACACCGGTAAATGTCAAACCATATCGCTACCCCATCATCATAAAACAGAAATAGAAAGGCTGATTAAAGATCTGTTAACATGCAGAGTTATTATGAACAAAAAAAGTCCATATGCGACTCCCGTAGTGTTGGTTCAAAAGAAAGATGGGACTTTCCGATTATGTATAAATTATTGAGGACTAAACAAGATTACTATTAAATACAAATTTGTCATTCCATTTATTGATAAGATGCTGGATGAACTCCATGTCGCAGAATATTTTTCAAAGCTAGATCTGAGATCAAGCTATTATCAAATCTGAGTAATACTAGAAGACATCGAAAAGACTACGTTTAGAACTCATGAAGGACATTATGAGTTTAAAGTAATGCCATTTGGGCTAACAAATGCACCAAAAAATTTCCAAGCAACCACGAATAAGCTTTTTTGTCCATACTTACGAAATTTCGTATTGGTTTTCTTTGACGATATCCTTATCTACAGTAAAATTTGGAAGGAACATCTCAAACATTTAGAAGTACTTTCTGTATTAGAAAGGAATAATTTTTATACAAAATTATCAAAGTCTACCTTTGGACAAAAGGAAGTCGAATATCTGGGTCACATCATATCCAAGGAAGGAGTCAAAGTCAACCCTAGTAAGATCAAAGTGATTAAAGAATGGCTAAAACCCAAGAACATAACTGAGAGGATTTCTAGGGTTAACTGGATATTACTGAAGATTCATAAATAATTGTGCACATTTGACTCCGCCACTCACAAAATTGTTAAAAATAATGTTTTCCAATGGAATAACCAAGCAGATGAATGATTCGAGAATCTAAAAAAGGTAATGTCAACCACACCGGTACTGGCCCATATTTATCCAACCATTCATAGTCAAATGTGATGCTTCAGGGTTTGGAATTGGAGCAGTATTAATGCAAGACAACCATTTTATAGCCTTCGAAAGCAGGAAGCTTAATATATGAGAAAGCTTGAAATCAACTTACCAAAAGGAGATGATTGCCATTATACATGCCTTAACTAAATGACAACAGTCCCTGCTCGGAAGTAAGTTCTAAATTCAAGCCGACCACAATAGTCTTCAATTCCTACTTAAAAAAAAAAACATTATCAATAGAAAAACAAAAATGGATGGAGAAGCTTTCTGCATTCGACCTGGAAATACTGCACAAAAAGGGAAAGGAAAATGTTGTCATCGATGCACTATCACGGAAAGATGATGACAACACAACATGTGTCACCTTGGTAGTTGTTCCTGATAGGCTAGATGAAATACGAGCTAAATATGCCAAGGATTTGGAATGTGATTCTATGATTGAAAATATCAGTCAATATGCCAACTTTGAATGGAAAAATGACATATTGTGGTACAAAGATGGAATTTATCTAACTCCATCATCCAAATTTATAATGAAAATTCTAAACTAATCTCATAGTTCTCCTGTAGCTGGACATGTTGGATTATTTAAAACCTACCACAACATTCATCAATTGTTCTACTGGAAAGGTATAAGTAAGGAAATCCAAAAGTATGTCGCTGAATGTGATATTTTTCAAAGAAGTAAAAGTGAAAATATTCCAACTCCTTGGTTACTACATCCATTACATATTCAAAATAAAAAATGGGAAGAAATATCGATGGATTTCATTGAAGGACTACCTACGTCTGATGGAAAGGACAAGATATTCGTCGTAGTATATAGACTCACCAAATATGCCCACTTCATAGAAATCAGGAAAGTTGAAACAACCAAGCAAGTCACAAAGGTTTTTTGTAAAAAAGTTTACAAACTACATGGTTTTCCGAAGGTTGTTGTCTGTGATAGAGACAAAATTTAGAGGCAATTTTTGGAAGGATTTTTTCCACCAAGCAGGAATATCTCTCAACATGAGTTCGACTTATCATCCCCATGTTGATTTTTGGTAGAATAGAATTTCCTCTAACTCTAAAATTTTGCACGAAGACTTAGACACATGTATTCCAAAGAACCCAGAAATAATTCTGGGAAATTCCACCCGGATTGTGTTTTATTAAAATAATTAATTATTTTTAATACGAGGCTAAGTTTAAACTTAGGAAATTAAAATAATTAAAGGGTGTTAATAAAACAAGGTGTGAATCTTCTAGAAAAAGATGGATATCAATTCAAGAAAATCGTAGCCATTGATTAGCGATTTAATCTCTGTCGTTAAAGTCTCAATGAGAAGATTATAAGAAGGACCTGATGGAGCATTTGGAAAGAACACCGACATAGTCTAGAGATCGAAATGCTTTAGTGAGAAGTGATTAGGGAGAATATCAATCAAGTTGATTCTTACAGAGAGGGGCAGAGATAATTTCTGGTTGGAGATATTTCCTGATCTGGAGAGTACAAGGTAGATGGGGTAGAGAGTAGTCCGGAGAGGCAACACAGTGCTAGCCACACAGAGAAACAGTTTGTATTTCTGTTGAGAGACAATCATGATCCAGTGTTAGAGCCAAGGTGTGAGACCGAGAGGCCATACGGCTGAAGTTTCCAGTTGGCAGAGAGATTAGAGGAGGTGCAACATAGTCCCGTCAGCAGTGACGCAGTGATTACGTAAGTGTGATGCAGTACTGCACAGAGGCTCATCTCTAGTGCAGACCAGTGTCAGATCTTTTAGTGACAGGGTGAGATTATTTCACCAGCTCTTTTTTCAGTTAGATCTCTGTATAGGATTCCCAGTCTGGGCATCCGAAGGATTTTACTTAGAAATTATTGCATAATAATACAAACCCTCAACTGCTGCACCGGTTTTCCTGCATTAGGTTTTTCGAGGACACAGTCCAAAAATAATGGTTTCGTGTGTGTTTATTGTGTCTTCTTACTCATATCTTATTTCCACACTTATTTTTCATAGTTTAATTTTGTGAAGGTTGTAGTGTGATGTATTCAGTGTTTTCCGTAGTTAACTGCAAATAAATTGTTAAGTAAAGGTTAACAATTAGTGAATCTTTTCCAATTGCTCCAATAGGATTCTAGATCTAGGATTTTTCACATGGTATGAGAGCTTGTATAAATATGCGGGAAAAGCAAGAGGGTAGACCAGAAAGATCCAACATTGAGAAGAAAGTAGGAGATCAAAGAGTTGTGTAAGCAGTAGATCGATTTCCCTAGAAATTGCACAGTCCAAGCCAGGAGGGCTAGATCTGCAAGGAAATATCTCTCTGAGTATGTCGACAGAAAGGTAGGATTTTCCAGTTTGTAGTTTTTTAGAGGCAGAGGGATAAGCACAAAATATTCAACGTAGATCAGTTACCGGTGGGGTGCATTTTTCTTGTAGCAGTAGTCACTGGTGCAGAAAGTGTCAGAAGAGAGAAGAAAAAGACACTTTCAAGGGAATTTTGACCTCAGAGATTTTCTTGACCAAGAAATGATGATTTCCCGTGAAGAATAAGTGAGATCATGATTTATTTGGTTGACTCTAGCAAGGAGTGCGTAGAGACAGTTGCGCAGAGGGTTAGAGGTAGTAGTTCGACATCTGATTGGGTGAGATTCCAACTAGTGGGTTGCGTGATCAGGATCATTTGGAGGGTGCCTCCAACTATGTAATCTGGAAGGCAATGATATCCTTCCTTCTAGATGAGCATGAGCTCAAGGAGTTCATCGATAGTGTAGTAGCTGAACCTGTAGATGCAGCACCGTTGAGAGGCTTTAATAAGAGCATGGAAAAAGCCAAATGGTTGATCCTTGACAGAGTGAAGGATCACATAGTCTCACATATTTATAGAAAAGGGAATTCCAAAGAGATGTGGGATGCATTGGCTATGTTGTATGAGGGGTCTTCCGAGCAACGAAATATGTTCTTGGAGGAAAATATGCGGTATAAAATGAGGTATAAGGGAGAACACATAGACCCATTCCTTGTAAAACTTCAAGATGTCTGAGATCAACTAAAAGTTGTAGGAGAAACTCCTTAGGCCACAAATATGGTCATATTGGCTTTGAATTTTGTTTCCGAAGAATATCAAGACTTTTTCCAAAGTATATTGGGAAGAGAGAATTTGTCGAAATCGGAAGGAATGTGGGAAACTCTTCAGTAGGAAGAGATGAGGAGAGACTTACTCAGGTGCAAACTTGATGGAAACAATAGTAGGACGAAGCCAAAGGAGGTGGAGGAGAATGTAGCCCTTGCATCAAAGGGGCAGCAAGAGCAGCGAAGGTGAAAGAAGGATGTCTCTAAGATTAAATTCTTCCGGTGTGGTGAGATGGGACATTACGCTACACATTGTCCTCCCAATAAGAAGGACAAAGATGAGAAGCATGATCTGCAGGCTGCAACTACGAGGATTGAGGAGGAGGAGTTCGCAATGATTGCCCACATATCTACAGGCGAGAATTGGGGTGATCTAGAACTGTAGTTCACCAGATCTGCGGTTGGGCAGGATCCTTGAGGAGTCCACCTCTCGGATCATCACCTTGACACAGGAGCCCAAATCAGAAGTATAAGGATGGAAAAGTATCAGTTGGTGCAGAGGAGTGTAGAAGTGACAACACAGTGGCTAGAGAGTGCCATAGACTGAGTAACGCAGCGAAGAGTTGGGAAACAATACAGGAAGGCATAGTGCAGAGTCACCAATAGTGTAGCAACTTCAGACGGACAACACAGATACTAGAAGCAGTTAGATCTTCAGTACGAGATGCATCATACTAAACACTTAGTTCAGTACTTGGATTTTTTTTTTTTGCAATGAGCAACAGAGTTGCAGTGCAATAACAATTGTTAGTAGTATGTAGGGTCAGCAGTGGCACAGATGCAACAACGCAGTGTTTGTGGGTAGCAGTGTCATACATCAACAACACATAGGGAGATGTTGCAGAATTAGAACATTACTTTAGCTAGATGTATTGCTAGAGCACATTGCTCACTAAGAGGGAGTGTTGATTTCTGGTAGCATCGAATGTGCTCTAAGTATCAAATTTTACAGGGAGGCTTAGACACATGTATTCCAAAGAACCCATAAAGAGTTTTGAGAAATTCCACTCGGATTCTGTTTTATTAAAATAATTTATTATTTGTAATGGGAGCCTAATTTTTAACTTAGGAAATTAAAATAATTGAAGGGTATTAATAAAACAGGGTGCGAATCTTCTAGAAAAATACAGAGATCAAGTCAAGTTAATATTAGTCGTTGATTAGCGATTTAATATCGATTTTTGAAGTCTCAACGAGAATATTATAAGAAGGACTTAATGGGGCATTTAGAAAGAACACTGACAAAGTCTAGAGATCGA
This sequence comes from Pinus albicaulis, assembly GCA_034641835.2. Taxonomy (NCBI): domain Eukaryota; kingdom Viridiplantae; phylum Streptophyta; class Pinopsida; order Pinales; family Pinaceae; genus Pinus; species Pinus albicaulis. Next base: position 991,037,530 of record CM076570.1, on the reverse strand, counting down.
AATTTTTAGTGAGAAGAGTACAATAGAGAGAAATCCGGAGAGGAAATGTAGAGCCAGCCACACAAAGGTTGCACATAGCTTTAAAGGGAGTTTGTATTTACGCTGATAGAAAATCAAGATCTAGTGTCGAAGCCAGGGTGTGAGACTGGGAGGCCAGAGGGCCGAAGTTTCCAGTTCGCAGAGAGATCAGAGGAGGTGCAGCGCAGTCCCAACAACAGTGACGTAGTGACTACGTAGGTGTGACATAGTATTGCGCAGAGGCTCATCTCCAGCGCAGATCAATGCTGGATATTCTAGTGATAGGGTGAGATTGTTTCACCATCTCTTTGTTCAGTTAGATCTCTGTATAGGATTTCCAGTCTGGGAATCTGAAGAATTGTACTCAGAAATCACTGCATAATAATACAAACCCTCAGTTGCTGCATCATTTTTCTTGCATTAGGTTTTTTTGGGACTTAGTCCAAAAATAACAATGTCGCGTGTGTCTATTGTTTCTTCTTGTTCAAATCTCGTTTCCACACTTATTTTTCGCAGTTTAATTTTTTGAAGGTTGCAGTATGATGTATTCAGTGTTTTTCATAATTAACTGCAGATAAATTATTAAGTAAAAGTTAATAGTTAAGTGAATATTTTCCAGTTATTGCAATAGGATTCCAGACATTAGGGGATTTTTGAGGTCTAAAATGGGCCTCCTAAGGAAATTATAAAATAATTGTGGAAATAATAAAATAAGATTATATTACATCATCAAATTTTAGAGGGAAAAAAGAAAAAAATAATTTTTTCAACTCGTATTTTTCACTTATCTCCCTATGTGTTTACTCAAATTTCGTGTAGAAACACTAGTTGGATGCATAATTTGATTCCTCATCCAAGGAGTATCCATGGTACATACTTTTGATGGACCCTACTACACAAACACTGATAAATAAATGAAAAACACGATTGTAATCATGTTTTTTCATGCATTTCTCATTTTCTGTGTAGTAGGGTCCATCGAAAGTATGAAACATGGGTACTCTTTGGATGAGGAATAAAATTTTGCATCCAACGAGTACTCCCAATTTAAATTTGAATAAAACTTTAGGGAGATAAGTTGAAAATACGAGTTGAAAAAATATTTTTATTATTTTATTATTTTTTAATCTTTTTAATTTTTTATTCCAAAAATTGTGAATCATCCCCCATGGTTGACATCATCATCTTGAATCTTATTGGTTCTTATAAAGCTTATTTTTGGTGTACATTTTTCTTAGGAGACCTATTTTAGACCTCAAAATTCCCCTAATGTCTAGGAATTTTCACACCCGATATAGATGGTCAAACTGAAGTTGTAAATAAATGTTTGGAAACATATCTCTGTTGTTTTTTCACTGAAAAAAAACAAATGGTGCCATTCGCTACACCTAGCAAAATGGTGGTACAATACCACCTATCATACTTCAACCAAAATGGCTCCCTTCTAAGCCCTATATGGCTATGAACCACCCAAGTGGAAGGATTTTGCGTTATACAATTCTAAGGTTCAAGCAATAAGGAACCACTTAGAGGAAAACCAAAGAATTATTAACTTGTTATAAAGAAAATTTAACAATTGCACGCAATAGAATGAAGCAACAAGCTGACCAACACTACACAGAACGAGAATTCGAAGGGGGCTGTGTTTTCGTCATACTTCAACCTTATAAGAATTTATCATTGAAACAATAAGGAAAAAATAAGTTAGCTCCTAAGTATTATGGGCCATACCAAATAATCAAAAAACAAGTAGAGTAGCTTATGGATTGAAGTTACCTGACAATTATCGAATCCACAACACATTTCATGTATCAAGTCTAAAAAAAGTACTAGGACAAAATGAAATAACTCAAATGGAGATACCTGAGACTGATGAAGAAGGAAGGATAATATTAGAACCTGAGGACATACTCGCTACCAGAGAGAAAGTACAATGATCCAAGACTATTAAAGGATATTTTATCAAATGGAAGAGACTGCAAGAAGAAGATTCATCATGGGAGACAAAATGTTTTCGTCAACAACACCCAACCTTACTTATGCTTTGAGGACAAATAATTTTAAGGGAGAGGCAATGTTATGAATAAATAATCATAAACTAAATATATAAATATTCATAAACTAAATATTACTTAAATAAAATCATCAAATATCAATAAGTAATAATTTAATTAATTAAATGTCCATTAATTATGAAAGGGCACTATTCTTCAAAAGATATGCCTTTTAAAAGAAACCTTGTGGCCTGTCAATGCCTATTAAGGTGAACCACCCAAGGAATTGTAAACCATCATTCAGTATTCAATTTTAATAAAAAATATTACAAATTTACAGAAGGTAAATGTGAAGGAAATCCATTGTACATATTTGCGCCTTAATAGCCTACCACCCCACCATTAAGCAAGTCATTTATGAAGGGGATGGCATGGCCAACCACCTGCATGTGGGCATACTCAACGCAATTAAACATGGAAAGTAGAATCCCACTTTGATACTATGGTTTATAGCTCAGACTACAATGTATTAGGAATAATAAGTTTCCCACGCCTCATCCATAGGTGGGATATTTACGAGGTTCTAGTGGCGTCGAGGGGTAATTCAATGCTCGATCTACAACCTCTTTAGAATTCTCAGTTTTGTTCCCTCCTGGAACAACTTTGTCTGCGTTACTTACCAAAAAAGTGATCTAAACCCTTGTTGTCTAAGTAAAGGCTTTCCAATGTGAATATAGTTGTCTTACGACCTACATTATGTTTGGATAGATGGGTTACAAAGGATCGTTTGTAGTATAGATGGGGCAATTTGAAAGACAAAAAGTGTTCCGCTGGCGCTTGAGGTGTTGGCACTTCATTCCATCCTTCAATAATCCATCTCCATCATATGGAAATGATTCCAGTCAAGGGTATTACTTGAGTCCTTAGTCTATATTGTTTTTTCCTGATGAATAACATTAATTGGCTCCTATATTGTTGTTATTATAGCTTGTGCTAGGTTCAAGTTGTATGGTTGGAAGTTGTGTGCCAAAAATTTGAATCAATTCCCTCAACGTGGTGCATTTCTTGGTGATTTTCTCTTTAAATCATGCGCTTTCTATTGGAATTTGTGGTTTGGTTTATGGATTTGTCTTTTCTAGCTCTATACAATCCCTAGAGGCCACTTTCTTCCTACTCCTGATAACCCCTATTTAGATCCTTGGTACCTTTTCCATTCAGACAACATGCCTTGGTGGAGGCCACAGTCCCCAAGGCATTAATTGATCCCAACAATATGAAAAAGAAGTTGTTGGCACTTTTCACTTTATTTCCCCCCCTGAAGCTTGCAACAAAATTCATCACCTTGAATTCCATGTTGTTTTGGATATAAAAGTGTTTTCAAACTCAGATATATTGGAGGTGGTTTCACAATGGGTTCTTGAGCTTGGCTATACTAGGGGAAGAAGGAAGCAGTACCTCAACTCCATTGCTTTACACTAGCAAATGAAGACCTTCTCAGGAAGGGTCTTAAAAGACAAACAAGAAGAAATATATGATATTTTAATTGCATTGAATGACATTAAATGTGCTCAATGGACACAACAAATTTTCCAAGAAAGAATGGATACCAGGATTGCTCATTTAGAGATCCACTTCCATTATAATTTTGATATCCCAGTGCCTCTGAGATCTAGTGCTAAAGATACTACACTTGTTACTTCTTCTAATTCTTGAATGTTTGTAATGTTGGACAACAGATTTTTGGTATGTAGTATGATAGGAGATATGTATTTTTTGATGAAGACATTTTAAATATTTTGGGTAGTTTTATTATATGTAGGAAGTCAAAATTATCTGGTTTCCCACAAGGCAGATTGAAACCACCTACAATGAACTTTGTTTGAACCATGGTCAACTAGATGATGTATATTGATATCATGCTTTTTTTTGAGGTAATACAAATCTTAATTCAAAAAAAAGGGGAAAGGATGTCTTCAAAGGAAAAATGTGAGGGTAGAGAGAAAAGTATGGGAGTTTGATTGTTGAAACAAAAGAAAGCACATGGACCCCAACATTTAGTGGGATTACAAACATATACCATGAGAAAAACAAGGCAAGGGGTCTTCCACTAGATAAATTTAATTAAGTGTGTGTGGCTTATTTGGTTTGAAAAACCAAATCATCAAAGAAAAATCTCTCAAGTGGTCTTAGTTGGTGGGTTTTGCAATTCCCAAGTGATCTAGTGATAACATGCACATTGAGATAATGTGAGAAGGAAAGTTTGACGAAGGCTTATTTCATAATGAGGATCCTAAATAAATATATTGAACTACAAAAACTAGTAAAAGAGACAATAAGGAAGAATGAACAACTACACAAGGTTAGAGTGCCTCTAAAAATACATCCTACGAGAGATTAGCACAAAAGGCTAAATTTTCTGCTACAATATTAACACAAGTACATATTAGAATAGCTTTTAAAATGAAATACTTCGGCATAAATTATAGCAAATTGTCAATTTCCTAGCTATCATCCCTTCCTAAGCCTATTTGATGTTTTTATATTCAAGATTAATAATTACTTTCCTCCTTTTTGCGGATGTTTCCATACTAAAAAAACATTGTGACTATCTTTTTTTGTTAGCTGCATATAATATTGACCCATATCTTTACTCAAAATTTCAATGCATAATTGATCTTGTCAATATATTTGTCTTGTTGTTGGTCCCACTTCATGCCTTTGGTCTATGATACCCTACTAAGAACAAAATATCTAAGTTCTCCATCAAACCCATGTTATTCCCTAGCTTATAATTCAAATTTAGAACCAAAATAAACCTATAAACCATCATCTTTGTTTCAACTACAATCTAGGGAGGATCTAGATGGAATTCTTATGTTTATCCAATGGACATCCTTGACATTAATATTTACACACTTGAAATTCTATGACTTGTTCTGTTTCATCTTGATAATTAAATAATTATGGAAAAAAATAAAATTCAATAATCGACATGAACAAAGTATAATTAAGTTGTAGAGCTAGGTATCAGCCAATATAAGACACCTAAACAATTTTAATCAATTATTGTTGTTCAATTTTTTATTGGTTGCAACACTATACCTTAGAAAGAGGAATACTATCAAGCCACCGAATCATAGAAAGTTGTGAATGATGTTCATTTATTATTATGGAAACTAGTGAAATTGACATATCAAATGCTATGTTACTAATATGGTTTACAAACCTATTTCAGGAATAGGTATTTATAGCCTTGAATATAGACTTGGCATCATTAGACACTATCTAGATTGCAATTGCAACAGGTAAGAAAACATGTGATCTTTTACTCTAGTTAATGTCCATTTCTAGTCATGAGTTTTACATTTAATGTAATCTTACTCTATAATATATATGGCTATTTGTAGTCATGTCATTTAAAATATTGATCATAATTACTAAAACTAAAACCAATAACTTAAGTTGATAGCATTTGAGTAACTATGATGTTAGAGTAGCATTTCAACATGGCTATACTATTTATAAAAATGAAAACGGTTAACAAGGAAATCATTATTAATTTTTATCCATGCGACAATTGAAATTTTGACTTGTTAAACTTAAATTAACATTAATGACCACAAAATTTATGTGTCATATTTTATGTAAACCCTAGTAACATCTTAATATTAACTTATGCCTCATAATAAACATGGATAGACCCTCATCCTTTACACCCTCATTCTAGTAGGAAGACTTTTTCCCATCTGCAGCTGAGGATTCCATAGCTCCACAAAGTAATATATGTGTATTCTTTCTGCGGAGAATAACTCTGAGAAAAATGGAAAGTACTCTCTGAAAATGGGTTCTTCATCGGATCCCTAGGGAAAGTGCCCTACTGAAAGTTTTGATCTGAACCTGGAGGCTTCGTGACAACATATGTACTCTTTCATTTTATAGCTTGGGAGTTTAAATCCAGAGGTGTGTAGACACCACAATTGTGTACGGTGGAATGCATATTTATTTATGTAAAAATCTGCATTGGCATTAACTATTGGGAAAATGTTTAAACACTATCATGGGGTGATTAAATTAGGTGGCATGCATGGTTGTGTTCGACATTAAATAAACTAGAAATTGCCCCAAAAGGTGCAAAGAGAGGTTGATAGGTTTTTTAATTTGGAAAAGTTGTATGAGAAATGTATTTGTAGACATATATGCCATATGCTTTGAATTTTCAAAAGTAGAAAAGTCAACCTTTAAAGATGAGAAGTCATCCATTAGATCCTAGCTTTAATTAAAAGTAACTATTACCTACACCCCAATTGAAAACTATAAAAAATATATTTTGTTTGTTTTAATGTTTATACATAATATAACATTGCTTCCTCTAACACCTTCGTCTTTGCCTCCTATGCACTTTGTTTTGCGATAGAACCATCCCCTCTCAATCCCTTACCTATCTCTCTACAACTAGTGTTGGAGCCTACTTTGAGCAGTATTTTTTCCCATGCTACACGCCCTCTTATTGATCCCTTTATTATGCCTACTGCTTAGGGACCCCTGGCTTTTGCACCTCCTCCTAACAACAAAGTTTTCACAACATACAATTAAAAGTTATGAGAGCCACTTTCCCAAAATACAGTTGCAGAATTGGCACAGTTTAATTAATTGATGGCATTTCCCAATCGTTATTGGAACTTCCTTCTCTAGCTTGTTTTATTCATATAGGTAATCGTTCTTCCTTTTAGTCATCCAATGGATTTTTGTCCCCCGGTCTCTTCAACTGGAATAACACCAACAACCATGTTTTCTATTGTGTTGTTTGTCGTAGATGGGACAATATTTCCTTTTCTTATTCCTATATTTATAACTTTTTCCCTCTGGTTTCTATTCCAATTGTCTCATTAGAGGCCTTTGCTAAATGTGGCCATTACAAGAATAATTAGCAATAGATACAAATCACAACCGTGTCTCAGCCCTTGTGGATTTTGAAAAACTGAGTGGGCTTCCCATTTAATGAGAACCATCATAGAAGCCGATCTGATGCATCACATTATCCTAGGCGACAAGAAGCCTTCTTGGGTTGTAGGGATAGAAACATTCTAGAGTGGTTTCTATTTTTTTGAATGCCAATCGGCTACAAGAATTACTAGGCTACACAATATACATGGTCAAAAACTGTTATAAGGAGGAGGAAGAAATTGCATATTTGATTGGTTGAATCTGCAGGGCTAAACCCATCATTGGAACACCTTTGGTATAAAAAAAAGGACAAAAACCCCAAAAACCAAAGTTTTAATAGATTTTCTTTAAAATTATTGTGATAATGGAATGACCATGCAAGCACCCCCATGAAATTAGAAGCTAAATTTTTCTTAATATGCCTTTTATTTTGATGAGTAAACAAATTGAAGTACATTTCTCTTTTACAATTTTCTATGCCCCTCCAAGGAATAAATTGAATTTAAGTGCATTTTACTGCAGAGGCCTGCCACATTTAAGTAAATAGCTTCAAGTGAGCTTCCAAGTTTAGGACAACATTATAAAACTCGAAATATTTTGGGATTGTATTACGGTGCATTTTTGTAAGTTAGCTATAATTGACTAGAATTTTTTTCCAAATTTTGTAACATTTCTTTAAAGATTTAAAAGAATAAGTAAATGGATGCCTATCATCTCAAGGTGCCTACGATTTCTCTACAAATTTTTTGTGTTTTCAACTAAAATGAAAATGTTTCTTGCAAGCTCAATAGAAAGCAAAGAAATGGAAAATTGTGGAATTTTATTACAACATCCTTTCACCCAAATATTTCACTTCATCAAAGTGTGTGCAAAATTTGTGTCTTTTCAACTAAAATTAAAACATTTCATAAAAGGTGAATGTTATGTGGTAAAAAATTCAAATCCACAGAATTGTACACAAACAATTTTCTTTAGACCACATAGTGCGCTTCAAAAGTAAACCCTTGCCAGCTTAAATACAGATAAATAAATAAAACTGAAAAGTCACGAAATTTTATACAAACATTCCATGCACCAAATATTTCTCAACATCAACCCATAATGCCATGGATATCTGTGCAATTTCTTTTGTTTTCAAAGAAAATTAAACATTTAATCAAAGACAAAAATAACTGTAAATCCACATAATTTTACATAATATCACTCTTTAGAAGGAGATGAAAAAATATAAAGCCTATAATTATATGAATTACATATTTAATGGAATTAAATCGTTTAACAAATTTATAGAATCGACGAGTGCATACTTGATATTATATTGCCGCTGCCTAGGCTCAACATGTAAATCTTTTGAGAAATCTGAGGTTCAATAAAATGCGATTTTTTTTTAAATCCAAAGAATTTTACATAAACAATTTTATTAGTACAAAATATCACGCTTCAGAAAGAGGAACAAAGCATAGAGTGTATAAATATTTAAATGTTTCATAACATTAAAAGCGTCTAACGAGCACATTTCTGCACTTATCTTTCCACCACCTTGGCTTCAAATGCGAGTATCTTCAGAAATGTAATGATATATACACTGTATACATAACGACAAACAGACCAAAACAAAGTTCTGCAATTTTCAGGACAACGCGTTGAATTGAATAAGATATCTGACACTGCCAATGAATAACTCCAGCCTGTAGTCCCATTGTTCTAAGCGTATAGTCTAGCATTTAAAAAATCGAATAGTGTGTTTGAATCTTCTGCCTCTCGTGGCTGCCTGGCGCCCATTTCAGTGACTCAAATGCAGGTATTCTCCACGTTTTTGTATTCGAAAGGCTTTCTAACATTTGAATTCTGCAATTTCACATTCTATGTAACAATGGACATTGGAAAATGTAAGCCGTAACAACAGAGTTAAAAATACACAGCATCATGTGGATCCACTCAACAAAGCGCCAATTACGACATTTTGTATGTCAACTGTTTGAAAAAATTTGCCTGAGAACATACAGCCGGTTTACACTGAATTACAGGCATATAGACTTGAGGATTTCCTCATCTTAAAATGGAAACCAAATTAGTAGAAAATGTTGAAAATGGCAAGGAAATATCAAGTTATGTGGAAACCAACCATTTAGGCCAAGCCAAAATTGTTTCAACATACAAAACGAGGAAGTGGATTTGGGTAAATGCAAAGCAATATCGGGGCATTTTAAGGCGTAGACTTGCCTGCTTCAAATGGGAACAAGGACAAAGACAAAGAAAAAGAAAACAGGGCTAGAGAAATAAATAATTAAGGGCAAAAAAAATAAAAAAGAGTCAACCATTTACAGTCCCACATCCACACCTCTCATTTGGTCATTAGATCTCTATGTTGAAGAATTGATGAGGGTCAGGACAAGGCTGGAGATTTAGAAGCCAAAGAATAGGAAAGGGACCACAAAATTTCAGAGATCACATTTTCAAATTAGTGTTTAATGGAAGGTAATAGAATTTTAAAAGAACAGGTAACAATGTTAAAGGAGGCTCTAGAGACAGGAAAACAACAATGGAAAAACATGAAGACATGATGGCAAACAATGATAAGATCAAGGGCAACAGACAAGGATGTGATAATTCCGAAAGAAATTCAGGTAGATACTCAAGTATCTCTGTTATGAAACCGGCTCCAAAAATAGAAGAAAAGAGAGGTCAACGCCTTATAAATCAACCACTTCGAGGGGACAACCTCCAATACATTACATAAATGAACAATTCTTGGATGATACAAATGACCAAAACCTCCTTCTATATATATGAGTCCATGGGGTTACAATATAATCCTAGCTGACCTAACAATAATAATGTAAGGGCACAATAGTAACAATATTTGGGTTACACGGGTACAACAATAACAATAAGGGGGTTACACTAACAACAATAAGGGACTATACTAGTAATATAGAAACCTAACATGCCCCTCTCCTTCAAAAACGTGTTGTCCTCAATGCTTGAGTAGATCCAGATGTTTCTATATAAAATTCTCATCCTCCCATGTAGAATCTTCAGTGGGTAAGTTATTCCATTTGATGAGATACTCTGAAATTGATCGATTTCGTAGTTGTCGAGTTCTTGTTTCCATGACTGCTTTAGGTTCCAATATGATTTTTCCATCCTCATAAAGTTCTAGCAATATTGTTTGAACTGGAATTTTGTCCCCTATAACCTTCTTTAAGCATGAAACATGGAAAACTGGATGGACTCACGAAGAAGCAGGAAGCTCCAATTTGTATGCCATAGTACCAATATTTTGCAACACCTTGTAAGGACCATAGTACTTTGGCGATAATTTATTATCCTTCTTAGATTTATTGAGGGAAATTTGTTTGTATGGTTGTAGCCATAAAAATACCCAGTCTCCTACATCAAAACGTCTCTCGCTGCGATGTTGATATTCCTGTTGTTTCATTCGATTTTGTGCCAAATTTAGGTTATCCTTTAAGAGTTGGAGAACTTCTTGTTGATGGTCGATGTGATCTTCCACTGCTTTAACCTTAGAATTTTCTCTTAAATAAGATGTGATGGACGGTGGATGATATCCATAAAGTGCCATAAATGGGGTCATTTTTGCTGCAGTATGGAAGGAAGTGTTATACCACCATTCAACGAGAGGTAACCACTTGATCCATTGTGTTTTCTTATCAGAAACAAAACAACGAAGATATCCTTCCAAACATTTATTCACCATCTTAGTTTGACCATCGGATTGAGGATGATAAGATGAGCTATGAGCTAGTTGAGTACCCAAACAAGAAAATAATTCCGTCCAAAAATTCTAGTAAAAATGGGATCTCTGTCACTTACAATAATCTTTGGGTTTCTATGTAGCTTTTGAATTGTTTCCATAATTGCAGTAGCAACTGTACTTGCTTTAAATGGATGATATAATGCACAAAAGTGTGCATACTTGGTAAGTCTATCAACTACCACCATGATGAAACTCTTTCCTTCGGACTTAGGTAAACCTGTGATAAAATCCATTGAAATCTCCTCCCAACGTTGACTTGGAATGAGTAAAGGTTGTAGAATACTCGGGGTCTTAATTGTCTCAACGTTATTTTTCTGGAAAACCAAACAATCCGCCACCAACTTTTGAATACAAGATTTAAGGCCATCCCAAAAAAAATTCTTTCTTCATCCTGTGGTAAGTTTTTAAAAATCCTGAGTGTCCTCCTAAAGGATAAGTGTGCAATTCCAGAAGAATCTTTTGTTTTAGTTGGGAATTCTTGCAAATATATAAGCAATATTTGTACCATAAGGAATCATTTTTCCAACTAAATGTATAAGATGTACTAGGATCTTGCTGCAACTTTTGAATGAGTGTCCACACTTCTTCATCCTTCTTCCATTCATCCCTTGCTTCGGTTATCCAATTTGGTTGGATAATAGAAATGGCACAAAGCAATGCTTCCACCTCTTCATCCTTTCTTAAGAGTGCATCTGCAACAACATTTAGTTTCCCTTTTTTGTATATGATTTCAAAATCACAACCCAACATCTTTGTGACCCATTTTTGCTGCTCTTCTAAAGATAGTATTTGTTCCAAAAAGTGTTTAAGACTATAATGATCAGTTTTTACCTTGAAGTGTCTTCCCATTAGGTAAGGTCCCCATTTCTTTAGTGCATGTAGTATTGCCAACATTTCCTTCTCATAAATAGCTTTCTGTAAATACTTTCCTTTGATTGGATGACTCAAAAGCAATGGGTCTTCGTTCTTGCATTAAAACAACACCAATTCCATTCCCTGAGGCATCACATTCCACAATAAAAAAATTTGTGAAGTCTGACGTAGCCAAGACTCGTACTAGGCACATTGCCTCTTTAAGATATTCAAAGGCCTTAGTTGCTTCAGGAGTCCATGAAAATACCTTTATTCAATAATGTTGTTAGAGGTGCTGTTATTCTCCCATAATTCTTAACAAACTTGCGATAATACCCTATTAACCCGAGAAATCCTCACAAGTGCTTTATGGTTGTGGGGACTTTCCATTCCTTAATGGCTTTAATTTTGTTAGGGTCTACCTTAACATCCTCGTGAGATAAAATATGACCCATATATTCCACCTCGTGTGCTCCAAAGAAACATTTGGATGTTTTTTCATATAATTGTTTCTCCTCCAATAGTTTGAGCACCCTGTGAACATGTTAAACATGATCGTTCCAAGACCTACTATAGATTAGTATGTCATAAAAAAAATACTAGCACAAATTTTCTAAGGAAGGGTTTTAAAATGGAATTCATCAACCCTTGAAATGTAGAAGGTGCACTGGTAAGGCCAAAAGGCATGACCAAAAATTCATAATGACCCTCATGAGTTTGAAATGTCGTTTAATATCTTCATTGCCATTCTAATTAAGGACATTTCGAATTCAAGATCCAACTTGGTAAAATAAATTTCTCCATGTAATTCATCCAATAATTCATCAATCACGGGAATGGGAAATTTATCTTTAATATTGAGCTTATTGAGCTCCCTATAATCCAGACACATGCGCCATGATCCATCCTTCTTGTGCACCAATACTACTGGAGTAGAGAAAGAACTTTGACTAGGTTGAATTATACCAGCCTCTAATATTTCTGCAATCATATGTTCAAATTCGCTCTTTTGGAAATAAGGATATCTGTAAGGTCTAATGTTTGAAGGGACACTTCCTGGAATAAAATGAATAGCATGATCATGATCATGAATAGGTGGGAGTCCTTTGGGAGTTTCAAACACCTTGGAATGATTGTCCAAGAATTTTTGGAGATCTGGAGAAATAATTGATTTTGATGTTGGAACTTCTAGTGAGCATAATTGTGCAATTATGCCTCATTGTTCTTTCTTTAGAATCTTTTTCATGACATTAGAGCTTATTATCTTTCTCAACTTCCATGCTATACCCCGTAATTCGACTTCCTTTCTTTCCGAAAAAAATTCAAGAAAAGTTCTTGAAAATTAAAAGCTACCGTCCCCAAATATTATAACCATTGTACTCCTAGTACAACATCAACACCTCGCATTGGAATAAAAAGCATTGGAATATTCAATACATATTCCCCCATGGTTAGCTTGATATTATTGCATTTTCCAAAGAAATTTATAGTTCCTCCATTTGCAACCATCACTTGACATTCTGGTGCTGGGTATAAGAAACAATTCAATTCCTTGGCTACCTTACAATGAATAAAATTATGGGTACTACCCGAATCAATCAACACTATTACCTTTTTCTTCTTGATATGTCCTTATATCTTGAGAGTTTTAGGAGTGGTAATTCTTTCCAATGCATTACACGATATGGTCAGACTCATTTCTTCTTCTTCTAATGTTGGTTCTTGGTGTGTATCCTCTTCTTTTGAAGATTCTTGTTCATTTTCTTCCTCCTCTTCACAATCTATGTAAAATAATTTCTTCTCAACACACTTATGACCTTTAGTGTATTTGCTATCACAACTATAGCAAATCCCTTTTGCTCTTTTTTCTTCCAATTGTTGTCGTGTAAATCTTGTAGGTTGTGGAATTCTAGGAGTAGAAACACTTCCATTCTTATAGATGTGAGTGGTAGGCTTCCTTGTCTCCATAATTTTACATTCAATTTTTCTTGCCAACCTAAATGCCTTCTCCAATGAATCAGGTTCCCAAACGCGAACCTCATGTTGGATGTTATCCTTTAAAGTCCCTATGAAGAAATCAATCTTGTGTTCCTTTGGAATATCAGTTACCCTTATATTCAATTTTTGGAAATCCTCAATGTGCTCCACTGTTGAACCCTTTTGTTTGAGATTTATCAATTGGATAAAGAATGTGTTGCTCTTTGTATCCTCATAATGCGCTATCATTTCCTCCGCAAAAATTGACCAAGTGACAATTTTTTTTACAGGAGAAAAGCCATCGATACCATACAAATGTATTTTTCTAAATGTAAAGTTGCAATGCGTACATTTTGTGTGTTTTGCACGTTATTGAGATCAAAATATTGCTCCATCTATAGTATCCATGTTACGAGATCCTTGCCATCAAACTTCCTCATATCCATCTTGGGAATATGGTGGTTCTTCCATCCAACATTAAAGTTTATGAAATCACGATTAACATTTATTTTGTTCTCATCATGAGTTTCCTCTACTATATTTTCGCCATTAGGAAACATTTCTTGTATCAACTTTGTCAAACCTTCCATGTCCGCTTTTAGATCATTCTTCTTGTTTTCCATGTTGTCTTTCATTTTTTCATCAATCTTAGCTCCCATGTCATCCATCTTAACTTCCATGCCATCCATCTTAGCTTCCATGCCTTTCTTCAAACCATCCATCTTAGCTTCAATGCTTTTCTTCCAAACTTCCATTTCATTTTTTGTTGATCTTTGCGAGAGCGAAATTTGTTGCACTTGCTCTTGTAATTTTGACATGTCATGTTACAGTTCTTTGTCTTCATGGGTCATATTAGAGCCTTCTGAAGGCTTAATTGGTGTTTAATTATTTTTAGGCGAAATTTTAGAAGCCAATACTGATATCTATTCTACAATATGCCCTTGGAATCAATTCAAACTGATTTTTCAAACAAGACTTATGCAATTCGAAAAAAAATACACACCTTTTTCTTGCTTTTGAGGATCTAGATATTGAAACTGAATTATCTCTGTGATTTCGGATATTCAATATCTGAAATTCGGTCCTGTAGTAGCCCTCTGAATATTATTTAGACTACCATAGGTATGACTTGATTTGGATTCTTCAAGAAAAAGTTATGCCCAATCTCCCACAATGACATAATTATGGATTGGTTCAGTAGACCGCACTTGTATGGCGTGCCACGTGTCACGGTTTCCTCCTTCAGCACTGAAATTGATACACAGGAAACTACAGTCCATGTACTTGCGGCCACTTTTTACAGAATTCCAATACGACGCTCAGAGAGAGAGTTTTGATGATTTTCCCATGGTCACCTCTTTGAGATGAAATTCGGGAGCCTGAAAAAACCCTAACATCCACAGATCATATCTCCAAAAATATTGCGAACCAAGATCTGAAATTTTTACAGGAGGTTCCTCAGAATTTTGATTCCGCTCTGTACAAATTTCAACTTCTAGACCTTCGTAGAAAGAAAGTTATAGTACAAATTCCACGATGACCTGTTTTAGGTGAAATTCAGGAGCCTAAAAAAGCCCTAACTTCCACAGAACATATCTCCAAAAATATTGCGAACCAAGATCTGAAATTGTTACACGAAGTTCGTATGGATTTCGGCTTCGTGCTATTAAAATTTCAGCTTGTAAACCTTCCTAGAAATTTTTTTTTAGTGAAAATTCCATGATGACCTGTTTTGAGCAGTGAAACCCTAGTATCCAAAGCTCTGATACCAAATGTTATGAAACCAGCTCCAAAAATAGAAGAAAAGAGAGATCAACGCCTTATAAATCAGCCACTTCGAGGGGGCAACCTCCAATATATTACAAAAATGAACAATTCTTGGATGATACAAATGACCAAAACCTCCTTCTATATATAGGAGTCCATGGGATCATAATATAATCCTAGCCAACCCAACAATAATAATGTAAGGGCACAATGATAACAATATTTTGGTTACAGGGGTAAAACAATAACAATAAGGAGGTTACACTAACAACAATAAGGGACTATACTAGTAATATAGGGACCTAACAATCTCAACCAACAAATCTTTCAAAAGAGAAGACAAAAAAGAACAATATGGATGGTGGTCCAAAAGGAATCAAAGATAGAGTTGAAGGCGCTAATGGTTACATAAGGTCGGGGGAAGAAAAATATGCAAGTGTTCGTAGAGCACAAGTAAAAGAACCCAAAGAAATAAAAGACAGGGAAACAAACTTTATTATTAGGGGAATAATAGATTATGGGAGGAATGAAAGTACTCTCAATTTGGCAAGGGACTTTCTGAAAGAGAAACTACATTGGAAAGGAAATTTTCGAAGCAAGGAGGGTGGGGAAGATATGTGAAGAGAGGTCTCGCCCCATAAAAGTCACCATGGAAACCGTGCACGACAAACACCATCTCTTGAGAAAAATAAATTCTTGAAAGGATCACACTTCTTCCTAAATGAAGATTTAGCCATCAAACAACAAGAGGAGAGAAGGGAAGAAGTGAAGAAAATTAGGGCAGCAAGAAATGAAGGGAAAAGGGCATGGTTGTACAATGGTAAAGCAATTATTACAGTGTTTGGGACTCAGGACAAAACAGGGCAGCAAGATGACGGTAAAGAAAAAAAAAGAGAATTCTATAATAGGGAGGAAAACAACAAGAGAAACATGGATGGAAAGGGGCGAAGACTCAAAGTTGAGTCTTATGTGTCAAACTACATAGCAGTCAAATCCTACCCAGGCATTAGGGGAATTTTGAGGTCTAAAATGGGCCTCCTAAGGAAATAATAAAATAATAGCTAAACCAATAAAATAATATTTATGGATTTTCAATTCACTTTTTGCATCACAATCCATGTAACCATAGTTAAATTCAATTCAAAAGTTGTACCAAAATAAAAAATAAATAAATT
Source organism: Pinus albicaulis (assembly GCA_034641835.2). NCBI lineage: Eukaryota > Viridiplantae > Streptophyta > Pinopsida > Pinales > Pinaceae > Pinus > Pinus albicaulis. The sequence goes on along the minus strand of CM076570.1, from coordinate 991,021,022 downwards.
ATATTGATGTGACTATAAACAGGAATGAGCTTTTAAAGAAAAAGTCATTATCATGGAACAACTAATACATTTTTCCTTTGTACTTAAGTAACTTAAAAAATATATAAATATAAATTTATAAATTCTTAATTATATTATATGCTATTAATTAAAATTTATATTATTTAAATTGTATAATAACATGTAATTAATATACTGTATAAAAATCATATAATATAATATAATATAATATAATAAATGTATAGGGATATGCATTGTTTCTTTCAAGAAATATGAAATGAAAATAATATATTTTTATTCAAAAAGTGTGAAATGATATTTATTATGAGTACTTTACTTTGACTTTAAAAGTACTTAGAGCACTACCATGGTTAACCATGAGTTTTTATCCACCATTGAGAATGTGACAAGTAAGTACCTTTAACTCAAGCAATGCCACCTCAACCATTAGGGATGATGTCATCCCCTAAAATGTGATTGGTTCTCATAAAGTGAATTTTGATTGTACATTTTCCTTACGAGGCCCATTGTAGATATCAAAATTCCCCTAATGTCTACCTAAGTTTAGTTTGTTGGAATTGTAGAGGCTATCGTTGGAGGAGGGGACCTGGGTTAGGGCCTATCGCGGAAGGTAGAGACATAATCTATATCACGGAAACTCATGAACATGATGGTTCCAAAACTCTTGTGTTTGACGGTTATTTGAAGTTAGCAGTTTGGAACAAGGTAGTAGAAAATGGCAAAGGGTGTGGGGGAATACTAGTTTTAGTGAAAGAAAAGGAAGGTCATCACATTTAGTTGATGAAAGAAGATGAAAACAAACAATATTTATGGTTCAAAATATCAGAGAATGAGAATCACATAAGAATTGCAGCATGCTATTTTTCCCCTCAAGTTTCAAAAACTTACAAAAATAAGGGGATAGACAACAAGGATCTGTATGCAGCTTTAAAGAAAGATATTGTTGCGTACTATTAGCAGGGAGAAGTGCTTTTAGTGGGAAATTTTAATGCTAGAACAAAAAAATCAGCGAGCTAGTATTATTTGTTGCAAAGAGGATCATAATCCTATTTGGCTCACTGAAGAGGAGAATCCCCAATGGGTGAGATGTTCAGAAGATGACAAAGTTAGCAATTATTTTGGAGAGGAATTGCTTACACTGTGTGGGGCTTTCAACTTAATTATTTGCAATGGTCTGGACAGATGGAAAAGTTATGAGAACTTCACCTGCAATACATACAATGGGGCAAGTGTCGTTGATTATGTGATTTGTTCACAAAACTTGATAGAAAAGACAGATGAAGTTAAGATTGGAGGGCATAACTGGGACTTAAATCAGACCATAACCCAATTTATATGAAGTTATCATGGGTAGAAGAAAGACAACATAAGAGAAAAACCTAATGCTCTCGGCAATCACTACCAAAGGGAAAAAATTTTCTAACACAAGAAAATTGTACTACCTTCAAGACAATGTTGGAGAGATTAATTCAGAAAGAGAAAACGAGCTTCCAAAGCTTCAACAGTCATGAGTTAACAAATATAATTCAAAGGGAACTTGAGAAGTGCAAAAGAGCAAAAAATAGGAAATCAAAATCAAATTGTTTTCCTGTAAATGCTTAGTTTGATGAAGAATGAAAAACAACAAGGAGAACCTTGAAAAAGACAGGCAATGAGAAGTTATATAAGCATATATTAAAAATGAAAAAATATGAGTTCATGCAAACAAGGCGAGAAGAGTTAATATATCTAGGCAGGATTAACCCAAAACTTTTTTGGCAGGAACTTCAACCAAGGAAGAAGCAAATCGAAAATAATATTACAGCTAATCAATGGTTTGAATATGCAAGACAAATCTATGAGAAAGAATCAAAGGTTGAGCCTCCCTCAGGGCTCAACACAACTACAAATCTCTTCACATTACAAGAGGTGGAGATTGGAATTAAAAAGCTGAAAATAGGAAAGGAAAAAGACTTGGTCGAACTTCAAGCAAAGTATCTAAAATGGGGAAGGAACACTCTTGCACCACACATCATGGAAATATTCAACAAGGATTCCCAACGGACTGGACAACTATCCTAGAAATACCCCTTTTTAAAAGTGGAGACATTAATAATCCATCCAATTATAGAACCATTATGATCAACCCTTTGTTTGCAAATATTTTCGGCAGCATGGTAGAAAATAGAATCAGTAAGTGGGCAGAAGTGAAGGAAAAGAGGGAAAAAGGACAAGTGGGTTTTAGGCCGAAGCCTTCTATAGCGGATCACGACCTCACATTGAGACACATTATTGAAAAGGTTTGGGGGGATAAAGAAGAAGTATTTTGTTGTTTCGTTGACTTCAAAAAGGCATTTGACACAGTCCCTAGAGATAAATTGTGGCGTAGAATGGAAGAACTTGAAGTTCCTTTGCATTATAGAGTTGTTGTCCATAGACTTTATGAAGAGGTGAAAGTCAAAATTAGAACCTCAACGGGTATTTCAGAAAGCTTTAGAAGTGACATTGGATTCAAGCAAGGTTGTCCGCTATCCCCTACTCTTTTTGGTTTATATATTGATAAACTGGAAGAGTGGCTAAATTTTCAAGGTGGGGATGGTGTTCGGTTGGGGGGGGGGGTTTGTGATAAAGCTTATTTTATATGCTGATGATCTTGTTTTCATTTCTAAATCAGTGCATGGAATGCAGATGCACTTATATGCCCTTGAGCATTTTTGTAGAGAAGTGGGGATGCAAGTCAATATTAGCAAGACCAAGATAATGATTTTCTCTAATAAAAAGAAGCAAAGTTAGCGTGCGTTCTTCTTTGAAGGCAACACTATTGAAGAAGTAAATGAGTACAAATACCTCGGGATCGATTTCAACAACAAAATTAATTGGGAGGACTGCAGAAAGAAGAGAATCTTAGGAGGGTGGAAAGCATTGTATGCTCTTCAAAATAGATGCAGAGAAGTAGAGTTATGGGATTGGAAAACGATTAAAGTGCTTTTTGGACTCCTAGTTTGTCCAGTGATGCTATATGGGTGTGAATTGTGGGCTAGCAACACCCCTATCTCAAAATGGAAGAAAATTGAGAAAACCCAAAAACGTTTGATCATGACCAAGTTCAAAATAAAAATTTCGGTACCTTATGAAATAATGTTGAGTGAAACAGGAGAAATTCCCATCGAAGAAATTTCTATGGTGCAACTCATAAGATATCTAAAAAGAATTGAGAAAATGGGAGTAGGTAGATGGCCTAATGTTATCTTCAAGGAAGGCATGAGTGAAAGAAATAAAATATGGATGAGACAAAACTACACATGGGTGCAAAAATGGAATGTTTACCTCAATGCTTGTCCCACAAATAGCAAATAGCTAAAGAATTTTGTTACGGATAAATTTCGTAAACAGGTATGGGGAAAAGAGTTGGGTAGAAAGAAGAAGTACTACATCGAAGAATTCAACCCTATGTATGATATCCAACAAAAAGAGTACATTGGAGCTACCATTCCGTGGAGAGAAAAGGTTCTTATTGCTCAATTAAGAACCAACTCGCATCATCTTTGGTGTGAAACAGGGTGGTGGAAAAGGCCTAACGAAACTTGGGAAGAACGAGTGTGTACATTCTGCACATCTAGAGCAGTGGAATCATAAAAAAATTTCATTTTGGAATGTGATGCAGTCAGAGACATCAGAGAAAGTTATGGGAATATGTTAGCATTGGTTTCTTGGCATTGTCTTTTCAGCGACGAGATAGTTGGAAGGTTGGGCCATCTCATCATCAATTTGAACAAGAAGAGGACTAAAATGCACAAGGAAAAAAACAGGGAACCCATAGTCCCATAGGCTATTTTTAGTCTCGTGGATGTTAAAATTCCATTCATTCATTCAACAGTTGGAGGATGTAGGTTTTTTTTGGACACACACTTTGACTGAATTGTAGACGTGAAATTTGTCTATCACATACCCGACGAATATCTCTATATTGAATGTGCAAGAAGTTAGAACCATTGCCACGAGATTGAATTCCAATGTATGTAAGAGTAGGAGGGGAATTATAAGTTTCATGTCTAGGGTGAGGTCAATTCATTTTTCACAGCCACCTGTTCAATTTTAAAACTAATTTTTCTCACCTCCGGCTTTGTTTTACTTGGCGAAATGGAAAATTCAGAGGTGTGTGGAGTCTCGGTGTTTCAGCATCAAGATGAAATGCATTACTGAACTTGGTGGTTGATCTCTGCATCATGCCCGATGTTTCACCATCAGGATGAGATGCATTAATGAACCTCAGTGGTTGATCTCTGCATCGTGATTAATGGAAATTTCAGTGAATCGACGAGTCTATCTGTGAATATGCCCTGGAACTTTGGTGTAACCCTAAATATGGTGCATAAATGTCAAGGGCAAAGGAGGTGGGTAGCCGTAAAAATGTGTACACGTGTCATTTGGAGAGAAGAAAGGTAGACTAAAAGGTCAGGTTCACTGACTCTAAAGAAAGGCTTATCAGGCCTAAATATAACTCACAAGCATAAACATGCCCCTTTTATAAAATAATCGAAATACAAATTTCTGAAAAATAATCTAAATACAAATTCCATTCATATATGCTCCCAAAAATATAATTTTTTTCACTCTAACATAAATGCTCATAATTTTATACATTTTTAATGAAATGCTTAATATTATTTCCAATTTAATGGTTATAATTTTATACATTTTTAATGAAATGCTTAATATTTTTTCCAGTTTAATGGTGAAAATTTTACAAATATAAATATTTATTTATTTATAAACATAATTGTTCAAAATTTAAAAAAAATAGGCCAATATTTTTTGAAAGTGTTTATTTTAGAATAAGGTTTTATAATTTTATTTTAATTATTAATAATTAAAAGATAGACTCATTTATTTATTTACAATTTTAATGGTTATCAGAAGAAATTAATATTTATTGACATTTACCATTTATTTAATTTATATGGCTACTTTGGTATTGACTATTTCATATGTTAATAGCATCTTGAGATTACGATAAGACATTTCTCAATACATAATATATCTCATAGTAAATTTAATTTTAAAAATATAAAACTCACTAAATTCAAATTTAATTAAAGTGAATTTACTCTTATATATTATTTAAAAGTTAACTACATCATAAATAAGTGTTAGTAACAATATCATATGAGTCTTAGTGGCATCTTGACATTAACACATATAAGTGTTAGTAGCATGTTGAGATTGACATATGATATGTCTTATAATAAATTTAATTTTATAAATCTAATCTTAATAAATTTTAATTCAATCATAAATTTAAGATATTATTTTTCTAATCATTTATAAACTCCAATGCTAACTATTTCACTAATCAAAATTTTCAAAATTATAATTATAATTATATATATATATATATATATATATATATATATATATATTAAATAAAATATAAAATATTTCATTTTAATTTTTTTTTTTTTAAATTATATAAAAAAATATAAATTATATTATATTTATATTTAATATTTTACTAAATAATTATATTTACGCCGTATTACTATTTGAAAACAACTCCCCTAGTTGCCACTGTGTCTATGTTTGAGCCATTGGATCAAATATTAAAGGATTGAAATGTTTTAGGCCATTAGATCAAATAAATATTTTTATATATGTTTTTTATAATCTTAGTTTTTTTCTTTTTAATAAGTTAGATTGAATTTAGGTTTTGGTGACTTTTAAGTTAAAATGTTGTTATTAAAAAATTGTTAGATTTTAACCTCAAATGTAATGAATATTTTAACTACGTCAAAATACAATAAAAAATAAAAATAATAAAATAAAATAATGATAAACTATAAATACAGCCCATGGTATTTACCCATGGTATTCATGTGGAATGTAGTTTCTTTATAGGGGGAACTAAGATGGCCTAAATCAATCTTAACTCTGGATCTAAACTAATTATTTAATAAAATTATTTTTAAATGTTTATAACCATTATTCTTTTAAAATTTTACTCAATAAAATGTATCTAAATATTAATACATTCAAATATACATAATTTTTGTTGTTATGTACCAACAAAGTATGATAGAAAGGTTGTAATGTCATGTTTAACATTTTGACTAAGTCAAATTACACAAAATAAAAAATAAAAGTAAATTAAATAAAAAAATTGACATAATGTAATGAACATTTTAACTAGATCAAAATACAATCAAAATAAAAATAAAAATAATAAAATAAAATAATGATAAACTATAAATACAACCCATGGTATTCATGTGGAATGTAGTTTCTTTATAGGGGGAACTAAGATGATCTAAATCAATCTTAAGTCTAGATCTAAACTAATTATTTAATAAAATTATTTTTAAATGTTTATAACCATTATTCTTTTAAAATTTTACTTAATAAAATGTATAATATATAAAAAATTAAATTAATAATGATTTTTTTTTTTAAATATGTGATCTTTTTAAATTTCCAAATTATTTACATGATTTATCTTGAGCAATAATGGTGAATGTTCATAATTCTCATTTCTTAAATAACACTAAATTTACCTTTAATGGGGTCGATAACAATTGTTTGTATCAAAGTCAAGGATACAAAAGAAAGGAGACACGGTGAAGAGAAGCTTACAACCTTACAACAAGCCCTAAAAAGGAATAATGTTGAATGTATGGAATCCATTTTCCCTGATACACATGAGAAGTGCAATGAAAAATCTTGGAATTTGGAAAATGTCACGAAGCTTATCTCATGTTCCATTCATTTAGATCTGAAGTATATGGAAGAATAAAAGCAGGACAATGGATACTTATTAAGAATGTATGATTCTTTAGAAAGAAACGACGTTGACAAGGCTATGGAGGACCAAATAGCAGAATTAAAAACAGAAGAGGACTCTTCAGAAAATGGGTTACTCAAGGATTTTGGAATCCATATGAGCTACATTATCTCATTGATTCAAGCAAGTGCTCAAAAAGAGACAGACAATAGTGATATAAAGACAATTTATTCATAAACAAGAGCAAGCTAGAATTATAACCTGAGATAGAGTTATGGGAAGAGAAACATTCCAATTGTAAGGAGGAGTCAAAGTTACATGAGCAGTCGTTCACTCAACATAATTCTCCACCACTTATTCTGGAGGAGAAAGTTCATACTACCTCATCAATTGAAGAAGGCCCACATGAGAAAATCATAAGAGATTCCTCAATGTTATTTTGATTTGACATTTAGGCACCCTGCTCTTTTTTGTCTAGTAGTCTCTTTAACTCTGCCCTTAAATTCAATGACTCGGAAAATACTAGACAAAAGACACTTACTTATTGCAACCAGTTGAAAAAAAAGGTATCTCTAAAGGGTCACTTGGGAAGGAATCTATTATTTAAAAGATCGAGAAAATAATTTCAATTCAAAACAAAAATGTACTATCACTAGGGAAGGGAGTTATTACATTTAAAATTTGTTCCCATTCTTGTCACTACAAAATTTGATTGTTTCTTTTTATTTGATGGGAAAATAAATGATCTTTAAAAGGCACTAAAGTCTTGAATTATGATCCTTAAAGAAGTCGCTAGATTCCCTGATTATGAGCTGATTTTTTCTTCTTACTTTTGGGTCTTCATGATGTTTGTTAACTGAGGTGAAAAGTTCCAAAGAAGTGGAATATTGGTCGTTCAAAGAGGAATTATGAAAATATGATTGTAGATAATTTATTAATATAAATTATCTGAACTGAGATTAATTAATCATCCCCAAGGGTTAAAAAGGGCCCAAATGTCTCTTATCCATAAAATTGATGATTAAGATAACTCTATGCTCTATGTTCAAATGACACGTGAAGGTGGATTTACCATACTTAACCTTCTTAGTAGTCTCTTATGAAGTACAACATGTCATAGTGATAAGTTTTTATTCCATTAAATAATTCTAGCTGTAAGACTCAGAGTTATAGGAGTAGTATAAGAGGAATTCAACATTGAGAATGTGATAGAAGAAAATAATTTGGTTTAAGGGTGAAGTCTGCCCAACTTGGTCATAAAAACCAAGTGCATCCTTCATGCAAGAAAAAAAATAGACATGCAGATTTTGTCATATAGAGGTCTTCAGTACTTTGGCCAAAATTTCCCATCCATTATGAAAAAAAAGATCTTACATGCAATTAATAACAAAGAATTTGTTCAACCTCAATTACCCAATATGGATATTTTGATTTGAGGTCCAATAAACATAATTCTCCACCCCTTATTCTGGAGGATCAATTGGAGCCAAGAAAGTTCCTACTACCTCTTCTTTCTTATATGTTATTCTTTCCTATACCACAACCTTATGGTGTTTCCTTTGCAACATGTAGTGCAATTGCTAGTTAAGAAATATATGCATGTATTCCACCTTAAAAAAAGACAACTACAAAATATAATCCACTTTTATTTAAGAAAAATTATAAAATATCTTTAAATTACAATTTAAAATAAATGGATTTTAAGACAAGTTTCACTTAAATAAAATAAAATTATATATATAATTTTAATATAAAAGAAAATATATTTAAACAAAAATTATTTAATTTTATTATATATTAAAATATACATAAATGAAAGAAATTAGATTATTTTTAAATTATATTATATTTAAGAAATAATTCATATTAATTATATTTATTTTCATTATAATTATTATTCAGTATAATAACTAAACCTTGTGTAAACCGTCTTGGTTGACTGTCAAAACAGCAACGATGGCCTAACTGTTCGAAAACCAGAGATGAAATCACATAGAAATCGATATCGCTGACATAACATGAATGTTTTGACAATGATACAGATCACACCTCCATTACCTGCTCATTAATGTCTATGGGAAATAGTGTACTGTCACAGTCATAAAAAATCTTCTCTTACTTATCTAAAATACTACATAGTTAACCTATGATAAATGCATATTAACATAGAATGGGTCCTTATCTCTATTAAGGTATTAACCCTAGCAATGAATTCTATCACACTTGTATTAACATGTGTTAATATATATTAATAAAACATAGACATTCTTTCGAACATATGAAATGTCACACGCCATCATTTATAAACCTACATACTCAACCTAACATATCTGTTTTGAATTTTGTACCCAATCCGGTTGGTGAAATGTCAAGGGTATAACTATAGTTCTCATCTGTCATCTTATCAAATTTTGGATTATGTCTATCAATTCTTATTTGACGCGACTTATGATTATAGTCAATATTCATATTCAATTGGTTGTATTTACATAGTGGCTGTAAGGTACATACAACAGATTTGGTGTAAAGTTTTTAATCAACTGTTATCGGCTTTATTGATTGGTTATCTTAATGAGATTGTACTACCAAGTGTTGGGCAGCTATGCTCCATCCCATCTTCGTTATGAGTCGTCGATCCTTCAAACCCTAACTTGGACGGTGTTGATCCTCGACAACTGCCTTAGGGTAACTACCACCCCCATCGTCGCCCAGATCTACTCATTTATTCCGTCAGTCATTGCGGCTCTCCCCCGTGAGGTGTCTGTAACAAGTTTTACACCTTCTTCCTTCTTGCCATGGCTCTGTAACACGAACTTCAAGCTTTCTCTAGAGCTGGTGAGAGGCTTAGTTTTTAGAGAGGGTTTCTTTCTCGATGGTTGTATGAGGGTTTGTTCTGTTGTAGTGATCTCGACTACCTTCGCTCTGCTACGCTCAATAGCAAATTTTTTCTTCTTCAGGGTAAGTTCTAGAATGAGTTTGCTCTTTTCTTTTGTCGTTCTGTCTAACATCGACTCCCTCCTAACAGTTCTTAAATTACTTTTTCATGCAGGGAAACAGATCTGCTGAAGTCGGGATCCTTGGTTACAAAATTATTTATTCTCCTTGTTCATTGTCCATGGCAGAATTCATCTGCCCAGAATCTGATGAATGAGGGTGAGACTTTCCGTAGTCAAAACCTCTGTTTTTCTTTTACTTGCAGACATATTGTTCCTGGGTATGGATTCCTTCGTATCACGCTTATGTTCTTTGTACTCCTTAACTGCAAGGCACTACTACACCCGAGATCTCGATGCTTGATGTAATTATTCTCCACAGCCATGAACACCTTCATTCTTCCAAGTAATTTTACAAACCTCAGCTTCCATTTTCTTTAATTCAAGTTATGCTCGGCCCTTAAGGTATGGCCTCCGAGGAACCATTCGTGCTGCATGTACAGGTATATATTGTTAAGACCCTAACTGGGTTTTCTTATTTACTAGCAAGGCCTCCTACCCTATGTGTAGTGGCTTATCTTGTTTTTATCATAGATATACAGGTTTATAGACATGCAATATTTTCTGGAGGGTTTCGAACCCTTGAGGTTTTGTTTTGTATGAGTTCCAATTGCTCTTTGTTTGTAATAATTTTGGGTCAGGTAGACTCGTAATTTTGAGATGTGTACCAGTCGATATATTTATGTATAACATTTACAGTTAATGTGAGAATTTGTTTTTCACCTTACAAAGGTTTTCTTTCGGCTATGATTTGTTTATCTTTATGTTACCATTATAATTTATTTACTGATAGTATTAGTAACTCTGTTACAATGAGCAGTACTTTTCCTGTAATTTATGGATTGGTCTCTTCTTTGAATAATATATTACTGCTACCATAAAGCTTGGAACTTCAACAACCAGGGGACCCGACCCATGTTGGGTCTAAACCCCTGTGCAAGTTGTAACCCCTGAGCTTGGTACAGAATTTTAGCATTCTTAAAGGTTTATTGTAAATTTATGGTTTTATATCATTTTCGTTTACTGTAAGTTTACATTTCTACTTTACTGTCCTACATAATGAAATGTATTTCAAAAAGATAATATAAATGGCCTTGTTCCTTTTCTTGTTGGTTATTATGCTTGAAAAAATACTAGAATTGCTATTGTTCCTTGAGATTTAATTTACAGGTTATATAACCAATTTTTTTCTGAATTAAAGTTTAATAAAAAATTAGACAACTGTCATTTCCTTTCCTAAATTTCTCCTGAACAATTTATAATTTCTGTCTTCAAATAATAGAGCATTAATAAATTAACTTTTCATGAAAAATAAGAGATTTCCACAGTAGTTTATCAACTGCAAACATAATATTATATACTTATCTTAGATTCTCTTTAGCTTAATTGAAGGCTCCTTCCAACCTTGAGAGAGGCTATTATGTCCTCTGCTCCCCCCGAGCTCCGCAAAAAAGTCCTTCCAGGAGTTAGGCCTCAGGACCTCCGTCCAATCTAATCTCTTGTCAGGTTTCAAAGCTCCACTGGTTCTAGACCAGCTCTGGACAACTCCTTTCCACACCTTGTGGTTTTCCAACCTTCTTATCTTTTTATTTTATTTTATTTATGAGCAGAACCCCCTTTTCTACCTCAGGATTTATTTTTATCCTCTTTGGGAAAAATTTAACTGTCAGAAATAACTGCATCCCAATCTTTACTCTGGATCTTGGAATTCTTTTTACCTTTCAGTTAAATCTTTCCTCAATATAAATTTATTCATAATTAAAATTCTAGTTTTCTTTTCACTAACGAGTAACCATAATCATTAATGTCCTTTTACTAATAAATTCAAATGTATCTTTAACTTAATAAAATAAGAGTCTTTTTAATCATCATGTAAAAATGAAACGGGGTGTTACATCTTCCCCCACTAGAGGAAAACACCGTCCTCGGTGTTTACTCCATTCCAGCAAATAGTTCCGGGTAGACTTCTCGTATGGAGTTTTCATCCTCCCAAGTGGCCTCCTTTGGGCTGAATTGCTTCTGCTACACTTTAACTTGGGGGATGACTTGTCTCCAAAACATTATTTCTCCCTGATCGAGAATACGCTGGGGTTCTACCATAAATTCATCGCTCGGTTCTACCTGCAGACACATAAATTTTTACACAAGTTGAATTAAAATACATATTTCTAAGTGTTATAGCATAAACATAACTTAAATGTACATTCTGCCAGTGTATCATATGCTTGGGTTCGTGTATGTATCTTTTCAGTAGTGACACATGAAGCACATTGTGCACCAATATATGGCTAGACAATGCTAGTCGATAGGCTACCGGTCCTATCCTTTCCAAAAAATTGGAAGGGTACACAGTACCTAGGAGCCAATTTGGCTCAGGTACTCCACCTTAAAGTACTTTTCTTGGGCTTAATCCATAAATAGACATGGTCACCAACTTCAAATTCTCGAAAGGTTCTCTTTCTCTTCGCATACACTTTTTTCCTGTCTTGAGTTGCCTTTAGATTTTTCCTGATTTTATTTACTTCACGCTCCATCTCCTCTAACATCTTCAGTCCAAACATTAGTTTGTTTTTCGGACTACTCAAATTCATAGGAGTTTGGCATTGTCTTCCATACAATGCTTCAAAAGGACTCGTTTTGAGGGATTCTTGATACCCGTTGTTGTAGGCGAATTCAATCAAATGAAAATATTCTTCCTATCTCGAGGGTTGCTGCATGACATACATGCATAGCATGTCTTCCATTATTTGATTAAATCTTTTAGTTTGACCATCCATCTGGGGATGAAGGTCATACTAAATTGAATCTTTGTTCCCAATCTCGTAAATAGTTCCTTCCAAAAAGCTGATGTGAATTTTACATCTCGTTTTGAGATAACAACTCTCGGAATGCCGTGTAGTCTAAAAATTTCTCTCATAAAGATGTCAACAATCTGAACAGTCTTGTAGGTTGACTGAATAGGTATAAAATGAGCTACCTTACTGAGCCTATCTACTACCACCATAATTGAGTCATTGTGTCTTTTGCTTCTGGGTAATCCTGTAATGAAAAATATGGATATAACTTCCCATTTCCATTCCGGTACAAGGATAGGCTGAAGTAATCCTGATGGGTGCTAGTGTTCTACCTTAACTTGCTGAAATTCTAAACACTTGGTTAGATATTCTGCAATGTTTTTACGCATTCTAGGCCAATGCTAGTCTTTTCTTATTGTTGTCAGCATTTTCTGATAATCGGGATGTACTGCATAGGTACTCCGATGGTATTCATCTAAAATCAACCCTTTCAGGCTCATTTGATTTGGTGTGAATATCTTTCCCTAGAGAAAAAGTCGTTTCTTGTTAATTTCATAATATGATTGTTTTCATTGTTTTTCTGCTTCTTTTGCTTGCTGCCACAGAAATTGATATTTACGGTCTTTTTCCGCTGCTTCGATAATTTTCCCCAGAATTCTTAATTATGCTTGATTAAAATATATTTCGTAGATGCAATGTAGTTTCCTACTTAAGGCATCAGCTACATGATTCTCTTTCACTTTTACACACTGAAGATAAAAATAAAATTCACTTAGGAATGCATTCCACCTTTCTTGGCAAGCATTCAAATAAGATTTCTTAAAATAGTTGGTCATGATACTATGGTCAGTTCTTAACACAAACCTTTTTCCTAATAGGTAATACCTCTAGATTTAGAGGGCATGCATTACTACAGTTAGCTCCAAATCATAAGTGGAGTATCGCTGTTCTCGATCCCTTAACTTCCTGGACTCGTATGCTATCACTTTTCCATCTTGTCTTAATACTACCCCTATCCCTTCCTTACATGCATCTGTACGGACTTCAAATTCCTTGTTTGGGTCTACCACCTTTAATACATGAGCGGTAGTTAATAGTTATTTTAAACGTTCGAAATTAGCTTGGCACTCCTTGGTCCACTTGAAGACTCGTCCCTTTCGCTGCAAAGAAGTGATAGGGAAGGATATCTTAGAGAAACCTTCTATAAACCACTGGTAATAACCCACCAAACCCATGAAAGAGTGTATATCCACTACAGTTTTAGGAACCTCCCACTCCATTATTGTCTTTGGGATCTACCGAAATCCCTTCAGCAGATATTACATGACCCAAATACTGTATTTTATCTTTATAAAAATCACATTTTCTAAATTTTGCATAGAGCTGATGTTCCCACAACATCTTCAGTACCAACCAAAGGTGTTCCTTGTGTTCTTCAACATTGTTAGAATAGATCAGTATATCATCAATAAAGATTAGGAAAAATTTATCCAGAAATGTGTGAAATATGCCATGCATCAGGCTCATGAAAGTTGTTGGTGCATTGGTTAACCCGAATGGAAATACCAAAAATTCATAATGTTTGTAATTGGTACAAAATGTTGTTTTGGATATGCCTTCTTCTTTAATTCGGATCTGATGATCCCTAGATCTCAGATCAATCTTTGAAAATATTATCGCTCCTTTCACTTGGTCAAAAAGATCATCTATTCTGGGTAATGGATACTTATTTTTGACTGTCAGCTTGTTAAGCTGTCGGTAGTCCATGCACATCCTCATTGTACCATCTTTATTTTTAGCAAACAATACAGGTGCTCCCCATGGGGATACACTTGGTCGAATGTATCCTTTATCCAATAGCTCTTCTAGCTGCATTTTAAACTCTGTCAATTCTGGCACACTCATTTTGTATGGTGCTCATGATATAGGTGTTTCTATGAGTAGCAACTCTATAGTGAAGTCAATGTCTCGCTTTGGGGGTAATCCTGGAATATTCTCCAGAAATACATCCACAAATTCCTGCACAACTGGAATATTCTCCATCTTAAGAGTCTTATCTTTGGAATTAGTAAACCCCACTTGAATTACATAGAGCTAACAACCTTTTCTAATAAATTTATTTAATTGTGATGTTGTAATGGGGTGCAAACGAAGGGGTTTCTTAATCCCCTGCAATTCTTGGTGAGTTCCATCTTCTGCCTTAAAATGAATGATTTTATCCTTACAATCTACTAGTGACCAATGTCTTTCTAACCAATCCATTCCCAACAGAATATCGTAGGAGCCTAAAGGCAGAATGTTCAAATCAAAAATTGTTTGTTGCTTTCCAATTTCCAGAATGCAATTCGAAACTTTTTCACTGACTCTTCTCTTTAGCCCAGTAGCTAGTTGTACCAACCTGGGAATTTTAAATATCTGACTCTGTAATTTTTTTATGAAACCAGCTCCAAAAATAGAAGAAAAGAGAGATCAACGCCTTAGAAATTAGCCACCTCGAGGGGGCAACCTCCAATACATTACATAAATGAAAAATTATTGGATGATGCAAATGACCAAAACCTCCTTCTATATATTGGAGTCCATGGGGTCACAATATAATCCTAGCAGACCTAACAATAATAATGTAAGGGCACAATAATAACAATATTAGGGTTACAGGGGTACAATAATAACAATAAGGGGGTTACACTAACAACAATAAGGGACTATACTAGTAATATAGGGACCTAACATGCCCCTCTCTTTCAAAAAAGTGTTGTCCTCAATGCTTGATTAGATTCAGATGCTTCTGTATAAAATTCTCATCCTCCCATGTAGAATCTTTAGTGGGTAAGTTCTTCCATTTGACGAGATACTCTGAAATAGATCGATTCCGTAGCTGTCGAGTTCTTGTTACCATGACTGCTTTAGGTTCCAATATGATTTTTCCTTCCTCATCAAGTTCTGGAAATATTGTTTGAACTAGAAGTTTGTCCCCTATAACCTTCTTTAAGCATGAAACATGGAAAAATGGATGCACTTGCGAAGAAGCAGGAAGCTCCAATTTGTATGCCATAGTGCCAATCTTTTGCAACACCTTGTAAGGACCATAGTACTTTGGTGATAATTTATTATCCTTCTTAGCTTTCTTGAGGGACATTTGTTTGTATGGTTATAGCCATAAAAATACCCAATCTCCTACATCAAAACTTCTCTCACTGCGATGTTGATCTCCCTGTTGTTTCATTCGATTTTGTGCCAAATTTAGGTTATCCTTTAAGAGTTGGAGAACTTCTTGTTGATGGTCGATGTGATCTTCCACTGCTTGAACCTTCGAATTTTCTCTTAAATAAGATGTGATGCACGATGGATGATATCCATAAAGTGCCATAAATGGGGTCATTTTTGCTGCAGTATGGAAGGAAGTGTTATACCACCATTCAGCGAGAGGTAACAACTTGACCCATTGTGTTTGCTTATCAAATACAAAACAACGAAGATATCCTTCCAAAAATTTATTCACTATCTCAGTTTGGCCATCAAATTGAGGATGATAAGATGAGCTATGAGCTAGTTGAGTACCCAAACAAGAAAATAATTCCGTCCAAAAATTTCCAGTAAAAATGGGATCTTTGTCACTTACAATAATCTTTGGGTTTCTATGTAGCTTTTGAATTGTTTCCATCAATGCAGTAGCAACTGTACTTGCTTTAAATGGATGAGATAATGCAAAAAAGTGTGCATACTTGGTAAGTCTATCAACTACCACCATGACGACACTCTTTTCTTCAGACTTAGGTAAACCTGTGATAAAATCCATTGAAATCTCCTCCCAACGTTGAATTGGAATGGGTAAAGGTAGTAGAAGACCTGGGGTCTTAATTGTATCAACTTTATTTTGCTGGAAAACCAAATATTCTGCCACCAAATTTTGAATATCAGATTTAAGGCCATCCCAAAAAAATTCTTTCTTTACCTTGTGGTAAGTTTTTAAAAATCCTCAGTGTCCTCCTAAAGGAGAAGTGTGCAATTCCAAAAGAATCTTTTGTTTTAGTTGGGAATTCTTGCAAATATATAAGCAATATTTGTACCATAAGGAATCATTTTTCCAACTAAATGTATCGTATGTACTTCAGGATCTTGTCGTTAACTTTTGAATGAGTGTCCACACTTCTTCTTCCTTCTTTCCATTCATCCCTTGTTTGTTGAACCAACTGCTGATAATCTTGGAGTCCCACAGCAATGCTTCCACCTCTTCATCCTTTCTTAAGAGTGCATCTCAATAACATTTAGCTTCCTTTTTTGTATATGCGATTTCAAAATTCAACAAAATCTCTTTGACCCATTTTTACCGCCCATATAGTCTTTGTTCCAAAAAGTGTTTAAGACTGTAATGCAATGACTAATTTTACCTTGAAGTGTCTTCCCATTAGGTAAGGTCGCCATTTCTTTAGTGCATGTAGTATTGCCAACATTTCCTTCTCATAAATAGCTTTCTGTAAATACTTTCCTTTGATTGGACGACTTTCAAAAGAAATGGGCCTTCCTTCTTACATTAAGACAACACCAATTCCATTTCTTGAGGCATCACATTCCACAATAAATGTTTTTGTGAATTCTGGCGTAGCTAATACTGGTGCTAGGCACATTCCCTCTTTAAGATGTTCAAAGGCCTTAGTTGCTTCAGGAGTCCATGAAAATGCATCTTTCTTCAATAATGTTGTTAGAGGTGTTGCTATTCTCCCATAATTCATAACAAACTTGCGATAATACCCTGTTAACCCGAGAAATCCTCGCAATTTCTTTATGGTTGTGGGTACTTTCCATTCCTTAATGGCTTTAATTTTGTTAGGGTATACCTTAACACCCTTGTGAGATACAATATGACCCAGATATTCCACCTCATGTACTCCAAAGAAACATTTGGATGTTTTTGCATATAATTGTTTCTCTTACAATAGTTTGAGCACCCTGTCAACATGTTGAACATGATCATTCCAAGACTTGTTGTAGATTAGTATGTCATCAAAAAATACTAGCACAAATTTTCTAAGGAATGGTTTGAAAATGGAATTCATCAACCCTTGAAATGTAGAAGGTGCATTGGTAAGGCCAAAAGGCATGAAAAAAAATTCATAATGACCCTCATGAGTTCAAAATGTTGTTTTCGAAATATCTTCAGTCTTCATTCTAATTTGATGATATCCTGAACGAAGATCCAACTTGGTAAAATAATTTCCTCCATGTAATTCATCCAATAATTCATCAATCACAGGAATGGGAAATTTATCTTTAATAGTGATTTTATTGAGCTCCCTATAATCTGGGCACATGCACCATGATCCATCCTTCTTGTGCACCAACACTACTGGAGCAGAGAAAGAACTTTGACTAGGTTGAATTATACCAGCCTCTAGCATTTCTGTAATCATATGTTCAATTACGCTCTTTTGGACATAAGGATATCTGTAAGGCTCAATGTTTGATGGACACTTCCTGGAATCAAATGAATAGCATGATCATTATCACGAATAGGTGGGAGTCCTTTGGGAGTTTTAAACACCTCGGAATGGTTGTCCAAGACTTTTTGGAGATCTGAAGAAATAATTGATTTTGATGTTGGAACTTCTTGTGAGCATAATTGTGCAATTACACCTCGTTTTTCTTTCTTCAGAAGCTTTTTCATGACATTAGAGCTTATTATCTTTCCCAGCTTCCCTGCTATACCCTGTAATTCAACTTCCTTTCCTTTCAAAAAAAATTTCAAGAAAAGTTTTTGAAAATTAAAAGCTACCATCCCCAAAGATTGTAACCATTGTAATCCTAGTACAACATCAATACCTCCCATTGGAATAGAAAGAATTGGACTATTCAATACATATTACCCCATAGTTAGCTCGACATTATGGAATTTTCCAGAGCAATTTATAGTTCCTCCATTTGCATCCATCACTTGACATTCTGGTGCTGGGTATAGGAAACAATTCAATTCCTTGGCTACCTTACAATGAATAAAATTATGGGTACTACCCGAATCAATCAACACAAATACCTTTTTCTTCTTGATATGTCCTTCTATCTTGAGAGTTTGAGGAGTGGTAATTCTTGACAATGCATTACATGATATGGTCGGACTAATTTCTTCTTCTTCTAGGGTTGGTTCTTGGTGTGTATTCTCTTGTTTTGAAGCTTCTTGTTCAATTTATTCCTCCTCTTCACAATCTATGTAAAATAATTTCTTCTCAGCACACTTATGACCTTTAGCGTATTTGCTATCACAACTATAGCAAAGCCCTTTTTCTCTTTTTTCTTCCAATTGTTGTGGTGTCAACCTTGTAGGTTGTGGAAGTCTAGGAGTAGGAACACTTCCATCCTTATAATGTGTGGTAGGCTTCCTTGTCGCCATAATTTTACATTCAATTTTTCTTGCCAATTTGAATGCCTTCTCCAATGAATCAGGTTCCCAAACACGAACCTCATGTTGAATGTTATCATTTAAAGTCCCTATGAAGACATCAATCCTGTGTTCCTCTGGAATATCAGTTACCCTTATATTCATTTTTTGGAAGTCCTCAATGTGCTCCACCAATGAACCCTTTTGTTTGAGATTTATCAATTGGCTAAAGAACATGTTTCTCTTTGTATCCTCATAATGTGCTATCATTTCCTTTGTAAAAATTGACCAAGTGACAATTTTTTTACAGGAGCAAAGCCATCGATACCATAAAAATGTATTTTGTTCTAATGTAAAGTTGCAATGCGTACTTTTTGTGTGTTTTTCACATTATGGAGATCAAAATATTGCTCCATCTGTAGTATCCATGTTACGGGATCCTTGTAATCAAACTTCCTAATATCCATCTTTGGAATATGGTAGTTCTTCCATCCAACATTAGAGTTTATGAAATCAAGATTAACATTTATTTTGTTCTCATCATGAGTTTCCTCTACTATCTTTTCTCCATTAGGAAACATTTCTTGTATCAACTTTGTCAAACCTTCCATGTCCGCTTTTAGATCATTCTTCATGTTTTCCATGTTGCCTTTCATGTTTTTATCGATCTTAGCTTCAATGCCATCCATCTTAGCTTCCATGCCAGCTTCCATTCCATCCATCTTAGCTTCCATGCCTTTATTCAAACCATCCATCTTAGATTCCATGCTTCTCTTCAAAACTTCCATTTCATTTTTTGTTGATCTTTGCGAGAGCGAAATTTGGTGCACTTGCTCTTGTAATTTTGACATGTCATGTTGCAGTTATTCGTCTTCATGGGTCATATTAGAGCCTTCTGAAGGCTTAATTGGTATTGAATTCTTTTTAGGGGGCATTTTAAAAGCCAATACTAATATCTATTCTATAATATGCCCTTGGAATCAATTCAAACTGATTTTTCAAACAAGACTTATGCAATTCGAAAAAAAATACACACCTTTTTCTTGCTTTTGAGGAGCTCGATATTGAAACTAAATTATCTCTGTAATTTCAGATATTCAATATCTGAAATTCAATTCTGTAGTATCCCTCTGAATCTTCTTTCAAATGCCATAGGTCTGACCTGATTTGGATTCTTCAAGGCAAAGTTATGCCCAATCTCCCACAATGACTTAATTATGGGCTGGTTCAGAAGAGCACACTTGTACTACGTGCCACATGTCAATGTTTCCTCCTTCGGCTCTGAAATTGATACACAGGAACCTAGAGTCCATGTACTTGCAGACACTTCTTATAGAATTCCAATCCGACTCTCAGAGAGAGAGTTATGACGATTTTCCCACGGTCACTTCTTTGAGATGAAATTCGGGAGCCTGAAACAACCCTAACATCCACATATCATATCTCCAAAAATATTACGAACCAAGGTCTGAAAGCTTTATGGGAGGTTCCTATGAATTGCGACTTCGCTCTATACAAATTTCAGCTTCTGAACCTTCATAGAAAGAAATTTATAGCGCAAATTCCACAATGACCTATTTTAGGTGAAATTTGGGAGCCTGAAAAAACCCTAACTTCCACAGATCATATCTCCAAAAATATTGCGAACCAAGATCTGAAAATTTTACACGACGTTTCTCAAGATTTCGGTTTCACGCTGTAAACATTTCAGCTTCTAAACCTTCGTAGAAAAAACGTTATAGCGAAAATACCACAATGACATGTTTGGAGCAACGAAACCCTAGAATCCAAAGCTTTGATACCAAATGTTATGAAACCAGCTCGAAAAATAGAAGAAAAGAGAGATCAACGCCTTAGAAATCAACCAATTCGAGGGGGAAATACATTACATAAATGAACAATTATTGGATGATGTAAATGACGAAAACCTCCTTCTATATATAGGAGTCCATGGGGTCACAATATAATCCTAGGTGACCTAACAATAATAATGTAAGGGCACAATAATAACAATATTGGGGTTACAGGGGTACAACAATAACAATAAGGGCGTTACACTAACAACAATAAGGGACTATACTAGTAATATAGGGATCTAAAAAATTTACTTTTTTCAACTATTCGAGGATTTATCTAACTCAAACTAGCGTCCGAATCAACCAAAATGGAAACATTTTGGGAATAGAACTTACCTTCCAATTCTATCATTGTTTCCTGGTAATCCACTTGTCGGTCCTCCAGTGCAACATTAATTCTGGGTATCATTCGTGCAACATCATCTACTATAGAAGCCTCCTATAATTTTGTTGTAATTTCATTCCTTCCACGATGAGGGCAGTTCTTAAAATAATGTTCTTCTCCAAATCCCCAACATTGTAGTGGTGGCTTCTAGGACTGTCCCAATTTTGGCCTACTGGATGCTTTAGTGGGCCTCTCATCTACTGTCCATTTAGGCTTTTATTTATTTTTCCCAAACGGTCTATTTTCTGAGTTTCTCGCAGTGTTATTAAAATTTACAGGTCTACTATGCTTGAAATTTGGGGTGTTTTTCTGCCCTTTCTTTGGTGGCCAATTTCTGCCCACTTCTCCTTTAGCCTTAGACTGTTGATAGCACATTTGTGCTTTTCAGGTTACCTCATCCATGGTATTCGGATTCACGAATTCAATTCTCTCCTTCATGTGAGTAGGCAGAATACTCAAGAACCTTTGCACCTTTGCTTTCTCATCCCTCAGATATGGTACATATATTAACAAAGAGGTGAATTTAGTGATGAACTCATCCATGGATAGCTGTCCCAGTTTTAAGTCATGAAAATATCATGACTTTTCATCGTAAAATAATTCTGTTAAATAGTTGTCTTTGAAGTATTGCTAGAATTCATCCCACGTTATATTTTGATCCTTAATTCCCTACACATTCTTCATTTCCTCCCACCATAAGGTGGCCTTCTCCTGCAACTAATAAATATCCAATCGGGCCTTAAGCTTGATTTTATGTTCATAAACCTGAAAGTATTTATTCATGTTTATGATCCATGCTTCCGCCATTTCTTTCTCTTCTCCATCAAAAGTAGGTGGTTTAATCTTTCCAAAATTCACCTTGTAATTCTACTTTCTTCTTCTTCATTTCTTGTTGTTCTGAAGCACTTCCAGACTCTGCTTCATGATAAGTTCTATTTTTGTTACTCTTCTGAGTACGACTTCCTTCCAGATGATCATTAATTTTTTTTTTTTGGCTCCTCTTCATGAGTATTCCTTTCTAGACTAGGCTATGATGTAGGATGGTTCAGTCTATTTGAGAGGATTTTTAGGATTCTTTCTTGTTCTCGCATTAGTCTTTCATTGTCACTCCTTACATGAACCATCTCTGTCTAGAGTTGTTGCATTGTGTCTAATAATCGAGTTGTCTGTCGTTGTTGTTCCTCTAACAACCTACTAGTTTGTTAATGCTGATCAATGCTCAATTGTATCCACATTTCCGGGTTCATTTCCGGATTTGGCTAGGGGTGGACTTCCCCTGTAGTCCTTTGTGTCTGTTGGCTTGAAATTTTCCTCATTAGATTCTTTTAGTAGTTCTTCTATGTGCATAAGAACAACACCAATGAAACATCTAGAATTATTTAGTGGGCCCAATCTGGCCCAACGTGTAAACTTCGCTCGGATAACACATGTCACGGTCATAAAAAAAAATTCTTTTACTTATCTAAAATACTACATAGTTAACCAATGATAAATGCATATTAACATACAATGGGTCCTTACCTCTATTAAGGTCTTAAGCCTAGCAATTAATTTTGTCACACTTGTATTAGCATGTGTTAATTTATATTAATAAAACAAAGACATTCTTTCGAACATATGAAATGTCACGCGCCATCATTTATAAACCTACATACTCAACCTAACATATTTGTTTTGAATTTTTTACCCAATCTGGCTGGAGAAATGTCAAGGGTATAACTATAGTTCTCATCTGTCATCTTCTCAAACTTTGGATTATGTTTATCAATTCTTATTTGTTGCGACTTATGATTACAATCAATATTCATATTCGTTCGGTTGTATTTACATATTGGTTGCAAGGTACATACGATAGATTTGGTGTAAAGTTTTTAATCAATTGTTATTGGCTTTATTGATTGCTTATCTTAATGAGATTGTACTGCCAAGTGTTGGGAAATTGTGCTCCATCCCATATTCGTTTTGAGCTGTCGATCCTTTGAACCCTAATTTGGATGGTGTTGATCCCCGACAACTTCCTTAGGGTAACTACCGCCCCCATCGTCGCCCAGATCTGATCATTTGTTCAGTCGGCCATTGTGGCTCTCTCCTGCGAGGTGTCTGTAACAAGTTTTACGCCTTCTTCCTTCTTTCCATGGATCTATAGCACGAACTTCAAGCTTTCTCCAGAGCTGGTGAAAGGCTTCATTTTTAGAGAGGGTTTCTTTGTCGGTGGTTGTATGGCGGTTTGTTCTGTCGCAGTGAGCTCGGATACCTTCACTCTACAATGTTCAACAACAAATGTTTTCTTCTTCAAGGTAAGTTCTGGAATGAGTTCACTATTTTCTTTTGTCATTCTGTCTAGCAATGAATCCCTCCTAACGGTTCTTAAATTAATTTTTCATGCAGGGCAACAGATCTGCTGAAGTTGAGATCCTTGCTTACAACATTATTCGTGCTTCTTGTTCATTTTCCATGGTGGAATTCATCTTCCCAGAATCTGAAGAATGAGGGTGAGACTTTTCGTAGTCCAAACCTCTGTTTTTCTTTTACTTGCAGTCAAATTGTTCCTATGTATGGATTCCTTAATATCATTCTTATGTTATTTATACTCCTGAACTGCAAGGCACTATTGCACTCGAGATTTCGATGTTGGCTGTAATTCCTCTCCACGGCCGTGACCGCCTTCATTCTGCCAAGCAAGTTTACATACCTCAACTTTTGGTTTTCTTTGATTCAAGTTATGCTCGACCCTTAAGGTAGGCCTATGAGGAACCATTCATGCTGCATGTACAGGTCTATATTGTTAAGACCCTAACCGGGTTTTCTTATTTACTGGCGAGGCCTCCTGCCCTACGTGTAGTGGCTTATCTCATTTTTATCATAGATATATAGTTTTATAGACATGCAGTATTTTTTAGAGGGTTTTGAACCCTTGGGTTTTTTTTTTGTATGAGTTCCAATTGCTCTCTGTTTGTAATAATTTTGGGTCTGGCAGACTCGTAATTTTGAGATCTGTACCAGTCGGTATATTTATGTATAACATTCACAATTTATGTGAGAATATTTCTTCACCTTACAAAGGTTTTCTTTTAGCTATAATTTGTTTCTCTTTATGTTACCATTGTAATTTATTTACTGATAGTATTAGTACCTCTCTTACAATCAACAATACTTTTCCTGTAATTTATGGATTGGTCTTTTCTTTGAATAAGATATTACTGCTACCATAAATCTTGGAACTTCAACAGCCAGGGAATCGGACCCATCTCGGGTCTAAACCCCTCTGAAAGTTGTAACCCCTGAGCTTGGTAGAGAATTTTAGCATTCTTACAGGTTTACTGTAAATTTATGGTTTTATATCATTTTCGTTTACTGTAAGTTTACATTTCTACTTTACTGTCCTACATAATGAAATGTATTTCACAAAGATAATATAAATGGCCTTGTTTCTTTTCTTGTTTGTTATTATGCTTGAAAAAAATACTAGAATTGCTATTGTTTCTTGAGATTTAATTTACATGTTATATAACCATTTTTTTTTTCTGAATTAAAGTTTAATAAACAATTAGACAATTGTCGTTTCCTTTTCTAAATTTCTCCTTAACACTTTCTAATTTCTTGCTTCAAACAACAGAACATTAATAAATTAAATTTTCATGAAAAATAAGAGATTTCCATAGTAGTTTATCAAATACAAACATAAGATTATATCATTATTTTATATCCTCTTTAGCTTAACTAAAGGATCCTCCCAACCTTGAGAGAGGCTATTACGTCCTCTACTCCCCCCGAGCATCGCACCAAAGTCCTTTAGAGAGTAGTATATCCAAGAATGAGGCCTCAGGACCTTCATCGAATCTAATATCTTGTCAGGTTTCAGAGCTCCACTAGTTCTAGATCAGCTCTCAAAAACTCCTTTCCACACCTTGTGGTTTTCCAACGTTTTTCTCTTTTTTTCCTTTATGAGCAGAATCCTCTTTTCTCCCTCATGATTTCTTTTTATCCTCTTTGGGAAAAAAGGTAGCTGTCAAAAAAAACTTCCTCCCAATCTAGGTGTTACAAGTATAGACTACCTCACAACTCGCTCAACATTGTCACTCTAAATTTCTACTTATATTAATAAATATTGAGACATCATCCTATTCTTCTAGCGAAACCTAATTAAGAAAAGGAGTTGTATTAATATTTTGTTGTTTCACTTGTTTCACCTTCTATACCGGGTTTCATTTTTGCTCTAAGAATTATAGAAATTCTGGCAAGATTTTTATAAAATTCGTAGGGATTTTTGTAAATTCAAGTTATAACTATTAAAATTTAAGATTTTGGGTGCCTAGAGGTTTTGATAGTGCTAAATCCATTTCCACCATCAAAAACATGATTTAAACACTATTACTGCAAGATTTTTTTTTTTTTTTTTTGCTAGATTCAAACCACTTTTAATTGTCTGAATAATTCATCTAGCTTTATAAATAAATAACTCCATTTCACCTAACTATTTCAAAACCAGATACAAAGCACAAAAAATCGATATCGCACCTAAATGATCTGATAATAATACAACTCACACCTCCATTAACCAAAACTACTTAGCTAACCTAACAAGAATGGTCACAATAATATGGCTCACACTTCCATAACTACTAATTAATGTGTATGGCTATGAATTACTGACACAGCTAGAGCTCCACCAATATTCTAGCTCTAAATTTAGAATTACACAAATAAAGATAGCCCATAAGAGAAACGAATTACACGAATTTAGAGGGCATTCTAATTTTGGCAAAAACATAAAAGAGAAACCAAGGTTTTGGCAAAAACATAAAAGAGAAACTGGCAAGGTATCTCAGCCTACCTTGAGTCCAGGCGAGGGTTGATCTTGATACAATATCATCGAATACGACTGCAAATTGCCACATCAAACATTTGAAATTTTTTTGATCTTCCTCCATCTTCTTCACTTCTCCCTTCAACCCATGTTATTCCATAGCTTAAAATTAAAATTTAATCTATTTTATCTATTAAACCCATGTTATTCAGTAGCTTAGAATTAAAATTTAATCTATTTTATCTATTAAACCCATGTTATTCAGTAGCTTAGAATTAAAATTTACAACTAAAATAAACCTCTAAAGAATCTAGATAGTGTTCTTATGTTTATCCAATGGACATCCTTGACATAAAATTAACCAAAATTACAAAAATAAAAAACAAATAACTTAAGTTAATAGTATTTGAGGAACTATGATGTTAGAGTAGCATTTCAACATGGCTATACTATTTATAAAAATTAAACCATTAACAAAGATATAATTATTAATTTATATTTATGCATCAATTGAAATTTTGACTTGTTAAATTTACATTAACATTAATGATCATTTTATTAATTATATCTTATATAAAATCTAATGACATTTTGAGAATAACATATGGTATGCCTCTTGATAATTCTAATTTCATAAACATAAACTTACTAAACTCCAATTTAATAATAACTTACAAATTATGGAATACTTCTAATTATTTATAAATTCTAAGTGTAATTATTCCATCATATATATATATATATATATATACACTTAACTCTAAAAACAAGTTTCAACCAATGTTGACATTTAAAATAATATGAAAAAAATTATAATTACGAAATAATGTTTTTCAGTAAATATTTATTTCATTATATGTAAAATTTTAATATTCATTAAAATATATTAAAAAATAATTAATATTATAATTTAATTTAATTTATTATAATTATTATTTAATATTAACAACCAAATTTTAGTAATCTATCATAACGATATTAAAACCATATTAATAAAGATAACTTTTTTTATCACAAGTATACTAATAAAACTAGATTTTAGTAATCTATCACAATGATATTAAAACCATATTAATAAAGATAGCATTTTTTTTATCACAAGTATACTTATAAAAATAACATTTTGTTATTGACCATTAAAACAACTATTCTGATTTAATTGATTAAAAAACTAGAAATCAAAGTATATACAATTTTAGCACTCTAACAAAATGATATTTTGACTTTTTTGATTTAAAATCCAATAACTTGATGTAACTTGATTTTGTTAAAATTGTAATGTTTTATTATTTAAATTTTATTTTTAAATATATAAATAAATTTAAATTTTGAAAAACTTAAATGGTTTTGATTCTAACCACTTAAAATTACATTTTATTTCATTTATAATTAAATATTAAATCAAATTAATTTAGAAAGACCATAAATAAATAAAATTCCTTATTAAATTACTACAATAAAAATTGATGTCTCTAATATCATGGAATGAGATAACATTAAATGGTTTACACCATCATTAGTATAAACCACATATGCAATCTTAGTTATGACTATGGGCGTTTTTATTTCGGAAGTAAGTTTACAAAATTTTAATTTAATTTTGTTAAATATATATATATATATATATATGAATAGGATAATATTAATATTAATATGCAATCTTAGTTATGAGTATGGAATAACATTAATATGGTTTACACCATCATTAGTATAAACCACCTATGCAATCTTAGCTATAACTATGGGCGTCTTTATCTCAAAAGTGAGCTTACAAAATTTTAATTTAATTATGTTACAAAAATAAATAGATACGCGGCCGAAGGAGGTTGGGACAGAGGCAACCAGTAGCCCGTGAGGGGAACATCCGCTGGAGTGGAGGTTGGGTCAGAGGAGGGGAAACGTGTATCGATCAGGCCATATCCGAACTCATGACCGTCGAAGGGAGCAATGCGAGGAGATCAACCCTTCAATCCTTTCTGAAATTTTCAATTAAAATAAAATCATGGCATCTAGAGATAAACACACGTAAAAGCATCTTGAGATTAAGATATAGTATGTTTTATAATAATTTATATTTATAAATCTAAATTCATTAAATTTTAATTCAAGATTAATTTTAAAATATTGTTTTCTAATAATTTATAATGCTAATTGTTTTACCAAAAAAAATTATTTATTTATTTTTTAAATTCAAAATGAAATTATTTCATTTTAAATTTAAAAAAATCAAAATAATTTTTAAAATTATTCAAAATTATTTTTAAAACTTATTCAAAAAAATTAAAATAAATTTAATCACAACTTAGAAATCATGTATAATATTTAAAAGTTAACTGCATTATAAATAAGCATTAGTAACTATATTATCATGACATCTAGAAATTAACACATGTAAATGTTAGTGACATCTTGAGATTAAGATATAATGTCTTATAATAAATTTAATTGTGTAAATATAAATTCATTAAATTCTAATTTAATATTAATTTCAAGATATTATTTTTCTAATCATTCATAAATCTAATACTAATTATTTCACTAATCAAAAATTTAAAAAGTTTATTTATTTATTTTTTAAATTCAAAATTAAGTTATTTCATTTTAAATTTTAAAAATAAAAAAAATCAAAATAATTTTTAAAAATTATTATTTTTTTTGCAAATTTTATATATTCATATTTAATGTTTACTAAATAACTATATTTAAAAAAATATATATGTATTTCACTAATTGAGATTTATATTTATATTTAATTAAAAAATACCTACTATATTTAAAAAAAAAAAATTATAAAATATTTTTAAATTACATTAACATATTTTAATAAAAATTCAATTATATATATATATATATATATATATATATATATATATATATATATATATATATATATATATATATATATATTATTAAATAATATATAATTTTAATATAAAAATTATATTTTAAAAAATAATTAATTTATTATATATTAAAACCATATATATATGAAATAATTTATATTATATTTTAAAAAATAATTTATATTATATTTAAAAAATAATTAATATTAAGTATATTTAATTTCATTATAATTATTATTCAACATAATAACTAAACCTTGAGTAAACCTCAAAACCGTTAGCCATCAAAACAGCAACGGAGACCTAATTGTTCGCAACCATACACAAAATCACATAAAAATCTATATCCTTGACATAACATGAATGGTCTCACAAAGATAGGGCTCACACCTCCATTACCTGCTCATTAATGTCTATGCATTATAGGGTATGGACTACCTCTCAGCTCGCTCAATATTCTCACTCTAAATTTCTAGTTATACGGATAATTCTATTCTTTTTGTGAAACATAATTATTAAAAAAAATGGTATTAATATTTTGCAGTTTCACCTAACCTGAAAAGAAAGCACATAAAATCGATATAGTTGACCTAACATGAATGGTCTGATAATGATAAGGCTTATAGTACCATTAACCACTCATTGTATGGGCATGAACTACTTATACCGCTAATGTAATATGAAAAAAGTTGTCTATGTAGCATGTAGAATAGTTTAGATAGCAGTTTTTTTGTCGAAATTTGGTAAAATAAAATTCAAAAGATCAAGTAGTTGGAATGTTTGGAATCTATTTTGATAGTGGAAATAGATTCAGCACTATCAAAAATCACTCAAAATACTAAAGTTTAACAACTCTAAACAAGATTCTGATAAAATCTTTGCCAAATTTTTTAAAAATCTTTGCCAAATTCTAAATCATTTCGTTAGTGTTTTAACAACTCTAAACAAAATTCTGATAAAATCTTTGCCAATTTTTTTAAAAATCTTTGCCAAGTTCTAAATCATTTCGCTGCTTTTTTGAACTACCCGTAACATGAATGGTCTGACAATAATCCGGCTCACACTTCCATAACTGCTCATTAATGTCTATGGGCTATGAACTACTTACACAGCTAGCTCGGCCAATACTCTAGCTCTAAATTTACAATTACACGAATAAAGATAGAGACGGCGTTCTAGTTTTAGCAAAACATGAAAGAGAAACTGACAAGGTATTTCAGGTACCTTGGGTCGAGGCCGCTAAGCCCGCCGCCCGATCTTGATGCAGTATCACCGAATCCTATCGCAATTTGCCGCCGCATCAAACATTTGTATAAACAACACTCAAATCCAAACCGACCGAACCCTGATATAGAAAGAGGGGTTCAGTAATATAATGAGCATATAGCACGGCAAAGCCCTCAACCGAGCCACACATTTAATCTGAAAACGATTTTAGAAAAACGCAAAACCCCAGTACAGAGAGATCCTTACCTTGATCGGGATCTCTATTTTGATTGAAATGTCAAAGAAGTTAAGGGACTTTCTCAAACCCTGCGTTTCCCAGAAATAGAAATAATTAAAATCTGTAAAACCTCTCTCAGAAACAGCGTCTGACCGTAGGCATAGCCATGATCCCTTTCTATAGATAATAATCTATTTCTATTTTGTAGATACTAGTAAATAAGGATAACCTACCTGCTACACCATTCCAGTGATTGATTCCAACTGCATCAGACTCCGAAATCATGGATTCCATCTCCAACTGTCCACGTTCAGCTCTCAATCCGGCAGCAAAATAAAATTAGCTGTCCACCTTCAGCCCTAAATCCGGCAGCAAAATAAAATTGGTTGAACAAACCATGCAAACGCACACCAAAAAAAGGAAAACTAAAAGCAACCAGACACTAAAAGTGAAATATAAAAAGAGAAAATCAATAAAGAAGATGGACTGTAAAAAAAACACGCACGGCCATGCAATGGACAGAACAAAGAACAACAAGAAGCCAAGCCAGGCAAGCCAATGTGAATACAGAAAAGACGGAGATGAAACTGATAAATGTTAGATGTCCCAAAACGTATATATAACCTCCATTTCAAACGGTCACAAACCTGCTACAAATTATCTACTTTCTGTTTTTCACTAGAATCCACCGCCATTGCTTTACATTCGAAGGTTTCTTTGTAACAAATGGGCGGTATACAAACTAATCTAATCGGTTTTATAAATTATCCTTTTTATAGTTCAAACAAACTTTTGGAATATATCAAAACTGTGTTAATGAAGTGTGTCCGAGAGAAATCGACTTTCATGTTTTAAAGCTTGAATGTAGGTTAACGAGCCTAGTATTTTATGTTTTTTTTAAATAATTTTTTCGTTACTATGAACACAAATTTCCATGGCCATCTATATTGCGAATCTTGTTATTTACAGATCAGAATCTTGCAATTTTTTCTTTTTTCTTAATTTTTCTTAATTTTTTTTTTTTTAAATTCAATAACGAGAATGAAATTCAAAATAGTATGATATTAAACTATGCAGTGATAAGTTTACCCATTGTTTTAGGAAACTATACATTAATGTTAAGATATAATCATCAAGTTTCATTTATCCTTGTCATTGAGTTTGTACTTATTAGTATTCATGTTTTTGCTACCGTATATTAAAAAATATACGAAATTTATTTTAAATTTTATATTGTTTCATTTTAATACATAATTTTGATATTATTGAATAAGGTTATTTTAAAATTAGTTATATAATATTTTTATTAAATAAAAATTCAACAATAAAAACAAATGCAAAATAATGTAATATTAAAACTATACATTAATGTTAAAATATGAGAATGAACTTTATTTTAATTTTTATTTGAGATGATTTGTAAGTGGCTTAAATAGTCACAATTTAGGGTTATCAAAATTACCTAGAAATAGTATCTTGCTTAAAGAGATAGTATGTTGCTTAAGTTACATCAATTAGTATGGTTAAAATTTTTTGCTTTTGCCCACTAAATTTCTAACCAATGATCTTCACATCACAAAGTGTTGTAATAAAACAATGGCTTAATAAAACACGGACATATTATTGTTATATATATATATATATATATATATATATATATATATATATATATATATTGAATTTTTTTGAAGAATAAAATAATATAAATTAAATTATTATTATTATTAATTTTAATTCGATTTATATTAATATAGATTTATTTTAACATTAAATTTTCCAATTTAACTATCAAAATGTTTAATTTTTCAAGATTAAAATCTCTTTTTGAGTAAAAAAAATTGAGAAATTTGAGAAAACTTTTATTGATATTTGATAAATATGGATCCTGTGACACTCATCATAATTACCAAAATTTACCATAGAAAAAAAAAATTACAACAACTATGTTAACGGTATTTATTTATTTTTCAATGCAATGTACATCTTGGATTTGTGTTCGGATTGAACCATATATCCAAGTTTAACAATAATATCTTATCCACCACCCTTGGCGTTTACTTTATGTACCGGCTTGAATAAATATGTGTATAGTTGATGACAACATAATCAGATCCATTTTATGACTTGCCAGTTGTTAGGTTTAAGTTTTCGATCCGCGTAAAATCCTTGGGATTTGCTGGCCACCTATCTTCTTGTACTCCGTCCAATCTCCCTTTGATCTACGATGGAGATTGAGGTGGGAAGGTCGAGGTTAAACCCTAGTAACCCGCTCACTTACCTCATTTCACTCTGTCGCGGCCCGGATGTCGCTCTAACTTAGAGAAGCCTGTTGCGTTAACTCATGGCGGCCGGTCTTGAACGAATTGTCTATCACTATCCTTGTTCAGATTTGAGATCTTCTCTGCTTGATCTTTAACTTGGATGGCACATAATCTTTGGCTCCCGGTGGAATTGGCTTAGATGATGTCAAAAGCTCAATGTCTCTGTAAATTCATAGACTTATTAAACATGTAAGAAAAATTTTCTTTAAACTCACACCTATTTTTACAAGTTTACCCTTATAGGCCATTCATTTGGTTTAAACTTGTGATTATTACCTCTGCTGTTCAGATGCTTGTAATAGTTTCATGATTAGGTAGCTCGAGTCAAAGTCGTGCTTGCAGCAGGTATAATGAATAACCAAAAAATCTAGATTTTTTTTTTATTTTTTTTTTAACGAGGTTTCGTTTTTCCAAATTCATGTCTAGATTTTTATTTTCACATTTAACTTAGTCTCACTTGTATCTCCTTCCGTGTAACTCTTGTCTGAGTTGGTTATGTTGTTCTTTAGACAGAATTCGGGACTAATCGTTGCCCATTTGCAAATTCTAGGTATTTCGTTGTCGACCCTAGTTGGTCCGCTAGCTCCATTTTCCGGATTTTATCAACTCTGCTCTAGAAGAAATGAGCTTCAACATAATTTCTATGTTCTATGTTTAATACTCCGCTATTTAGAACTAGAGTTTTATTAGGGCTTAAGAGCCGAGAACATTATTTACTATGAGCCCTATAATAACTTATGTTGGTACTCTTCTATCGTTTTGGGTTTAGTTGGATATCCTTTGCACAATAAAGGAAATTGCGAAGAGTAATTTTTGTTATAATAATATTCATTCAGGTTTATCTTTTCATTTGCATGAACTTTCTGGTTATACAGTATATAAATGTTTGTTTCATCTATCCTATTTGGCTTCTCTAGAATAGTTTTCTTTAAGTAAAATTATTCATGAAAGTGTATATGGTCTTATACTTATCCTATTTTTTCAGCACATACATCTTGGGTTTAGCCCAAAATTTTAATTCGGTTTCGCCCAATAAAGAAAAATCAGGGTTTGTTATATAATGTACATTTTTATTTTACAGTGAAGTAAAGTTTTGTCTTCTTGAATATCAGCTGGTTCACGCTTCTGGCTGACCCACTTATTTTCTTTCCTGAGTGCTTTATGCAAATATTTAATTCATTTACACAGCTATTTGCACTTTGCTATTTCAAGGGTTTCCATTCTGAATTTAATTATTTACTAGGATGTAGGTGACCGGACCACCTAGGTTATTGTTCGAGTTTATTTACGCTGGAGAAATTATTAAGTTCGGGTTGAGGGTTTCCTCATGCTCGGATTTGATAGTATACTCCTCTAGGGCTTAGTTCGAACCCTGAAATGGTTTTCATTTCTTTGAAATTATATATTATCAAGAATTGGAGGCTTTTATAAATGTAATGAATTCCAATTCATTTTAAAATATCTATGTCTTTATGCAACAGGTTTATTACACTCTATTGTTGGTTTCTAGGTTGAGAAACAATAGTTTTTCTTTATATCTGCTTTAGTAATACATCCTACAAGTAGAATACTATAATTATTTCAATATTTTTCTTTGCATTAAAGAGTTTCACTTTCTGCAAATAATACAATACTTACTTTTGTAATAAACAATATTTTCCTCCACAGATAATTTATCTATGCGCAGAGTTTATCTTACAAAAATTCCTTACTAATTTTCCAAATCTTTCCAACCATTATTTACACTATTCACATAACAACTTATAATGAATAAATAAACTAACACATGCCTGTGTATAAATCTTGTAATACTTTTTCTGTAAACTTCAAACTCCTGAACATAATCAGTACTTATTTGAGATATTTACTGTTGATGATGTTCCTCCCGACCTTCAAGAGAGGCAATGATGTCCTGCTCTTCCCCCGTGCTTCCATTGAAAGGTAAAGGTTGAAATTTTAATTCTGTTGTGACCTTAGGACCACAAGTCTAGTCAGTACCAGAATATTTCAGGACACTAAGTGTTTTTCCACTGGTCTCTACCAGCTTAGGAAAACTTTCTACTCTTTCCTTAGTCTCTGAATAAAACCCCTACTCCTCACTGGGATCAGTCTCTTATCCCTAAAGGAGCAGGTAACTATTTCCAACTGTCCCAACCACCTTCCAATTCTTGGAAAACATTTACCATCAAATTTTACTTTTTACGGAATCACTTTCCATAACTGATTTTATTATTCATAATTAATCACTAATGAAAATAAATTTTCAGAAAAGCATTAATATTTCTAGTCTTTTCTTAAAACAAATAAATAAAAATGTCTTTTAACTAGTTAACAACTAGTTATCATTAAATGCAGTTGTCACAAATTCCCCCTGGAAGTAACACCGTCCTTGGTGTTTCACTCTAGCTCTGAAAAGAGCTCTAGGTAAGCCTCATGCATAAATATTTCATCCTCCCAAGTAGCCTCATCCGGGTCGAAGTGCTTCCACTGCACTTTAACTTGGGTGATGACTTGCTTCCGGAGCATAATTTCCCTCCGGTCAAGTATGTGTTGCGGCTCGACTAGAAACTCATCGTCTAGCTCTACCTTCAAACAACAAAGTTCCTTTTCAAATTCTCATAAAGAAATCATATTTCAAGTCAGGATTTTTAATTCTATCCTACCTGTATATTCTGCCAATGAATTACGTGCTTTGAATCGTGCACATAACGTTTCAACAGGGACACATGGAGCACATTGTGTACTCGGATGTGACTAGGTAAAGCTAGCCGATAGGCCATAGGTCCCACCCTTTCCAAAATTTGGAAGGGTCCACAAAACTTGGGAGCCAACTTGGCACAAGAGGTCCACCACAAGGTACTCCTCTTGCGTTTGATTCTCACATACACATGGTCTCCCACTTCAAATTTCCAATAACTCCTCTTCTTATCTGCATAGATATTCTGCCGATCTTGTGCAGCCTTTGAATTTTGTCTTATCTTATTTACTTATGATTCCATTTTAGCCAGCATTTCTAGTCCCAACATTAATTTTGTTTCGGGGCTGCTCTAATTTATGGGTGTGCGACACTGCCTCCCTACAAGGCCTCGAAAGGACTCATCTTAGGGGACTCCTGATAACCATTGTTGTAAGAAAATTCAATGCAAATAGTCTTCCCATTTGGTTGGTTGCGACATCACATACATGTGCAACATGTCTTCCAACACTTGGTTTACTCGCTCTGTTTGACCGTTTGTCTGGAGATAATAAGTTGTACTAAAGTTTATTTGGGTCCCTAGACCTATAAACAAAGTCTTCCAAAATGATGATGTAAACTTAACGTCCGTGTATGAGATAACCATCTTTGGAATACCATGCAGCTTGAAAATTTCACTCATGAAGATGTATGTTATCTGTATAGTCTTGTAAGTAGAGTGCATATGTATAAAATGCGCAGATTTACTCAATCTATCCACTACCACCATGATGGAGTCGTTGTGCCTCTTTGACCGTAGTAAACCTATAATAAAGTCCAGGGATATGTCCTCCCACTTCCATTTAGGTACCGGCATGGGCTGCAACAACCCCGTAGGATGTCGATGCTCCACCTTCACCTGTTAACACTCCAAACATTTATTTAGATACTCAACAATATTTATATGCATACCAGGACAAAAATATAGTTTTATAATAGAAGTCAACATTTTCTGGTATCCTGGATGACCTGCATAATTTCTACGATGATATTCGTCCATTATTAGCTCCTTTAGGTCCACACGGTTTGGTACATACACCTTTCCTCTAAAGGTTAGCATCTGATCTTTGTCAATTCCATATTCAAAAGTACTTGTTTTCATTTTTCTTCCATTTTCTGCCAAAGGAATTGATATTATAGATCTTTCTGTGCTTCTTTTATTTGATCTAAAAATTTACATTCAAGCTGATTGTAGTAAAGCTCATAAACACAATGCAGCTTCCTACTTAAAGCATCAGCCACCCGATTTTACTTACCTTTCACGTGCTGGATGTCCATATCAAACTCACTTAGGAAGGCATTCCATCTTGCCTGTCTGGAATTTAAATCAACTTGTTTGAAATAAATAGTCAAGCTGCTACAATTTATTTTTAGCACAAACTTTTACCCAGCAAGTAGTGTCTCCAAACCCAGAGCGCATGTACTACTGTTGTTAATTTTAGATCATAGGTTGAGTACCTTTGTTCATGTTCCTTCAACTTTCTTGACTCATATGCCACTACTTTGCCTTCTTGAGATAAAACTTCCCTGACACCCTATTTACTAGTGTCTGTGCATACTTCAAATTCTTTGTTGGGGTCAGCTACCCTCAACA
This sequence comes from Pinus albicaulis, assembly GCA_034641835.2. NCBI lineage: Eukaryota > Viridiplantae > Streptophyta > Pinopsida > Pinales > Pinaceae > Pinus > Pinus albicaulis. Next base: position 990,984,102 of record CM076570.1, on the reverse strand, counting down.
CTAGTGCAGTGGCCAATAATTGATTCAACCTCTCGAAACTATTTTGGCACTCAACAGTCCACTTAAAGACCTTTCCTTTTCTCTGCAAAGAGGTGATTGGAAAAGAAATTATGGAAAATCCTTTAATAAATCTTCTATAGTACCCAACCAATCCCATAAAGGATCAGATATCAGCCACATTCGGGGGTACTCGCCATTCCATGATTTCCTTGATTTTCTCTGGATCAACAACAATCCCTTCTGCCAAAATGACATGGCACAAGTACTGGATTTATGTTTTGAAGAAATCACACTTGCTAAACTTAGCGTACAACTAGTGTTTTCTTAGCATTTCCAATACAATCCTTAAATGTTCTCTATGTTCTTCCTGGTTTTTAGAATAGATTAAAATATCATCTATGAATATAAGCACAAAATTATCTAGGAAAGGATTAAATATTCCATGCATTAACCTCATAAAGGTTACTGGTGCATTTGTTAAACCAAAGGGTAACACCACAAATTCTTAGTGCCCGTACCTAGTACGAAATGCAGTTTTCCAAATGTCTTCATCCTTGATTCGGATCTGGTGATATCCAGATCTTAAATCTATCTTTGAAAATACAGTGGCCCCCTTCACCTGATTGAACATATCGTCAATCCTTTGTAGAGGATATTTATTTTTGTTGTGAAACCAGCTCCAAAAATAGAAGAAAAGAGATATTAACGCCTTAGAAATAAGCCACTTCGAGCGGGAAACCTCCAATACATTACATGAATGAAAAATTCTTGGATGATACAAATGACCAAAACCTCCTTCTATATATAGGAGTCCATGGGGCCACAATATAATCCTAGTGGGGCCACAATGTAATCCTAGCTGACCTAACAATAATGTAAGGGCACAATAATAACAATATGGGGGTTACAGGGGTACAACAATAACAATAAAGGGGGCTACACTAACATAATAAGGGACTACACTATTAATATAGGGACTTAACATGGCCCTCTCCTTCAAACAAGTGTTGTCCTTAATGCTTGATTATTTCTTGATGCTTCTGTATAAAATTCTCATCCTCTCATGTGGAATCTTCTACGAGAAAGTTCTTCCACTTGCTGAGATACTCTGAAATTGATCGTACTTGTTGAGTTCTTGTTTCTGTGACTTCTTCAGAACTTCTTTCAATGTGATGTTGATCTTCCTGTTGTGTCATTAGATTCTGCACCAAAGTTCGGTTATCCTTTGAGAGTTGGAGAACTTGTTGTTGATGCTCAATGTGATCTTCCACCAATTTATCATCCATATTAGCTATTATTTGATCCTTCAAACCATCCAAATTAGCCTCCATTTCTTCTTTTAAAACATCTATGTCATCTTTTGTTACTCTTCGTAAGATCGAAATTGGTTGCACTTGGTACCGTAATTTTGATATCTCATACTGCAATTATTCCTCTTCATGCGTCATAGTATAGCTTTTTGAGATCTTAATGGGAATGGAATTATTTTTTTGAAGCATTATAGAACCCAATACTGATAAAAATTTTAATATATGCCCTTGGAATCACTTCAAACTGGTTTTTCAAACATAATTTATGCAATTTTAAAAACCAAATACACACTTGTTTCTTGCTTTTTAGGAGCTCGATATTGAAACTGAATTATATCTATGATTTTGGATCTTCAATATCTGAAATTTGTCACTGAGGTCTCCCTCTTAATTCTCTTTCCAATGCCGGAGGTCTGACCTGATTTGGATTCTTGAAGACAAGGTTGTGCCCAATCTCCTACGATGACCTAATTATGGACTGGTTCAGTAGAGCGAACTTGTACGACTTTCCACATGTTACTGTTTGATCCTTTGGCTCTGAAATTAATAGATAGGAAGCTATAGTCTGTGTAATTCTAGCCACTTTTACAGAATTCCAATCCGATGCTCATAGAGTGAGTTATGAAGATTTTCCCACGATCACCTCTTTGAGATAAAATTCGGGAGCCTGAAAAAGACCTAACTTCCACAGATCATATCTCCGAAAATATTGCGAACCAAGATCTAAACTTTTGTGAAAATTTTCCTCGGGATTTCAGCTTTGCGCTCTAAAAATTTCAGCTTCTGAACCTTCGTAGAAATTTTTTTATAGTGACAATTCCGCGATGATCGTTTTAAGTGAAATTCAGGAGCCTGCAAAAATCCCTAACTTCAGCAGATCATATCTCCTGAAATATTGCGAACCAATCTCTGAAATGTTGCGAAGATGTTTCTCAGGATTTCTGCTTCGCACTCTAAAAATTTCAGCTTCTGAACCTTCATAGAAAAAATTTATAGCGAAAATACCACGATGACCTGTTTAGGTTAAATTCAGGAGCCTGCAAAATGACCTAAATTCCACATATTATATCTCCGAAAATATTGCGAACCAATCTCTGAAATTTTGTGACGATGTTCCTCAGGAGTTTGGCTTCACACACTAAACATTTTAGCTTATGACCCTTCTTATAAAAAAAAATATAGCGAAAATTCCACGATGACCTGTTTAGAGCAGCAAAACCCTAGAACCCAAAGCTCTGATACCAAATGTTGTGAAACCAGCTCCCAAAATAGAAGAAAAGAGATATCAACGCCTTAGAAATAAGCCACTTCGAGGGGGAAACCTCCAATACATTACATGAATGAACAATTCTTGGATGATACAAATGACCAAAACCTCCTTTTATATATAGGAGTCCATGGGGCCACAATACAATCCTAGTGGGGTCACAATGTAATACTAGCCAACCTAACAATAATAATGTAAGGGAACAATAAAACAATATGGGGGTTACATGGGTACAAAAATAATAATAAGGGGGGCTACACTAACATAATGAGGGACTACACTATTAATATAGGGACTTAACAATTTTTTACCATTAACTTGTTAAGCTGTCTATAGTCCATGCACATTCGCATGGTTCTGTCCTTCTTCTTAACGAACAACACTAGTGCTCCCCATAGAGACACACTTGGACGAATATAACCTTTGTCCAGAAGTTCTTGCAACTGCATTTTTAACTCAGTTAATTCTGAAACACTCATTCTGTAAGGAGCCCTTGACAGAGGTGATGCTCCTGGCATTAATTCAATGGTAAAATCGATATCTCGTCTTGGTGGAAATCCAGGAATATTTTCTGGAAAAACATCCATGAAATATTGTACTATAGGTATGCTTTCCATCATAGGTGATTTTTCCTTCGAATTAGCATATCCCACCTGAATAACATATATCTGATATCCCTTACTTACACATTTATTCATTTGGGATGATGTAATTGGACGTATCTGTAGTGGCTTCTTGATTCCCTGAATCTCCTTATGTTTTCCATCTTGCATTTTTTAATAAATGATCTTTTCCTTGCAATCCACTAAGGTCCAATGTTTTTCTAGCCAATCCATGCTCAACAATACGTCATAGGACCCTAATGGCAATATGTTCAGATCTACATTTAACTGTTGTTCTACAATTTCTAATGTGCAATTTGGAATCTTAGCAGTTACCTTTCTTTTTGCTCCAGTGGCTAGTTGTACTAGCCATAAGTTTTTGAATTTATGTTCTTTTAATTTACACATTTCCACTATTTTGGGACTAGCATAACTTAGACTTGCACCTGGGTCTACCAAAATAGAAACAGATTGAGATAGTAATTTACCTTCCAACTCAATCATTGTTGGCTGATAATCTCCCTGTCGATCCTCCAACGCCGCGTTGATACGAGGAATGTTTCGTGCCACATCGCCTATTGTAGAAGCCTCATGAAATTTTGCAACTGTATCATTTCTTGCTCGTTGTGGGTAGTTTTTATAGTAGTGTGCCTCACCACACCCCCAACACTATAGAGGTGGCTTGGTCACTTGCCCTTTCTCAGGTTTGTTGGATGCCTCTATAGGCTTCTCTTTTGCTAGCCATCGGGTTCTTTGAATATTTCTGCCAAATTGTTTACTGGAAGAATTTCATGCAGAACTCTTAAAATTATTGCTTTTGGCACCTTTGAAATTTGAGCTGCTTTTCTATCCTTTCCTTGGTAGCCAACTTTTTCCAACCTCCCCTTTAGCCTTGGACTGTTGATAGCACATTCGTGCCTTACGAATGGCTTCGTCCATGGTTCTGGGATTTACAAATTCAATACGCTCTTTCATATGTGTTGGCAAGCTGTTCAGAAATATTTGCACCTTAGCCTTTTCCTCTCGAAGGTATGGAACATATCGTAAAAAGGAGGTGAACTTGGTGATATACTCATCCATGGTCACATGTCCCAGCTTCAAATCATGAAATTCTTTAGATTTCTCATCGTAGAATCGTTTCGTTAAATACTTGTCCTTAAAGTATTGCTAGAACAATTCCCAAGTAACGTCTTGGTCCTCAATGCTGTGAACATTCTTCACTTCCTCCCACCACAGAGTGGCTTTCTCTCTTAACTGATATATGGCCAATCTTGCCTTCAGGTTGCTGCTGTATTCGTACACCTGAAAATACTTGTTCATGTTTATTAACCATGCCTTTGCCACTTCCTCAGATTCACCATCAAATGTTGGTGGTTTTATTTTTCGAAACTCCCCTTGAAGTTCCACTTTTTGCTTCTTAACTTCTTGCTGATCTGACAAATTGCCGAATTCTACTTCATTGTAATTTTTGTTCTTGTTGCTTCGCTAGGATGGGCTCCTTTCCACTCTATCAGTGGTGTTGTCCCTTGTCTGTTGTTCATCACCTTCTTGCATGCCCCTATCAGTACTGGGGTGTTCCATTTCCTGATTCTACCTGTCTAACAGGCTCTTAAGTATCTTTTCTTTCTCGTGCATCAAACACTCGTTATTGCTTCGAACTCGCACCATCTCTTCCTGTAGTTTATGTATTGTACGCAACATAATACTAGTTTGATGCTGTTGTTCTTCCAGTAGTCTACTTGTTTGCTGGTGCTGATCCACACTCAGCTGAACCCACATCTCAGGGCTCACAACTGGTTGTGTTTGGGGTTCCCCGGTGTTTTAGGGTGGTTGTTGCGTTGATCCCCTTCTCATGATGTTTCCTATTAGACTTCTATTTTGTGCATCAATATACACACAGATTGATCGTTAGTTGACCCTTAGGGTCCTAGCGTATGAACACTGCTCTGATACTACTTGTGACACTCATCATAATTACCAAAAATTACCATAGAAAAAAAAAAAATTACAAAAACTATTTTAACCTTTGTAAAACATTTGATGCATATTCATTTTGCAAAGCTGGCAAGTTTAACTTAAACTATGATATAATTACAACTATATCTATTTATTTTTCAATGCAATGTACATCTTGGATTTGTGTTCAGATTGAACCATATATATAAGTTTAACAATAATAACTTATCCACCACCCTTGGAATTTACTTTCTGTACTGGCTTGAATAAATATGTGTATTGTTGACGACAACATAATCAGATCCATTTTATGACTTGCCAGTTGTTAGGTTTAAGTTTTCGATCCGCGTACAATCCTTGGGATTTACTGGACACCTGTCTTCTCACACTCCGTCTGATCTCCATTTGATCTACGATGGAGATTGAGGGGGGAAGGCCTAGGTTAAACCCTAGTAACCCGATCACTTACCTCATTTCACTTTGCCACGGCTTGGATGTGGCTCTGCCTTAGAGAGGCCTGTTGCGTTAACTCATGGTGGCTGGTCTTGAACGGATTAGCTATCACTAACCTTGTTCAGATTCGAGATATGCTCTGCTCGAGCTTTAACTTGGATGGCACATAATCTTTGGCTCCTGGTGGAATTGGCTTAGACGATATCAAAAGCTCGATGTCTCCGTAAATTCATAGACTTCTTAAATAGGTAAGAAAAATGTTCTTCAAACTCACACCTATTTTTACAGATTTACCCTTATAGGCCATTCATTTGGTTTAAACTCGTGATTCTTACCTATGTTGTTCGGATGCTTGTAAAAATTTCATGATTAGGCAACTCGGGTCGAAGTCATGCTTGCTACAGGTATAATGAATAATCGAAAAATCTAGAATTTTATTTATTTATTTTTTAACGAGGTTTTATTTTTCCAAATTCATGTCTAGATTTTTATTTTCACATTTAACTCAATCTCCCTTGTATCTCCTTCCAGGTAAATCTTTCCCGAGTTGGTTATGTTGTTCTTTGGACAGAATCTGGGACTAATCGTTGCCCATTTTCAAATTCCAGGTATTTCGTTGCCGACCCTAGTTGGTCCGCCACCTCCATTTTCCAAATTTTATCATCTCCGCTCTAGAAGAAATGAGCTTCAACATAATTTATGTGTTCTGTGTTTAATACTCCTTTGTTTAGAACTAGAGTTTTATTAGGGCTTAAGAGCCGAGAAAAATATTTACCATGAGCCCTGTAATAACTTATGTTGGTACTATTCTATCGTTTTGGGTTTAGCTGGATATCCTTTTCACAATAAAGGTCAATGTGAAGAGTAATTTTTGTTATAATAATATTCATTCAGGTTTATCTTTTCATTCGCATAAACTTTTTGGTTATACAGTATATAAATGTTTGTTTCATCTATCATGTTTGGCTTCTCCAGAATAGTTTTATCTAAGTCAAATTATTCATGACAATGTATATGGTCTTATACTTATCCTATTTTTTGAGCACATACATGTCGAGTTTAGCCCTGAATTTTAATTCGGTTTCGCCCAATAAAGAAAAGTCAAGGTTTGTTATATAATGTATATTTTTATTTTATAGTGAAGTAAAGTGTTGTATTCTTGAATATAAGGTGGTTTTCACTTCTGGTTGGTCCACTTATTTTTTTTCCTGAGTGCTTTATGCAAATATTTAATTCATTTACACAACTATTTGCTCTTTGCTATTTCAAGGGTTTCCATTTTGAATTTAATTTTTTACTAGGATGTAGGTGACCGGACCACCTAGGTTCTTGTCCGAGTTTATTTAGGCTGGAGCAATGACTAATTTCAGGTTGAGGGTTTCCTCATACTCAGATTTGACAGTATACTCTGCTAGGGCTTATTTCGAACCCCGAAATGGTTTGCATTTCTTTGAAATTATATATTTTCAAGAATTGGAGGCTTTTATAAATGTAGTGAATTCCAATTCATTTTAAGAGATCTATGTCTTTATGCAACATGTTTATTACACTGTACTGCTGGTTTCTAGGTTGAGCAATAATAGTTTTTCTTTATATCTGCTTTAGTAATACATCCTACAAGTAGAATATTGTAATTATTCAATATTTTTCTCTACATTAAATAGTTTCACTTTCTGCAAATAATACAGTACTTACTTTTGTAATAAACAATATTTTCTTCCACATATAATTTATCTATGCACAGAGTTTATCTTACAAAAATTCCTTACTAATTTTCTGAATCTTTCCAACCATTCTTTACACCATTCACATAACAACTTATAATGAATAAATAAACTAACACACACCTGTGTACAAATATTGTAATATTTTTTATGTAAACTTCAAACTCCCAAATAGAATCAGTACTTATCTGAGATTATTTACTGCTGATGATGTTCCTCCAAACCTTAAAAAGAGGCAATGACATCCTGCTCTTCCCCCGTGCTTCCACTAAAAGGTACAGGTTCACTGTTTAATTCTGCTGTGACCTCAGGAACACAAGTCCAGTCAGCACCAAAATATTTTAGGACGCTGAGTGTTTTTCCACTGGTCTCTACCAGCTTAGGAAAACTTTCCACTCTTTCCCTAGTCTCTGAACAGAACCCCTACTCCTCACTGGGATCAGTCTCTTATCCCCAGAAGAGTAGGTAATTGTTTCCAACTGTCCCAACCACCTTCAGTTCTTGGAAAACATTTACCATCAGCTTTTACCTTTTATGGAGTCACTTTCCATAACTGATTTTATTATTCATAATTAATCACTAATGAAAATAATTTTCAGAAAAAACATTAATAGTTCCAGTCTTTTCTTAAAACAAATAAATAAAAATGTATTTTAACTAGTTAACAACTAGTTATCATTAATTGCAGTTGTCACAGAGCCACCATCTATTTATACAAAATTTTAAAAATATTATTTTTATTTATATAAATTTTACATTTCTTATATAGAATTGTTTTGATCTTTAATTTTATTAAATACTTTATCATACATGCAGTTACATGTGTGTGTGCGTGATATTTTATTTGACATGTTTTATAATTTATTTGTTAATGTGATATGTATACGTTGATTTTCTAAAAAAGGAAAACAAGCTTAAAAAATAAAGTTTATTAGAAGTATTAAGTTTTTATACATTTATTAATTAAGTTCTAAATTATAATGATTATGAATATGAATTATCTTATTATAAATATTATTTATATTTAATTTATTTCACATTTCTGTATATAGAAATGTTCTTATCTCTAATTATATGTTTATCAATTAAATTTATTAAGTTTTTATATGTTTATTAATTATATTTATGAAATATCATGATTTTGAATACGAAACATTATTACTTAAATTTATTTTAAGATGATATGCATCTTATGACATTTACTATGACATTTGTGCCATTTTTGAATATATATGTGTGTGTGTGTGTGTGTGTGTGTGTTTTGTATCTTAACAACTTTTATTTTATTTTCTAAATAATGAGAATTAGTATATTTGTATTATAAAAAGAATAAAAAAAAATAACAATAAAAGGTATATATAAAATAGAGCTAGTAAAACAATATATTTAAAATTTAGAAATTCTTGAAATATGCTAAGTTCAATTTATGATGATAAGTATAATGTCTACAAGATGAGCCAAGTATCTTAACTACTTTGAAGTAAATAGTTAACATGAAATTTGCTAAAAATAAGAGTATTATCTTGGGTGATTTCCTTCTACTTTTAGGCCTATGATAGGATGGTTGAATATAATATTCATTGTAGTTTGCTAAGCTTGCTCTAGGACACATTTTTCAATTAATTTTCTAAGACTCATAACTTAATATTAGGGGGTGATTTATAATGTGAATTTGTGGTTAATGACTAAGATCCCAATTGTTCTCCAAAAACCTAGACTCCAAGAATATGTTGTTGTAGAATTTCCTCTAAGGTAATAACACACCTCACCCCCCTCACTTGGCATTCATGGATTTTGTTTTCAAGCTCCATGAAAGAAGATAAGATAAGTAGTAGGTTCATCTTTCCATGTTGGGAATTCTTCTTGATTCGTGGGAAGGTACCAACTTGATCTTAGGGACAGTAATCTCCTATTAAATATGGTAACATGTGTGCGAAGGTTAAATTGCACCAGCCAGGTCTCTTTATTAGGTTCCAAAATTTTTGGAGAGTAGAGATGGAAGCCTTTAGAGCTAATGTATTGTGTTAATAGTGCAATAGTTATATTTTCCACCAATTTAAACTTGGAAAACTCCCATTGGAAGATTGCTCAATTTCTTGCAAAGTAGACTTTCCAATAGACATATTTTGGAATAGTAAACCACATGTGCTTCTATAATGATTTGTTGTTAAGGGTCACCTAATACATGAATCATCATTTTCTAAATAAAAACCTCCAAGAATCTAGCCTACGAAATCTATGCTTAATCTGTTTCAATGCATGTTCCCATACTTAAGATGTGAAGGGGAATTCCAAAAATAAATAAGAGTTATTTTTTACAATTTCTAAACATAAACCATATTTGGAAGGACCATGTACCCCTCTCTTTGCAAATTTTTCTACAATTGTATTTTTCCCATGTACCAAGGTCCTAATAAGGGAGATATAGGTGGAAGAGAAACTCTTTCCAATTTGTCTCATAGCCCTTATCTATTGAAAAATATGATATTTTGCACCCATCCTATTAATAGATGAGTACTTTCTTGGAGCACACTCTTTAAGATGCATTTCTAACTGCTAAACTAAATGAGAAAGTTCAAGTGGAATAGAGCCAAAATTCCATCCATTCCACTAGCCATTAGAAGACCATGATGAAATGTCATAAAAATAATTTTTTCTTTAAGAATATTACTAATATTTCAAAGGATGAAGATTAAGAGTTTGAATTAGCCATTGTTTTCCCATAACATTTCCATTCCAAATATAAACATTCCTCCCATTCCAAGGGACCCATGACAATTGAGATTGAATTATTGGGATAGTTTATTTGACCAAGTTCCAAATTTAAAACAATCATCTATAGCTAATAAGGATGAATCCAAGCATCTTTTCCTTGTACCTATGAAATTTTTTTTTTAATCAGAATTTTTTTCTACAAGTTATATTTCCTTGTAACCAATCACCGCAGAAACTTGGCTCCCATTGCAAGAATCATTAAAAGTGAATCCTTATTACAGGTCCATCCTGTGCCTTGGGTGCTTTGACAATTTGATAACTGACTAGATAAAGCCCCTTGCTAGTATTTCCTCCTTTCCATAATTTTTTTTTGTATCTGTCAAGCTATCTGCTATTTTATACTTGCAAGGGCTAAGAGCATTAAATATTAAAAATGGGTAGACCTAATAACACATATTTTATGAGAACTAGATGCACTGTTCAACCACTACTCTCCCCATTGGATAAATCTAGTCCTCATGTTTTTTATAACATGCTACCACAAGCTTTTGTTGTGATTTATCAAACATCCAATGCTTGAGTAACCAACACTAGGATATTCTTGAACATTCTTGCAATAGTGATAGAAGCCTCTCCTAAAAGAAGGGTGTCATCAACAAACTAAGAATCATTAATGCTTTAACTCCTCTTATGATTGTATACCGAGAATATTTCCATTGTTGTGTTTGGATTCTAATAACATATTGAGTGGTTCCACCATAATAATCTATAGCAAAGAGAAATAGAGGGAAGCTGATCAACTTTCTTTGAAGTAACAAGAGGGAAGCTGATCAACTAGTGAAGAGATCCAAGGGTAATTGATACAAGAAAAAACCCAACAAATAAAATCAATATTGAAACCAAACCTATGAAGAACATCAAAGAGGAAGAAGTGCAACACGCAATCAAAAGAGTTTTAAATAATGAGAAAGGTCTGAACCTTGAGAAAGAGGAAGACTTTTCATTTTTTGGAATAAGAGTGAGGATGATAGAATTTGCTATCCTCCTATTTCAAATTTGTTTTTGCACATATTGAATTACCCAAATAAGAACACTACTTCAAGGTGGCCCTTCCTTGAGGAAACATTCTCATAAAAATTGAAGCTTGCCTAATAATGAGAAAGTCCTTACTTTCCACCATTGAAAATAACTCCTTTGAACATCTTAACAAAAAATTTAATGAATTGAAATTTTCCATTTTAAAAAATGAAATGTAAAACCACCTTTTTTATTTCAAATACTTTTCTATAAAATTAAAAATAAAGATAATTAAAGTAATATATCATATGGTATAAAATAATTTATATTGTTTATTTAATTTAACAAAATTATTAATTATAAAAATTTATAGCTTAATTTAAAAGAAATAATTACCATAAATCGTCTAATCCTTAATTAAATTTGATATTAAAAAAATCTAAACAGACTAAGTTCACTATACATCAGATTAATTTGTAATTTTCAAATGCTTCGTTAAAAAAAAAAAAGTGGTAATATTTAACTAAATTTATGTAAAACTTAAATGATATTTTATAAATTTTACTTACTAAGCATGTTGTGGTCACAGTGTGAGGGGGGCACTGTAACAACTGGTGCTAACTGATGATTATGATATGTTGTTAAGACATTAAGACATTAATTGTTATTTTTATTTTTTTATTTTAACAAAACATTATGAGCATAAATTAATCTTGATTAAATTAATTATGGAAGTGATTTCCATAAAAGAATAGCAAGACTGATGGTAAAAATTAATCCAAGAACTGAGAGTTAGTTGGACAGAATCAGTTCAAACAGTTACCCAACCTCTGAGGATAAAGGCTTAATCCCAGTGAGGTTTGGGGGTTCTATTCGGTAACTGGAGAAGGAAATTGGCAGAGAAGAATTCCCGAGCTGGTGATAACCAGTGGAATACTCTGATTTCTAATAATTGTTTGGAATAGAAGACTGGACTGGACTATCCCAAAATCTCTTCCAGTAAATTCTATCAACTCGTAAGGGTCAGACTTGGATCACGGGGGGGAGATGAGGATGTGATTTCCTCTCTCAAGGTAGGGAGGAAAACATCAGTCAGAGAACGAGGAAACATATAATTTTTCTGCCATGGAACATATTTAAGGTTATTAATGGAATTTAACAATTTTAAGTGTGAGATCTGAAGAAAAATTTAAGGTACTTAATTGTGTGTAAAACAGGTTCAGTGAATGTTCTCTTTGATAGAAAGACAATTAGTATTTATTCTTAATTTATTTTTTGATAAAAGTTAGACAAGAAACCATTAACTCAGAACCCTCGAGGAGAAGGTTCCGAGTTGATCATTTCTTGCAAATTTGTGTAAACACGGACAAAATGGTCCGACCATTTTCAGGTTAAAAACTATGGAAAATGGAAGTAAGGAAAAAAATTTTAAACTTAAAACAAGGATGTTTCGAAGACAACCAAATTATAATAAATTGTTACCAATTACATAGTTCAGAAGGAAATTAAACTATCATTAATTTAAAAACAAAAATAACTGTGAGAGAATAGGAATTCACTATTCAAAATGGTAAAAGTATTCTCTACGTACAGAGTACAATCCAAGAAGAATAGACCCAAATATTTAACGATAATATTTAAAAGCACTACATAACTCATTCTGGAATAGAAAACGAAAATAAATACAAAAGCTTCCTATGTCTATACCAGAAAGGTAGAATTTTACTTGTACGACATAAAATACTACACATACAAGGAAGGAAGATATAGAGTTTGTTACTGATGTTAAACGAGTACATTCTGGAATGTATGCATATGAATATTACTATCTTTTATACATATATTCTAATTAAATGGAACTAATATAAACAACATTTAAACCCAAAAAGTCACATTGATAAGCAATGGAAATCGTAGATTAATGTTGGAGGAAAACTCGTTCCTTTACAGTCTTTAATCTTAAGGAAGTACTGTACAGTTTAGATAACTGTAGAACAAGACAAGTAAATTGCATGCTTAAGGAAAATCAAGAAAACGTATTCTCAGAAGGTAATTAAAAACCCTGGACAAAGCCATAACATTATACAAAATAATATTTGGGAAAAACTGTAATTTTATAGGCCGAAGCCTAGAATAAACATGTTCCAATGTGAGTATCCTGTCATGGAAGGAAACTGATACATTATAATACATATAAACCCCATCGTGTGTCAGTTGAAGGTTCTAGCCAAGAATGAGGGTTAACATTCTCAAAATAACAAGCTAAGATCGAATAACTCCGTAGCAGGACGAAGTTCTTCTGCAACGTTATATATATTGGTGACCAAGAACCTTACAGCAAGTATGGTACCTGGCAGCGCCGGAAAAGAAAAGTTAGAATATTTCCACAACCAAGCTTCGAAGGGAACACAAACGTCACTATGTCAAACCACTAGCTTACCTGAAAGCATTCAAGAAGGTAAGGATAAATAACCAGTTTCAAGCCGGAAGGTTAAGAGAACGAATTTATAAGTTAGATAAGGAACTCACCTTAAGGGTTCAACGCCAGAACATGCAGAAGCAACCTGCAAGTGTAGCCATTAGAAGAATGTCACCAAAACCGATTTATTTAATAACCAAAAACCTGAAAAAAAATGATCAAAGAGTCAACATAAGGTCTGCACCTTGGAATCCTTTGGTGTAATATCCCCAGGTTGCTATGTTTTTATTAGACATTTACAAGTCCAAAAGGGTACAGTGGACCCCAATGGAAAACATATATGTGGATTTATTTTATTATTTTAATTAATAAAATAAAATGGAAAAAAATATGTGCAATGACTAGAAAGAGAATTGAGATATGGAAACTCAACCCATGAGGATGGCTAAGGTTGTAAGACTTTCCCAGACTTCCAGAAATCCTTGGAAGGAATAAAGTACGATACTAGAATTAGATTTGGAGATAAATATCTAAAAACCCCAATAAAGAGGAAATTATTGGAAAGAGGTGGAATAAAGCTGAAAGCATAAAAGCTAGCTTTAAAAGTACCTTTGTGGAAGAAACAGAGGGAAAGCCTAGACAAACAGGAATACAACATCTTGAATTAATTGAACATAGTTAAGGGAAACAGATTGGGGAAAGAAAGCTTAAATAAGATGTTGCAAGATAGACAAAGGGTTTTCTATCACTGGAGCAAAAGATCTCTGCTCAGAGGTGAGCTGAGGAGAAAGAGCTCTAAGGTTGAGAGGCAACTAGTCAAACCTAAGTGGTATGCACATTTAATTGAAAATGGTTTTTACTTACAATTTTAATATTGTGTTGAATTATTGATAGTTACAAAGAAACCATTTTAATGTGAATTATTGAGTTTAATTCTGTGTATAGAAATTAGAAAACTTATGATTTACAGTTATATTGTGCTGGTTTGTACATTTAACAGAATTCACTATAGTAGAAATAGTAAAATATGTATGGTTGTACAGACATATTCTGGAGAGGACCAACTCTCAGAATGTCTAAAATCCAATGATGGGTTTAGATCTGAGGTTAGGTACCTCACAGAAAACTGACATTCCTGTATTTTGATTGGTTTAGAGTGCTACTATCAAATTGTGTAGTTCCAAAGAGCAACAAATTCTAAAATAGAAATTAATAACTAGATGTAGAATAAGCAGATACTTTATAGCCATTAATACGATGTACGGTATGGTTACATATTCCTGTACTAACTATAGTAAAATAATTCAGAATTAAAACTAAGGTAAACATGTATATTTATGAAATATATATTTATGCTGAAAGAAGAAACTGAAAGCATAGTTACAGAGGGAAAACATTTTGATATTTGGTACTATATTAAATCTGAACAACAGATAGTTATATATGAAAAATGAAAGAATATCACCATATAGAGTATAAAACTCGGCATTATATTTAGTTGTAGAAATTGATATAAGAAGGAGAACAACATGTATTAATTTCTGCCAAAATAAATAAATAAAAGGGACAAATATGTATGCCACGATCTTGTTGAGGCAGTAAAATATATACTGAGAATTTTAATTCCCTTTCTAGGGAAGGTCTTAGTACATGCTTCGTAATACAGTCTTTAAAGTTCAACTATTATAGAAAAACTTTAGACAGTCCTATTTAATAATACAGATGTCTTAAACTAGAAATTACATCCAAAATATCTCTAAATTGAGGAGTATCTGTATTTGGGTTCATATTTCTATTCATGTCGAATATTCAGCTTGAAATTTGAAATGAACCTGAGCACCAAACAACAAGTAGAAAACCCAGTTATGGGTCGAAAAGTGAAAATGCAACAATGTAGCCAATTTCGTATAAACGCATAAAATCTTACCTGCAATCACCCAAAATTTCATTATATACTGAGTACTCCTTTGTATATATATATATATATAAAGGGAAAATGAATTATTCGAAGGTTAAGAAATAACGTACCTTATACAAATAGGAGTTGATGACATTATCTCGTAAAATCGAGAGATATAGGGGTCAATATAAAGAGTTCAAAATTAGAAACACTAATATCAGGGACAAATGACATGAAAAAAGATTAATGAATATCCAGAATTTTACACATACCTTTTTCCAATATCAATTTTTGGTGCTGTGGAGAACGCTAGTGTAGAATACTCGTTTGGAACTTCCACTTGCATTGTAAATGCAAAGAAGAACTTAAAACCTATTTTCTAAGAGAACATGATAAAGTTACAATAACTGTATAAAGTGCCGAGAATGAATATAAAAAAAAATCAGAAATATACCAATTGCTAAATAAGGATTGAGGGAGACATCTGGGAAATGAAACCCTCAATGTTGTATAATTCCTAACAGCATACAACTAGAAATCAAGGGTTCGGGAAAATACAAATAGTGAGGATATCAACCTCTGTGTTTCCTGGAAAACACAATTAGTCTTGTAAATTTTAGGATTCTACAACTTAGTTATTTTATCCTCTAATAAAAGAAAAAGATCGGACAGAGGAGTATATATATATATATATATACAATGCATATAGTTCACCGAAACGAGAATTAAGCTAAGGGTTCATAGTAAGTATAATTCGAGCAGAAACCTTTGCATAGTAACAATATAGCCAACCCAGTTTTCATGACTTCAACCCTTGCTAAAATAATGAGAGGTCTGGGCATTAAGAAAATTATCACTGTTTTCCAAAGCAAAATCTGGAGGCGCATCTGGTGCATGCCTGCATGAATGTGAGTCCTTCCATAAACGCGGAGCAACAATAAATTAACATAAAAAATTAGAATTGATTAAAGGAAAAAATTTGGAAGTCCCAAAAATAAACGAAATCCTACAAAATATGTGATGCAAATACTGAACAAATGAAAACTAAACTTACCTGTAGGTTGAATGACCAGTAACGTGGTTATGCTATCATGGATCTCATTGCCGAAAAACATAACACATATTCTGTAATGCTGATTGCGGTTAACCGAGGGCGAAATGGCACGTTTGAAGGTTTTCCACTGAAAGGGTAAAAGGACTTCAAGAAAATGAGCAAGGGAATTGGCTCATCTCCGGAATCGAAGTCATTTATGGAATTGAAAAACCCTAATCTAGGTCAAATTTGAGCGCTCCAAGTGTCACCAATCTAAAGAAAGAAGAGTTCATGCGGCTCAATATACATTGTAGCGGCCCATGTGAAGGAGACACTGGTATTTAAGTCAACAAAAACTTAACGTACTCCACTTGTAGGGACCTTGATAATCAAAGATTTTGAAAATAGCATAAGGCATTAAAAACAAAATAAAAAATTCGATCTCGAGAGTTCAATTCTCTGCCCATTTGGATTATTATATTCATGGTTAAGCTCATCGAAAAACTAAGTAATAATGTCAGAGTACATTAAGTGAATGCATGTTGACAGATAGACTAGAGTATGTCACACAGGAAGATAAATACAAATTCATATATGAATGATAAATAAAAAGAATATATATATGTGTTATGCTTTTGAGAAGTAGATGTATACTAATTGAGAAGAGTTTGTGTAATAGAATGGAACATTGCACAAGAATGGAATATTCATACCCTAAGTCTATATATATAGAATATCGAATACAATAGACATTTGGATTATCTATTATTATTGATTATGATAAGTAGATTTTTAATATTTCGAATATATGCACACATGCTTTGGTCATAACGTCAAGAAAATCCAATATTATATGTCCCGTACATAGTAATACTTCTTGTTAGGTAGGTAAAGTTATACATGCTAATGGAATGTGTTGGCCAAACTTAAGTACATTGATAACTTAGGTTGTAGATCCATCATATGAATGGACTATAGGTCATAGGTGCAATTATTATCTATACATTGAAAAAAAAAGAGATAACCCTCTATTGAATAGTGTCAATTCATAAATATAGATGGGGAGTTAAGTATTGGGAAGGTTAGTAGTTATACGAATTAACAGTATAAAGTGCATGTGAATAAATGGAAAAGAAATACCTTAGTTAGTGAAATCAATTTTGTGTTGAGAGAAAAGCTTGAATTGACATATAGGCAAAGTGAGATACCATTATAAGTTAGAAGTAAACAAACGGTGACATAGAAAATGTTAAGAAACGGAAAATTGTCATATAGTTAGGGAGGTTACTATAAATATAAAAATAAAAATAAAAATAAATTGAGAGGTGTTACAAATGGTATCAAAGCCAAGTTGCAGTGAATTTTTATTTTTTTTATTAAATTTTTATTTCGCTAAAGTTTGATTGCATGTATAGTGAAACAGTGCTGAAGTATACAACTGTGAACCATGAGTGAAGGGGACGAGCTGTATTTGGATCTAGGTGGTGGGGAAAATATGCCAGATCCAAATGCTCCATTGATGGCTATGTTGCATCGAATGCAAAGAGAAATGACGCAACTGAAGAGGCACAATGAAAGACTATCTTTAGCTAGTGAAGAGAAAGACAAATTAATAAGAAAATTGACCTCCCAGAATAGTCAAGAAGGAGAAGATTCCGGAAGGAAGAGAAAGGGAAGAGTAAATCACTCAGAAGATTCTTAGGAAGAGGATGCCTCTAGACGATAGTTTGGGAGGAACAAGGAATGGCAGGGTGAATTCTGGAAAATCAAACCTCCCTCCTACGATGGAGAGAAGGAGGAAGATGTTGAAGCATGGATTCTGAACATGATAAGGTATTTTTAGGTTTACGAATATGAAAGTAACATGAGAGCCAGTCTAGCTATCTATCAGTTGCAAGGTAAGGCTACCTTGTGGTGGAAAGAAACAAAGATGGTCCATGTCATTGATGAAAAAATTGTTACTTGGGAGGATTTCCAAGTCAAATTCAAAAATAGATACCTAAATGAATGTTATTATGATGATAAAGCTAAAGAGTTTCATGAACTTATATTGGGACAGCTTACCATTGATGAATTTGTAACTAAATTCACCAATCTGTTACCATATGTACCTTATATAAGGGAAGAGAAGGCAAAGGTACAACGTTTCCTAAACTGTCTACCTACTATATACAAGGAAAATATAGAGTTTGATAATCCCAAGACCATGGATGAAGTGGTGCGCAAAGCAAGGCTGTGTTACCAACAATTTAAGGAAAAAAATGACCAAGCAAAGAATTGGCAAAACAAAGAGAAAGGTCACTCCAGCGGAAAGAAAACAAAACTAGCATATCTGAAGAACTTTGGGAGAAATCATCAAAGGAATAAGTTCAACAAAATGGGAGAAAATCAAATTTCTCAATCACAAACAGGGTCTAAATAGATGAATGGAAACAATAAAAGAAAGGGGACTGCTAAAAAGAGAGAACCTTTAAAGTGTTTGGGTTGTGGAGAACCTCATTTATTGAGAGATTGTCCACACATAACCATTCAGACTATACAAGTACTGCGAGAAGCAATAACTATTAATGACGTGGTGAGAAACATCCCCAAAATTAGTGTTGCTCTGGAAGATCATCAAGCAAAACACCAATCCACTATGGTTGAAGTAGAAGGTATGATTGTTGACCAACCTGTCTCTGTTTTAATAGATCCAGGTGCTTCTTTGAGTTATATTAGTCCTCAAATGGTAGAAAAATGTAACTTAAAGTCAGAAAAATTTCAACAGTCATGGTTAGTTCAGTTGGTCACTGGTACAAAAAGAAAAGTGACCCATAAGTTACCCCAAATAGCCATAAACTTGAATGGATACCAAACTAAATTAAAGCTAAATATTCTGCCTTTAGGGTCTTATGATGTACTAGTAGGAATGGATTGGTTAGAGAAACAGAAAGCCATGTTAAATTGCTTAGATAAGACAATACATTACATAAATGTGGAGGGAAAACCTATCATAGTAAAACGCAAACCCAAATCCATATCTGTGAAACAAATTTCAGCACTTCAATTAAAAAGAATTGCTAGAAAGGGTTTCCAAGTGTATTCTGTGCATGTAGAGGAATTGGGACAATAAGTAGAAGAGAATACTTTAGAAACATTACCTGTTATTATAGAATTCAAAGATGTGTTTCCAGATGAAATTCCTCACCTTCCCCCTAGGAGAGAAATTGATTTCTCAATTGACTTAGTGCCAGGAGCAACACCAGTTTCTAGAGCCCCATACAGAATGAGTACTCCAAAACTGATGGAATTGAATATGAAACTACATGAGTTGTTGGATAGAGGATACATCAGACCAAGTGTATCCCCATGGGGAGCACCGGTGCTGTTTGTGAATAAGAAGGACAAAAATTTCAGAATGTGTATAGACTATCGTCAATTGAGTAAGCTGACAATAAAGAACATATATCCTTTACCTAGGATAGATGACCTCTTTGACTAAGTTAGAGGAGCAACAGTCTTTTCGAAATTTGATCTAAGGACAGGATACCATCAATTAAGAATTAAAGATGAAGATATAAGTAAAACTGCTTTTAGAACCACGTATGGACACTATGAGTTTGTGGTCCTACCGTTTGGGTTGACTAATGCACCTGCTACTTTTATGTGCTTGATGAATAGTGTCTTAAATAAATACTTGGACAAGTTTGTATTAGTATTTATTGATGACATTCTAATTTATTCTAAGAATGAAGCTAAGCATAAGGAACACCTTAGAATTGTTTTACAGACTCTCAGAGAAAACAAGTTGTATGCTAAGTTCAGAAAATGTGAATTTTTCAAAGATAAAATTCAATATCTGGGTCATATAATTTTAGAAAAAGGGTTAGCAGTAGATCTAGAGAAGATAAAAGCAATAAGAGAGTGGCATGTACCTATAGATGTGTCTTTTGTAAGATCCTTCATGGGAATTGCAGGATACTATAGGAGGTTTTTAGATTAGCTTACCCTATTACATCTCTACAAAGAAAAGGAGTTAAGTTTGAATGAACTGAAAAATGTTAAAAAAAATTTGATCAGCTAAAACTGAAACTTACAAAAACACCTATTTTAAAAATTGCTGATCCAGATCAGGAATTTGTAGTATGCACAGATGCTTGTTGAGAAGGATTAGGGGGAGTGCTACTACCAGAAAATTCGGTTATAGCCCATGAATCCATAAAACTCAAGAAACAAGAACATAATTAGAGTGTTTATGATTTAGAACTGGCTGTTGTACTACATGCTCTCAAGATGTGGGAGACATTACCTTTTAGGGAAAAAGTTTGTGTTGATGACAGATCACATCAGCCTAAAGTATTTCTTCACCCAAACATATTTAAATGCTAGGAAAGCTAGGTGGTTGTCCTTCCTTAGTGAGTTTGACATGGAGATTAAACATATTATGGGAAAGGAAAACAAGGTTGCAGATGCACTAAGCAGAAATTCTTGGCAAACTGTGATTAATGTTGGAAGTAGTGCCAACTTTGATATAGAAGGAATGATACAAGAAGTGGTAAGAAAAGACCAAAACTATGAAAAATTTCAGTCACAAATGCTGAAAAAAGAAATGAAAGGGTATACACAGAACCAAAGAGGGTTAATTTTTTATACAGATGGATTGTACATTCCTGATGTAGATTCCTTAAAGAAATAAATCCTGGATGAGTACCGTAAAAGACCCTATGTTGGACATCTAGGATACCATAAATTACTTTCAGCTTTAAGAAAGAATCTGTTCTGGCCCGGGTTGAAAAAAGATGTGGAAAATTACTTGACTAGATGTATAGAATGACAACAGGTAAAGGTTGAACATCAACATCTAGCTGGGTTGCTGAATCCTTTACCTATCCCAGAATGGAAGTGGGAGACTGTTTCCATGGATTTTATTACTGGTTTACCAAGGACCAAATATCAACATGACTCTATCATGGTTGTAGTGGATACTTTTACTAAGGCTACTCACTTTATCCCTGTACAGTCTACCTTTGGTACAGCTCAAGTAGAAAATGTATTTATGAAGGAGATTGTAAAATTGCATGGTATTCCTAAGATGATCATTTCCGATAGAGATGCAAAGTTCACTGCAGCTTTTTGGAGGAGTTTCTTTGGAGGCATGGGTACCAAATTAAATTTTATTACTGCCTACCATCCCCAAACTGATGGCCAAACAGAAAGAATAAACCATATTTTAGAGGATATGTTAAGGATGTATGTCATGGATAGGCCAACAAAATGGGAAGACTATCTACATTTAGCTGAGTTTGCTTACAACAACAATTATCAAGCTTCCATAAAGATGAGCCCTTTTGAAGCACTTTATGGAAGAAAGTTCCATACCCCTCTAAGTTGGAGTAAGCATGAAGATAAACTAATACTTGGACTAGAAGCCTTGCAAGAAATGGAAAAAGTTGTGAAAAAAATTCAGCAAAATATCAAAATAGCACAAGACAGGTAGAAAATTTATGCACATAAAAAGAGAGTTCATAGAGAATTCAGTGTGGGTGATCATGTGCATCTAAGGATTAAAACTAAGAAGAATACTTTGAACACTGGAAGCTATGAAAAAATATATCCATGTAATGTGGACCTTTTGAAGTACTGGAAAGAGTTGGACCGGTTGCATATAAGCTGGCTTTACCCATTCACATTAATGTTCATGATCTATTTCATGTTTCCGATATTAAAAAAAAATTGCATGAACCTACTCATGTTAATGATTGGAATGTGATACAGGTGGAACCAGAAGGGGAATTCCTTCTAGAGCCACTTCAAATCCTGGCATGAGAAGAAATTGAGCTCCGGAACAGGACAATGGCCAGGGTGAAAGAGCAGTGGAGGCACTTTACACCTGAAGAGGCTACTTGGGAGTGAGAGGCTGATATGATGGAAAAATATCCATCACTGCTTAAATAGTGATTTTGTTTTTTTGTTTTGTCAACACCGAGGATGGTGTTTGTTTTTAGAGGGGAAATATGTAATAGCCCCAGGTTGCTATGCTTTTATTAGACATTTGAACAAGTCCAAAATGGTACAGTGGACCCCAATGGAAAACATATATGTGGATTTGTTTTATTATTTTAAATTAATAAAATAAAATGGAAAAAATTATGTGCAATGACTAGATTGAGAATTGAGATTTGGAAACCCAATCCATGAGGATGGATAAGGTTGTAAGACTTTCTCAAAATTCCAGAAATCCTTGGAAGGAACAAAGTACGATACTAAATTAGATTTGGAGATAAATATCTAAATGCCCCAATAAGGAGGAAATTATTGGGAAGAGGTGTAATAAAGCTGAAAGCAGAAAAGCTAGCTTTAAAAGTACATTTGTGGAAGAAAGAGAGGGAAAGCCTAGGTAAACAGGAATACAACATCCTGAATTAACTAGACGTAATTAAGGGAAATAGGCTAGGGAAAGAAAGATTAAATAAGTTGTTGCAAGATAGACAAATGGTTGTCTATCACTGGAGCAAAAGATCTCTGCTCGGGGGTGAGCTGAGGAGAAAGAGCTCTAAAGTTGGGAGGCAAGTAGTCAAACCTAAGTGGTATGCACATTTAATTGAAAATGGTTTTCACTTACAACTTTAATACCATGATGAATTATTGATAGTTATAAAACAACCATTTCAATGTGAATTATTGAGTTTAATTGTGTATAGAAATTGGAAAATTTATGATTTATAGTTATATTGTGCTGGTCTGTACATTTAACATAATTCACTATAGTAGAAATATTAAAATATGTATGGTTGTACAAACATACTTTGGAGAGGACCAACTCTCAAAATTTCTAAAACCCAGTGATGGGTTTAAATTTGAGGTTAGGTACCTCACAAAAAACTGAAATTCCTCTTTTATGGTTGGTTTAGAATGCTACTATCAAATTGTATAGTTCCAAAGAGCAACAAATTTTAAAAATAGAAATTAATAACAATAGGTAGAATAAGCAGATACTTTATAGCCATAAATATGTTGTATGGTATGGTTACATATTCTTGTACTAACTATAGTAAAATAATTTAGAATTAAAACTAAGGTAAACATGTATATTTATGAAATATATATCTATGTTGAAAGCATAGTTACAGAGGGAAAACATTCTGATATTTGGTACTAGATTAAATCTGAACAACAGATAATTATACATAAAAAATGAAAGAATATCACCATATAGAGTATAAAACTCGACATTATATTTAGTCGCAGAAATTGATATAAGAAGGATAACAACATGTATTAATTTCTGCCAAAAAAAATAAAATAAATAAGGGACAGATCTATATGCCATGATCTTGTTGAGGCAGTAAAATATATACTGAGAATTTTAATTCCCTTTCTAGAGAAGCTCTCATTAAAAGCTTCGTAATATAGTCTTTAAAGTTCAACTATTATATAAAAACTTTATAAAGTCCTATTTAATAATACAGATGTCTTAAACTGGAAAATGTGTCCAAAATATCTCTAAATTGAGGAGTATCCGTATTCGGGTTCATATTGCTATTCATGTCGAATATTCAACTTTAAATTTGAAACCAAACTGAGCACCAAACAACAAGTAGAAAACCCAGTTATGGGTCGAAAAGTGCAAATGTAGCAGTGTAGCCAATTTCTTATAAACACTCAAAAGCTTACCTGCAACCACCCAGAATTTCATTATATACTGAGTACTCCTTTGTATATATATATATAGGTAAAACGAATTACTAAAATATTCGAATGTTAAGACATAACGACCTTATACAAATAGGAGTTGATAACATTATCTGGTAAAAACGAGAGATATAGGGGTCAATATAAAGAGTTCCAAATTAGAAACACTAATATCAGGGACAATTGACATGAAAACAATTAACGAATATCCATAATTTCACACATACATTTTTCCAGTATCGATTTCTGGTGTCGTGGAGAACACCGGGGTAGAATACCCGTTTGGAACTTCCACTTGCGTTGTAAACGCAAAGGAGAACTTAAAACCTATTTTTTGAGAGAACATGATAAAGTTACAATAACTGTATAAAGTGCCGAGAACGAATATAAAAAAAAATTCAGAAACAGACCAATTGCTAAATAAGGATTGAGGGAGACATCTGGGAAATGAAACCCTCAACGTTGTATAATTACTAGCAGCATACTACTAGAAATCAAGGGTTCAAGAAAATATAAATAGTGAGGATAGCAACCTCTGCATTTCCTGGAAAACACATTTAGTCTTGTAAATTTTAGGATTCTACAACTTAGTTATTTTATCCTCTAATAAAAGAAAAAGATCGAACAAAGGAGTATATATATATACAATGCATATAGTTCACCGAAACAAGAATTAAGCCGAGGGTTCATAGTAAGTATAAGTCGAGCATAAACCTTTGCATAGTAAAAATATAGCCCACCTAGTTTTCATGACTTCAACCCTTGCTGAAAGAATGAGAGGTCTGGGCATTAAGAAAATGATCACCGTTTTCCAAAGGAGAATCTGGAGGCGCATCCGGTGCATGCCTGCACGAATGTGAATCCTTCCATAAACACGGAGAAACAATAAATTAAAATAAAAATTTAGAATTGATTAAAGGAAAAAATTTGGAAGTCCCAGAAATAAACGAAATCCTGCAAAATATGTGATGCAAATATTGAACAAACGAAAAATAAACTTACCTGTAGGTTGAACGACCAGTAACATGGTTATGGTATCGTGGAGCTCATTGTCGAACGACATAACACATATTCTATAAATGCTGATTGCGGTTAATTAGGGCGAAATGGCAAGTGTGAAGGTTTGCCACCGAAAGGGTAAAACGACTTCAAGAAAATGAGCAAGGGAATTAGCTCATCTCTAGAATCAAAGTCATTTATGGAATTGAAAAACCCTAATCTATGTCAAATCTGAGCCCTCCAAGTGTCACCAATCTAAATAAAGAAGAGTTCATGCTGTCCATGTGAAGGAGTACGCTGGTATTTAAGTCAACAAAAGCCTAACGTACTCCACTTGTAGGGACCTCGGTAATCAAGGATTTTGAAAATAGCACAAGGCATTAAAAGCCAAATCAAAAAGTCGATCTCGAGAGTTCAATTCTCCGCCCATTTGGATTATTATATTCATGGTTAAGCTCATTGAAAAACTAAGTAATAATGTCAGAGTACATTGAGTGAATGCGTGTTGACAGATAGACTAGAGTATGTCACACGGGAAGATAAATACAAATTCATATATCAACGATAAAGAAAAAGAATATATATGTCTCATGATTTTGAGAAGTAGATGTATACTACTTGAGAAGAGTTTGTGTAATAAAATGGAACATTGCATGAGAATGGAATATTCATACCCTAAGTCTATATATATAGAATATCGAATAAAATAGACATTAGGATTATCTATTATTATTAATTATGATAAGTATATTTTTAATATTTCGAATATATGCACACATGCTTTGGTCATAACGTCAAGAAAATCCAATATTATATGTTGCATACATAGTAATACTTCTTGTTAGGTAGATAAAGTTATACATGCTAATGGAATGTGTTGGCCAAACTTAAGTACATTGAGAACTTAGGTTATAGATCCATCATATGAATGGACTATAGGTCATAGGTACAATTATTATCTATACGTTGAAAAAAAAAAGAGATAACCCTCTATTGACTAATGTCAATTCATAAATATAGATGGGGTGGTAAGTACTGGGAAGGTTAGTAGTTATATGAATTAACAGTATAAAATGCATGTGAATAAATGAAAAAGAAATACCTTAGTAAGTGAAATCAATTCTGTGTTGAGAGAAAAGCTTGAATTGACATATAGACAAAGTGATATACCGTTATAAGTAGACAAACGGTGACATAGGAAAAGTTAAGCAACAAAAAATTGTCATATAGTTAGGGAGGTTACTATAAATACAAATATAAATAAAAATTGAGAGGTGTTACATCCGGAAGCCCTATTGAGGAAGGGTGGAGTACTCAACCATGGAAATATTCATGAGTATTACAATGGCCCTAATGGAAGCAACTTAGATTATAAGAATTCAATCAAGATGATTAACATTAGGGACTGTAACTATGAAGCGGTGCATAGCCCAAATGAAGAAAAACAACTCTTAAAACAATGATTTCTATCTCAGGAACTATAATAACTAAGGAGACTTACCCTGCAATCGGAGGTCAAAGCTCTATAACGCCATAGAAACTTTGGAGGGGTTTTTCCACAGAGGCGGTAAACACCTTTCGTAGAGCGAAAGGCAAGATTGCTTGAAATTACAGGGAAGTAGTTAGGGTGGGAGGTCATTACCCAAAACCCTAAACCCATCCCACCATCGGATTTCGGATGAGCTGATCAATGGCGAAGGAGATTAACACATGTCCACCTTAAGGTCGATGACAGCTCCGCAGCGATGTTTACTGTAATTTCACATTGATTAGCATTAAAACAATACAAGATATATCATGCAGGGTAGATAACTTATAAGCGAGATTGGGTTACCAGGTGTTATGGTACTGGTGATCATTTAAGTCGAATTAAACCATTTGACAAATGCTCTCCTCGAGAGAACCAAGACAAGAATCAACCTTAAAATAATGTATATTGATAACCATATAAATTTAATCCTTATGTGAAGAAAGAACAATCTATCCAAATAATATCATAAGTATCATTATTAACTTTGAAAATTAATATATGTAATGTAAAAGAAACCATGCCAATTTAAATATGTCAATGTAAATGTGTATAGTGGTAAATAAAAATGTATTTTGTTGATACGTGTTAGATGTGATTAGAATTAAGTAGGAGTAAAACGTTACAAAGTAATTTTTATTTTATTTTTATGATGTTAAGTGTTGGATGTTACAAGCACGTTGAAATATATGTAAATAAATAAGAGCTACAACATTTTAAATGTTCTGATCCAAGTTTACTTACCATACGTACTATGCTTGTATTGTAACGACGTACTGTGCTTGTATTGTAACGAAGGCATGTTGAAATATATGTGAATGAGAGCTTCAACATTTTAAATAGTCGGGACGTTGAAATATATGTGAATTTTAAATGTTTAACTAATTTGATAATTTTACTTACCAAGCATACTGGTCTACAGTGCAAGGAGCCTAAGTTGACAAATATGTAAGAGTTTCACACTTTAAATCACCCTATGAACCATTTTTCATAGGGGATATTTTAGATTAATTTGAGGTAACGCCTTGCAAATAAATATGGTAAAGTTCTGAAAGGTACATTTAAATTAAAATTATGTAGAACATAGTGCATCATAATATGGATAAGTTTTATTATATAATTTAATATAATTTTATAGGCATAGAAAAGTATTATGTTTATTTTTTAATAGTTTTTTTTTTTAGAGTTTACTTTAGTGTTTATGGGTAGTGGAAAGTATTCTGTATTTTTGTTTATAATAGTTAATAGATATATTTAATTATTTAATTTTATTTTAAGTAAATTAATATGTTTAAGATAAAGTAATTTATATTAAATTATAATAGTTAATAAATTTGTTTAGATATTTGATTTAATTAAAAATGAATTAATAGTGATTGAATAAAAAATGAGATTCAACTTATAATATTTATTATTTTATTAAAAAATAACTTTTAATTTTTAAATCAAAGTGTAAACTTATTATTTTATAAAAAATAATACATATGTACCGCAGGAATATGTGTATATTACGTGCATAAAAACATTTAAAGAAAATTATTATTCATTTTATTGATTTTCTATTAAATTCGTGGGAATGTTTTTTTCACTAGTGTGAGCACACTTCATCATCTATATCAAAATTAACAAGAAAACTAAGGTCCAAACATTAGCAGTATTGGCAGTCAAGAAGAGAAGCTATCATATCCAAAATTTTCATTGTTATTTTTATCTTTTCTAAATTTAGAAATTTATATATTTAAAAAAAAGTTGTATTGTTTAGTTGTAGTTGTTATTAGAGAATGAATCTATCTCAAGTCCCAAACAAGACTCTTCTTTCTCTTCTTATTCTAGTTTGCACCTTGACACTCCTCCTTGCACAAATTTAAACTATGAAGTACAAGGTAGTTGTTGCATATAGGAACATTTAGGTATGATAAGAAAAATGTGATACTCTATTGTAAATTTCTCTATAGATGTGATGGCAAGTGTGCCCTAAATGTTGACAATTTCATGGTTAATGTAGTATAAGCTATATGCAAATTTAAAATCTTGTATACAAGATCAAGAAAGCTACGCCCAATATCCAACACCATAGAGCAAGACATGTTCACCAATTCAACAGTTGCTTCCAAATCTCTCTCAGTGCTAGAGTTGTTTTCTCAATAAACTTGTTTTTACTACTCTTGAACTGATGAAAGCCATCGTTGTTGCATATAGGAGCATTTAGACGTGATAAGAAAAGTGTGATATTGTGTTATAATTTTCTCTACAAATGTGTTGGAGTTGTTTTCTCAATAAAAAAAATTTTACTTCTCTTAAGTGATGAAATCCATCGTTGTTGCATATTAGAGCATTTAGCTCTGATAAGAAAAGTGTGATATTGTGTTATAATTTTCTCTACAAATGTGTTGGAGTTGTTTTCTCAATAAACTTGTTTGTACTGTTCTTAAGTGATGAAATCCATCGTTGTTGCATATAGGAGTATTTAAACTTGTTTTTACTGCTCTTATGTGATGAAATCCATCGTTGTTGCATAGAGGAGCATTTAGCTCTGATAAGAAAGTGTGATACTCTATTATAAGTTTCTCTAAAAATATGATGGAAAGTGTGACATGAATGTTGGAAATTTCATGGTTAATGTAATATAAGTGTTACACAGTAATTTGTCACCATCCCTGCAATCCCCGTCCCGCACATTGGAGGGCTCATTTCGTGACCTGTGAACAGTAACATGGCTTGGAACCACTTTCATGACATCCCTCTAAACAAGAGCTTTCATTGCCCTGAAGACATCTCCTTGTGAAAAACCATAAAAATGGCCCTTTTTGCATTGGCACATGCAGACAGTTCAGTACTAGCGCCAATGGGGAAAATCCTTCAAAGAGGCCGCACCAATTGGCGCTCTGTCCCAGAGTCGCACTCGCGCCAGCCAATTTAAGGAGTGTTTTTAAAAAATAAATGGCGGAAGTTTCATCCTAACCAATTCATGAACTAGTATCTATCTTGAGTTGGGAGGTTTGGCTCCGGATTTCCATGTAGAGGAAGTGGTTTGCCACCTCTCATGGAAGCTTCCTTGAGGATAGGGCCAATCCCATGATTATAGGGATCCCAACTCCCCTTCCTCCATCTATAAAAGCTTGCCCATCTCCATTGCAAGCTAGTCTTCAAGTTCCCAAATTCCCAAGAGCCTTACGCTGCAAGAGCCTCCATAATTCCCTTAAGGCCGAATCTAAGCAAGGAGACTATTGTCAAGATCTGAAGAGAGAGGTTTGTCCCATCCTTGACAGGCTTTTCGAGACGTTTTCTGCTGGTGACCCGTCGAAGGAGAATTCAGCGTCAGAACTATGGTTGTATTCTTCCTTTGATTGATTAATAATAAGAGACTATTGGTTATGGTTCCACTCTTGTTATTGTTTATGATGATGAGTTATGTCCTTTCTGACTGACATATAGTTTCATCTACTGGATTTTACGCTTGCGTTTGTTTTGTTTCTTGCGTGTGTAGGTGTCCTATCACGGAGATCGTGGGGATCGTGATCTGCCAGAGCTAAGGAACAGAAGCACTTCCTCTTCTACAAGCAACAGCATTGGATTCCAAGTAAGCCTTCATCGCTAGTTGGTTTATCTGTAATTAGGAACCTGCACTATAGCATGAACGATTGCTGCTAGACCTGGTATGGGCTAGTAGGGATCACCTCTGTCCGCAGAGGGGATTTACCTCCACAACAAATTGGCGACCATACTGGGGATCGTTAGCTTGTTGTTGTTTGTTTTATGAGCTATAGACGGAGCCTGAAGTTGGCCAGATAGCCTTCGAAACGCTTTTGCTCTGCAATTGCGAAGTAGATCAAAGCTTCTTCAGTCAATCTCCGGTTTAGTTTGTAAACTAAACGCTTGGAGCATCGTCTTGTCTTTTTAGTTGATTCTTGATCCTCCTTGCTTGATCAGCTCTTTTGGGCTGGTTCTTTCTATGAATTTGGGTTTTTTATAGTTTGGTCATCACTGGTCTGCTTATTGGTTTGCTCTTTTTTATTTTTGACTGGAAAACTCGACTGGCGCGCTTTTTAGCTTGATAGTCATGCCCATTGGCGCAGGTTGCTTGTGTATTACCCGCGCCAATTCGTCTCTGGCGCTAGTTTCAGCCTCACAGTCGCGCCAATCCTGTGAGGTACTAAGGTTTGCTCAGTTCTGAGCTTCCTGAGCCTGATCTGTGTGTTTGGTCTTGATTTTTCCACTGCTTGAGTGTTTTGGAGCCTTGATTGACTGACTGGTACCTTCGTCCTTTGGTTGTTTGTCCATTTCCATCGATTTTGCATTCTAGCCCTAGGTCATCTAGGTGTTATTGTGTGTCGAGCCTCCCTTGGGAGTTTTCGGTTTTTATCGGTTCAGTCAACCTTATTATTGCTTCTTTGCATTCGTTTGGTGGTTTTCTATTGTCTCATTGCGTTGTTTGAGTGATTATTTCCTTCTTCATTCGAATTCCACCTTGTCTCGTTTTGGGCCTAGATTACACGGCTCATTTGGAGTCTTTGGGATTATTTTCTATTTGAGGGACTTTTCGCTGATTTGAGGTCTGATTGTACGTTTGCATTGAGTGAAATTTGCTTGTTTTTTCTCTCTTGTCATCATTTCTCAAATTGCTGTTGCGTTAGTTTTCATTTTTTTAGCGCATTTTGCTCTGAAATATTGAAAATATAAAAAAAAAAATTCTTTTGCTCTTCATTAGTTAATGTGAATTAGATCTTTTCAGTGTTATTAATGATTGGTAACTCTGAACGAAAAGCTTTTTAGTTTTCGTTAGCTGCATTAGAGATATCATTGGTTGTTTTCTGTTCATTTCGTTATTGTGTGAAAAGCTCTCAATTCTCTCATAAATAGCTTTCATCAAATGAAATGATATACTGTGGCATATAGAGTGCATTTAGGAGATTTTGAGACATTACATTCGCTAGGGCCTGAAAACTGCAACGTAATTGAAGATAAACTTTAAAATTTACTCAATTTACACTAAGGCAGAATTGAAATCTAACGAAACACATTTAGAGGTCTAGGCTAGAGACATGTTCTAGTGTCTTAAAACCTAGTAGTTGTCGTTCGCCTCTTAGCTTTAGACAGCGCTAGTACGGACTTGTGCTCCCCGTACCGTCGTGTATATAAAGGGAGACCCCACTAGGTTTCTATCCTTTATCCATAGGAAGCCGAGTCTGCCGCCCTATACCCATGATACATTGGACACAGCATTTGGGGAGATTTCATGCACGTATGTCAAGTCCTTGGTTGATTTCTCTTTCATTTTGAAACCAAGGTGTATATTGCAGTTCACGGTTATTTGGTACACCCTTTGCCTAGTATTCCTGAGTAGTCATTTGATCTTTTCTGACTCTTTAAATTTGAAAGGATCACCAAGCACTTGTCCTTTCACGCTTGCTTCAAAACTGAAAGAGATAGAGTCACCTTTCAGCCGTTTCTCGACTCTTAAAACATGAAACAGTAAAGTTTCTAAAGTTTCAATGTGGTAAAACAAAACACCCGTGATCACACGCCCTGTTAGATTTTGCTTGTTGGCCGTTTGGTTGTGTGTCTTGACTCTTTTTCAGCCCGTGTGTGTGTTTGATATTTTTCTCTTGTCATTACTACCACAGTGGCAAAACCTTCTGTTTCGTCTACTGGTAGTCCATATACGAACAATTCATCAGAGGCTTCCCAACCCTCTGTTGAACCTCAGCAGCCCATTGTTTCCGAGTTTCCTGACGGGGGACCGGTTCTTGCTGAGCAACCCTTTAGGGGACCAGTTGAGTTCA
Organism: Pinus albicaulis; assembly: GCA_034641835.2. Lineage (NCBI taxonomy): Eukaryota > Viridiplantae > Streptophyta > Pinopsida > Pinales > Pinaceae > Pinus > Pinus albicaulis. The sequence goes on along the minus strand of CM076570.1, from coordinate 990,951,725 downwards.
ATTGGCCCTTTTCTGACCCTTGGTCTGAATTAAGAGTAGGGGCAGATTTCCTTTCTCTTACATCGGGTTTGCCTTTTATAGCTGCTGTTTTTCCTCCTAGTCCTCGCCGTCTATTACGAGATCTAGTGGCAGGCTCAAACATGAGTGAATCCAGCGAGGAAATCCCCACGTCCAGTGAAGATTACCAGTTATTTCCTCAGAGATTATTTCCAGGAGACAACCCTGAACCAGCTGTTATGTCATCACCCGGTCCTTCATTACCTGCCGGATATAGATCCTTGGGTCAGATTATTGCCGCCGCAGCCTCTATGGGGGTATCAGCTCCTTCTACGAGGTTGGTTGTTCCTTCGTTGGGGATGTCTCCACGGACGCTCGTTGCATCATCCCCTTAGGTTACTTCTGTACCCTCCATGCCCACTGTTTGTGTGGCCGCATCTGCACCCGCTGTCGCGGCACACTCTGCGAGGGCTGTGCTGCCTCCTGAAGACGTCTACATAGCGACTGCTATGTCGGAGAACATTTCTTCGGAGGAGTATCGGTTGTCCCTACAATAGCCGAACCCCGAGGTTGGACAAACCTCTCAAGACCCTAACCGCCCGTATTTCTCGCATTATGCACAGGATGATACGCCCGTGTATGATTTTCCATATTAGTATGATGAGCACGGGGAAATTTTACATTTACCCGCTCCTGAGGCTCACCTTCATGCTCAAGGTTTACCCTATAACCACGTTGGACATCCTTATAACCCGCAAGGGCAACCTTTTCAAGGCCAACCTTCGGGCCAGCCTGGCTATCCTCATGACCTGCAGGGGCAGCCTTTACAAGGCTATCCTGCAGGCCAGCAAGGGCCATCGTACGGTCTGCAAGGACAGTATTACAACCCTTTCGGTCAACCTGTGCAGCCTCAGCCGTGGTACCAACCGGGGCCAGTATATGGTCCTGGGGGGCAAGTCCAACCTTCCCAACCCATGCAACCTCAGTATCCTGTTAATCCAAACATTGCACACCAGCCAGGACCATCTTATGGTCCTGCTGCAGGTCAAACCAGTTACCAGCCACCACCTGGCTCCATTCCTCCACCAGGCCAACCGGTCTATCCGACACAACCTGGTGTTCCAGCCCCAGGCCAACCGGTTCATCTGGTACAACCTGGTGCTTCTCAACAGCCAGGTCAACCTGCGCAACCGACACAACCTATTCACTCGGGTCAACCTGTTAACCCAGGGCAACCCACTCAACCAGGCAGCCTGCTCAACCAGGCCAGCTTGCACATCCTATCAACCCTGCACAACAACCGACTTATTCGATGCCGCAGCGAAATCAACCGCTGCACCCTAATTATCAGGCTTAGCAGGGTCCCACCTATCAACAGCCCATTCGACCTCAAGGCGGCTACTATTCTCATGGTCAATACCGACCGAATTATAGCCAGCCCCAAGGATCTAACTATCACCCTCAACAACTCGGCTACACCTATACTCAGCAGCCAAATCCAAATGCTGCTTACACAGGGCCGACTCACAATCAGGGTCCATACTCTGGTTACCAACCCCTGTACGCTGGTTACCAGCAACCGAATCAGGCTGGTTATACCACCTATACCCCCTACGATCAGAATCCTGCCAGACAGAACCCATGGGGGCAAGGATATTCCCAACCAGTGTGGAGTATAGGTACTGGTCCTTATCCAGGGCCAGGTATGCCATCCAATCCACCATTTCTGTTTCTGGCTACCTTGGAGTTACTGGATTTTTCGAAATTAACGAATGATCTAATTCTGCATAATCCTTATTAGCCTCCGGTTCCTACCAAGGTGCTCGGTGATTGCCCCAAGTTTGAAGGTAAAGCTGGGGAGGACCCCCAAGCTCATGTGATGACTTACCATCTTTGGTGTTCGTCCAACTCTTGGGTGGATGATTCAGTTCGTCTACGCCTCTTCCAGTGCACTTTGACTGGCGCTGAAGCTAAGTGGTATATTGAATTACCCCATGGCATCTTTCAAGATTTCAATACGTTATCCATGGCTTTTCTGACTCACTTTCAGTTAACGGTTTGCTACGAAGCTGGGACGCACGTCCTGACTTCTTTAAAGCAGGACAAAGCCACCCACATTTCCGATCACATTCATGAGTGGTGACGTCGTTGTAGACTGATCAAATTCCATATACCTAATCAGATACTAACTCATTGGTTCACCACCTCCTTCGTTAACAAAATCGCCCAAGATATTGCTATGGGAGCGTGTGTGACTGAAGAACAAGCCATAGAACGTGCTCAATATTTAGATCTGGTATACTCACAATATGATATTTTTCCTGATGCTCCATGGTCTGGAACCTCTAAAGCTCCACCTACCCCTGCGGTGGATGGTGTTATTGGTTTCGTGTCTCAGAATTTGAAGAAATCTTCGAATGGGAAGCAGATGTCCAACTCATCCCATAATTCTGCTTCTCCCTCCCCTACCAATTCTGGCAAAACTGTGGAGGTTGATGCCGTTCGGGCCAATCCTACGGAGAAAGCCTCCAAAGGGAAAAATAAGGGCAAAGGAAAATCTAAATCCGACGCCCCAAAGCCAGAGTCCAAACCTCGTACCGAGGATGGTTCCCAATGCAAACCGAAGTACCCCTGCCTCATTTGTGAAGGAGATCACTATACAAAAGATTGTCCACGACGATCTGAAGTTAGTCAACTTCTAAAAGGCTCCAAAGGGACTCTGGTAGTTCTTAAAGAACTGTTCCCGTCTCAGCAGACCCAGATGGTTGAACAGCTTTCACCGTCTGCACCATTTGGGTCCTAGGTATTTATGATGAATGGTGCTGCACCCATCTCTATTGCTACACATTCGAAGGATTACAATGAATTGCGTCAGGCATCGGGGAAGGCAGTTGTGGATGGTCCACCTCCCCCACCTGTCTCCGGTTCGTTGGAAATTGAGAAGCCTACTGCTGAACCTATTGTGAGGCCACCTTCTAAAGGTGTTTTACGAAAGTCTTCCTACAATCTGAATGCCCGTGCCGCTCATCACTACAGTATTTTTGAGGATCTGGCACAGGCACCTTCTGCCATGTCTACACTGGAAGTTCTTCAAAGTTGTCCTTTGCAACAGAAAGCTTTATTATCTGCAATCGGTGGAATCGATCCCGCCGATTCAAGCCTTCTCACCTTCGACTTAGAAAATTTCACCCCCCGACTTCCACATCAGATCACTCTTGTTATTCAAGTCGGGATCAACGGTCTTAACATCCATAGGGCCATTGTGGATGAAGGTGCTTCTACCTGTGTCATGTCGTCCACTTGCTGGAAGGCCATTGGCTCTCCGGCCCTTTCATCATCTCCCAATGCCCTAGAGGCATTCGATGGTCGGGAATCCAAACCCCTGGGTGTTCTCGAGGGTCTAGCGATTACTTTACAGGGGAAGATAGTCAACGTAGAAGTAGAAGTGGTTGACGCCAAGCTTAACTACAATATACTTCTCGGCCGCAGCTGGACTCATGCCATGTTATGCGTGCCGTCCACCCTCTTTCGACTTATTAAGTTCCCTCATGAGGGAAAAATCGTTACGGTGGATCAATTGTCTTTCTTCACCTCCACCTCCGAGAACAATGTTCCGTACGTGGATCAGATCCCAAATCCCCTTGACAGTGTAGGACCCGGTCTCTTCAAAGACCCCGTCCTCATGGGTATTTTTCCTGCACCACCACCGCACACCACTCAAGTTAACATGATCTCTAGGTCTGACGACCCATGGCTCATCCCTACGTCTGAGCAGGTGACTGAGTTTGGAGAATCGATGCCCTTAACTCCAGTAGAGATTAGCTACTGTGAAATTTTCGCCGCATCCGATCCTCCCCCTCCTCAGCATGCTCCTTTGAGCATGGATTTAGACATCTATTCTCAATCCCCCTGGCTCGGTCAGGCCAATTCGCCTAATCCTCTCAAAGAGATTTTTCCTTCTGATGAAGCCGTTTTAGAAACAATGTCTCTTGAGGAGCTGCCTTGGAACGATGGACATCATCGTTCCTCGTTCATGCCTAGCTTGGGGGCAATGTCAGATTGTCTAGAGCGTTTTTCATCTCAGGTTCCCACTCCACCCCTCCAGACGCCCGTATTGACACATGAGGTGATTTCAGAGGGAAACCTGAGCAGCATCACCCAAACCATTCCAATCGACATCTCTGTTAAACCAGGGATAGTTGAGAATATACACGTGGGAGTGACTTGTTCTCCTGATGAGATACGAGTCTATACTAATCTTTTTCAAGAATTCAGAGACGTGTTCGCTTGGTCCTATGAGGAAATGCCCGGGATTGATCCCAGCATAGTAGTGCATGAGATTCCTACCTATCCTGGTGCGAAACCCGTGCGCCAACGCCTACGCCTGGTGCACCCTCGCAAAGCCACTGCCATCAAAGCAGAAGTTGAAAAACTTCTGAACGTGGGCTTTATTTACCCGATTCCCCTCACAGAATGGGTCTCCAACATTGTCCCTGTAGATAAGAAGTAGGGGACTATCAGAGTCTGTGTTGATTATCGCGATATTAATCGCGCCTATCCTAAAGACAACTATCCCACTCCCTTCATAGACCAAATCATCGATGAATGTGCTGGGAGTGAGATTTATTCCTTGATGGACAGCTTCTCTGGGTATAATCAGATAAACATTCTACCTACATATCAACACAAGACTGCATTCATTTGTCCGTGGGGTACTTTCGCTTATAAAAAGCTCTCGTTCGGCTTGAAGAACGCTGGAGCCACTTTCCAGCGTGCGATGTCTTACGCTTTCCACGACATACGCCATATCGTTCAGCCTTATCTGGACGACTTGCCAGCTCACTCAACTAGGCGAGAGGACCACCCTGAACACCTCCACCAGATTTTCCTTCGCTGTAGGCGCTACAATATTAGGCTTAATCCTCATAAATGCGTCTTTTGCATGGATTCCGGCCGTCTTTTGGGATTCATAGTCTCCAAAGACGGAATTCGCCTTGACCCTTTAAAGGTCGAGGCTATCATCAATCTCCCATCACCCTCCTCATTATATCAGTTGCAGAGTCTGCAAGGAAAAGCTAACTTCCTTCGACGCTTTATCCCGAACTATGCAGAGGTGGCCAAAGGATTCACACGTCTCTTAAAGCAGAACGTTCCCTTCCACTGGGATGAAATTGCTCAAAAATCCTTTGAGAAGCTTAAGACGTTACTCGTTAATGCTCCTTTGCTTCATCCTCCTAACTATCACTGTGATTTCACTTTGTATCTCGTCGTCGTGTTTAGCACCATAGCTATGGTTCTGGTGCAGGATGACGATGATGGAAATGAACATGTCATTTATTATCTGTCACGGAACCTTCTCGACACAGAAACACGTTATTCTCACGTCGATAAGCTGGCGTTAGCTACAGTACATGCTGTGCAGCGCTTTCGCCATTACATCTTGTTGCGCACAACAACTGTGGTTTCAAATTGCAACCCCATGACATATATTCTTTCTCGACAATTGCTGGGGGGGAAATACTCCAAATGGATCGTTATCCTTCAGGAGTTCGACTTAGAGTTTACCACTGCTAAGTTGACCAAATCACTGGTTTTTGCAGATCTTATTTTCTCGCTCCCAACGGACTCTACCTCGACTCATTCCGAGGATCATATCCCAGACGAAACTCTTTTCCTTATCAGCACTCACGACCCATGGTACGGCGATATTATTGTGTATCTTCAGACCTCGAAATTTCGATATGAGTTGACTAAAGATGCCCAACGTCGGATTCGGCATCAATCTAAACCCTATCGTATAGTAGGAGATACTTTATACCGCGTTGGAGTAGATTAGGTGCTCCGCCGGTGCCTCACCCTGGAAGAGGCTGAAAAGGTCCTAAATGATTGCCACAGTGGCACCTGTGGCGGTCATATGTCCGGATATGCCACTGCCCAGAGAATTCTGTGAGCAGGTTACTTCTGGCCATCAATATTCAAATACTGTATCGTCGCAGTCCGTAAATGTCACGCGTGCCAGGTCTTTCAGCGCAAGATGCGCGCGCCGCCTCTCCCTTTGCATCCGGTTATTACCGTCGACCCTTTTGCGAAATGGGGCGTAGATTTTATGACATGTAACCCTCATTCGGCCAGGGGGCATGCATATATAATTGTCGCCGTAGACTACTTTACGAAGTGGGCCGAAGCGATGCCTACACTAGTTGCCGACGGTAAGACAACTGCCCAATTTATCTTCAACCATATCATTGCACGTTTCGGGGTCCCTCAGGCCATTGTTACCGACCATGGTACTCACTTTTGAGATTATATGATGGCCGAGCTGACATCAAGATTGGGCTTACGCCACGATAGCTCAACGCCATATTACCCCCAGGAAAATGGCCAGGTTGAGGCTATGAACAAGGTTTTGGTCACAATGCTTCAACGGACAGTTGGTATCCATAAATCCAATTGGCATCTCCAACTGTTCTCAGCTCTTTGGGCCTACCGGACGTCAGCAAAGAATGCAATTGGATTCACACCCTTCCAATTGGTGTACGGTCTGGAAGCAACTCTGCCGGTTGAATGCGAAATTCCTTCTTTGAAGTTAGTTGTGGAACTTTTTCTCGAAACTTCTCCTGAGGAAGAGCGTCTTTTTTATCTGGAACGATTAGATGAAACCCGCCGTTTGGCTGCTTTAGTCATTGAAGCACAAAAGGAGCAGGTCAAAGCTCACTTTGATCAATCAGTTTCTCCACATTCCTTTATCGAAGGGGACCTCGTCCTCTTATACGATCAAGCACATGACAAGCTTGGGGCTGGTAAGTTCCAACCTATGTGGCATGGGCCCTACATAGTAAAATGTGTTTTGAAAAATGGGGCTTATGAGCTCATTGATTATGAAGGAGTTCCGTTGGCGCAGCCCAGAAATGGGCTATACCTCAAAAAATACTACGCTTGAAGTGATTTTTGGTGTGGTGTGTGTACATAGGTGTGTATTTTCATTTGTGTGCATGTGTGGTGTGGTGTGCAATGTAAAAATCTTTCTGATGATCGGGTCTTCCTGATTGTGAAGATGTCCATCAATCCGTTTGTTGGTTTCGCGGATGGTGCCTCTTGCAGTACCAGGAATCTGTCTTCGGCAGCCTGGGTAATCTACGATCCTGCTAGTGAGTTGGTCAATCTGCAAGGTGTGTGTATGGGATGTGCTACAAATAACGTCGCGGAATATAGTGCTGTGTTAGAATTATTAATTGAGGCTGTAAACCTTGGTATCCGTGAATTACTTGTGTATCTAGACTCACAACTTGTATTATCACAACTTAATGGTCATTATTCAGTCAGAAACCCATCCATTTTACGTCTGTATCTGCGTATTCGTTTACTGGAAAGGAATTTTGACTATATTACATATCAACACATACCCAGACATATGAATACATTAACGGATGCAGTAGCTAATTTGGTTTTAGATATACATTTGCGCAATTTGTAAAACAACATCACATGTGAAAAGAAAGATCCATCTAGAAATAGGTATATATATATATATATATATATATATATATATATATATATATATATATATATATGTATTGAAATGTTTACATAGTGTGCGTCGCATAAAATCAAAAAATATACATGTTCATCTTAATACATCCGCAGACGACATGTCTCTCAAAAAATATGCATGAGATAAGCCCTAGGTGTCTAATCTGCGTGGTGCTCATGATAACAAGCCACCGCACGCACTAAGCGTCTCAGAAGACGGTGGAGGCGACTAGGCACTCCCACCGTATGTCTCTAGAATGCTAGTGGAACATCTGCCAGCCGGGCGTAGTCTGGAATCCCCCGGGCGATCCCCTCGAGGTTCTGGACCAACTCTCCTCCCTCGGCACCCTCCGCCTGAGGGTCAGCTGCGGGATGAGTTCTCCGTGAAATGGGAGACATACCGGCAGGTATTTCTGGGCCGACATCTGCATACACATAAAACTGTTGTTAGGAAGGGCATGTATTATAAAAAAAAATCATAAAACATAAAAATCAAAAAGAGAGATTATACCCAACTCCTCGTCCCAGTCATCTCCCTCCGGGAGTGGAAGGTCTGGGTCTCCAGTGAAATCGGTCCTTGCATATGGCCAATCCTCGACCACAATCAACTGATGCCGCAACCATCCAAAAAACTCTGGCCTCCAGGACATATATTGGCCTCCTCCTGATCTGGGCATCAGTGCTGCCCAGCGAGCCATCCTCAGCCCTCGTGGTACCGGCTCAGCTACTATGGCCCCTTGGCCCTGAAAGATAGGTAGTCGTTCCAGGATGAACGATACCAAGATGGAACCGTAGCCAAACTGTTTTAGTTTGGCCTGCTTACACTTTGGGAGATGTCTTTTCATATTTTTTGTCACTGCAGTAGCCCAATCAAATAGTGTTGGATTCATACACTCAGCAGCTAGGAGGAGTTGGGCCTTGGTCGCCTCGTGCGGTGCCTGCAACCCCACAGCCCGCGTGATGGTATGTAGCACCACTCTGAGTGCTAGATCAGGGATGGTATGGATATCTACCTTGCCGCTTACCAATCCCAGTCATGCCCCTCGGCACACTCTTGCCATCACCTGCTCCATGTTCTCTCCAGATGGTCTGCTGCCTGTCAGGACGGGCACCGGGCCTCTGCGCGACAGTTCGGTTATGAAATATACATCAGAAACCTCAAGTTCTAATACTTGGTCCCGCAGCTTGAACACTTGTTCGTTCTCGTCCCATATGTTGATCAAGTATTGTAGGAGCTCTGGTTGAGCTCGTAAGCAAGGTGTTAGGAAGAAATTTTTAAGCCCACAGTTCTTGAGGGCGTTCATACAAGTTTCATTCTCCATAGCCTGTTCATCCTCTTCCCCATGCTCCCTCTCTTTCCATTCGATAGCCATTTTGCTTGGTTGCCTGCATCAACATGGTCAAAAAACCCTTGATTAGATCTCTGTTATGCCTGAATTTCATGTAAATCACTAGCTATTTGGAAATTTGAAACGGGAAACCATGCTACGCCATTGGCGCGGGCCCTTTGTATGCAAAAGGCCATTGGTGCGGGTCCGTACCCAATACCCGCGCCAATGGGTGAAGCCCTAAAACTTTAAAAAATTCTCCACAGAAGTCTAATAAGCAATGGAAAACTATAAAAAATGGATTAAAAATGGAGTACAGGGAAGCGCCTCATACCTGGAATGAACGGGAATCTGAATGGTAGCCTGGATCAGTCGCAATTGCCATCAGAAGTTTGCATACAAATAGACCACTGTTGCTCTCCTATGAGGTAAATAGTAAAAGTAATTTTGTTTTTACCATTTAAGACTTATTTATAACTTTTTGAAATCTCATTAGGTTTTAAAAATTCATTTTTTATTAATATTTTAATATATTTTGTCGAAAATGGATTTTACACTTGCCTCTGTGTGCAGCAACAGGTTTTTTACGCAACTTAAATGGTGAAACGAGTTGTATTTTATACTTTTTCGGACTCGGTAAAAACATGAAAAAGTCATTTCAGAGTCATCTTTCAGCTCTTTTTTGATTCTCTAAACATGAAAATATTGTCGAGGCCCTTGTCGTTTCGATCTCGTGAAACGACATCTACCCAGTATACGTTTACCCCTTTTTCGGGCTGGGATAGATTATTTACGAAAAAGGAATACCCTAGCCTATCGCGACTAGGAGGTTTTCTCAGACATAGTTTTCTACCTTTTCGGATCTGAGGAACTATTTACGAAAAGGGACCATTGGAGTTTATTTTTCAGCTGTCTTTTCAAACTCTCTAAACATGAAAAGACGCTGAGTTCTTCCTTTGTCAGACTCGTTAAACCCTGATGACATCAGATTCAGTCATAATGACGCTACTCGAGTCTCTCCTTCCTAGGGCTCATTAAATGTACTAGGATGGAATTATATCACAAGCATATGCTATCCCCTTCAAGCTTGTTATAAAAAATAATTGGGGTACTCGCCAAAAATGGCGGGGAAAAAAAATGGAACCAGCATCATTGTCATGTCGGCAGTATGTCGCTCTTGAACATGGCACTTGTCTGCACTCGTGTCAGGTTGGGGACATCTCATCTCATTTTTACTTGCCTCCATGGGTTTGGGTGATCCTTTTTGACCTCTCATCTGCTCTTTGCCTCATCACTATGACCTCTGATCTTTTGATGTCAAATACTGCCAAAACCACTGTCGTGTCGTTTATATGTTCAAGAGAAGTTGACCTCTGCATGTACCAACCGTCCTCTGATTCTCATCTGATCTTGATTCACAAAAACGTTATGTTCCTCTGTCTCATGTCGATGATGTTGGAAACATTATGGCCCACCGTCAATCAAGGTCACTTCCTTTCGACTTCAGCTCATTATCCAGGAAGCTGATCTAGAGACTCCCTTCTGGTACCTTGGAGCCTGCATGCCTCAATGGCAGGTTCTTCGCATTCGACGTGAGGTTTTCATCATTGGCCTCTGATCGAGTGATTCTGCGGGTGTTCGACATCAGCTCATTGTTCACATGCCGTAGATTGTACCTGTAGTACCTTGAGGACCATTGGCATTAATGGTGGTACCTCTCGCGTCTGTTAACAGCTTTCATCATTGGCTGGTAATCAGGCGATGTTCTTGCATGTTTGACTTCAGCTCACATATTCGCATGCTTGAACTTGTACTTTGTTCGGGTCGAGATGGAGCGCAAGACCCTGGATTGTGTCTGTTGTAATCCAGGCTGCGATTTTGTGGATTATTATGATTGATTACATGACTCACTTACTGGATGGCTGCGACCATACCTGAGTCTATTTATCGATCCTCACTGGATGGCTGCGCCCATGCCTTGGGATCTAGATTATTGTATACACTGTTATGGATGGCTGCGCCCATACCACATATATATCATGTATCTGAGATATCAGTTGTATTTCTCTACGCAGGTTTTCCGACGGCGGTGTTTTCAGTTGGACACGTTCTCGTAAAGCATTTCACCCCTCTCTCTCTCTCGGGCCTCATGCTTTAGGGGGCATCTGTTACACAGTAATTTGTCACCATCCCTGCAATCCCCATCCCACACATTGGAGGTCTCATTCCGTGACCTTTGAGCAGTAACATGGCTTGAAACCACTTTTGTGACATCCCTCTGAACAAGAGCTTTCATTGCCCTGAAGACATCTCCTTGTGAAAAACCCTAAAAATGGCCCTTTTTGCATTGGCGCGGGCAGACAGTTCAGTACCCGCGCCAATGGGGAAAATCCTTCAAAGAGGTCATGCCAATTGGCGCTCTGTCCCAGAGTCGCACTCGCGCCAGCCAATTTAAGGGGTGCTTTTTAAAAATAAATGGCGGAAGTTTCGTCCTAACCAATTCATGAACTGGTATCTATCTTGAGTTGGGAGGTTTGGCTCTGGATTTCCATGTAGAGGAAGTGGTTTGCCACCTCTCATGGAAGCTTCCTTGAGGATAGGGCCAATCCCATGATTATAGGGATCCCAACTCCCCTTCCTCCATCTATAAAAGCTTGCCCATCTCCATTTCAAGCTAGTCTTCAAGTTCCCAAATTCCCAAGAGCCTTACACTGCAAGAGCCTCCATAATTCCCTTAAGGCCGAATCTAAGCAAGGAGACTATTGTCAATATCCGAGGAGAGAGGTTTGTCCCATCCTTGATAGGCTTTTCGAGACATGTTCTGCTGGCGACCCGTCGAAGGAGAATTCAGCGTCAGAACTATGGTTGTATTCTTCCTTTGATTGATTAATAATAAGCGACTATTGGTTATGGTTCCACTCTTGTTATTGTTTATGATGATGAGTTATGTCCTTTCTGACTGACATATAGTTGCATCTACTGGATTTTACGCTTGTGTTTTTTTTGTTTCTTGTGCGTGCATGTGTCCTATCACGGAGATCGTGGGGATCGTGATCTGCCAAAGCTAAGGAATTGGAGCGCTACCTCTTCTACAAGCAACAGCGTTGGATTCCAGGTAAGCCTTCATCGCTAGTTAGTTTATCTGCAATTAGGAACCTGCACTATAGCATGAACGATTGTTGCTAGACCCGGTCTGGGCTACTAGGGATCGCCTTTGTCCACAGAGGGGATTTACCTCCACAACAATAAGCTAAATAAAAAATCATTTCTTCTACACAAGATCAAGAAAACTATGCCGAGTAGCCAACACCACAAAACAAGACAGGTTGCCAACTCAATAAATGCTACCAAATCTCTCTCAATGCTCGATTTATTTTATCAATCACCTTATTTTTACTGCTCTTGAAGTGATGAAAGCCACCTATCCATACATTTTTTACTATCTTCACAAAGAACAAAAAAACCAAATTCATATTAGTGATACTGAAAAAACAAGAACATGGCAGACACCAGGGACATTAGTGGTAAAGAAAAATGTGTTGTTTTTAATATTTTCAAATATTATGAAGGGAATAATACATAGGTGACTTAATATGAAGTGATAAAGATTAAATATGGAGGAACTGCACCAAAACAACCTTTGATTTGGAAGGTATAAATTCACGATCTATTTCTTTATTCATGAGGCAATCATGTTGGCATGATCAAACAAGGTATTTAACTTAACTTCAACATAGGCCTCATGATTTGTAAGGCTCAAGGAAGAAATATTGCATTAATATTTCACTGTAACATGGTCCTTGCCTTTTCTTAATATAATTATATCTTAAATTAATAATTATTTATTTAATATATTCAAATAAATTGATTTTAAATTTTTAATTTAAATTAATCTATCTCTCTCTCTCTCTCTCTCTCTCTCTCTATATATATATATATATATATATATATATATATATATATATATATATATATATATATATATATATATATATATATATATATATATATATATATATATCTATATATATATATATATATAAAATTTACAGTTATTCAAGTTGTGCCAAGAAGTTTTTAAATTCTTGCTCTTCATCTATATCTTATCAGTTTAGTTTGTTTTCAATCAAGAAGAGGCATCAGAGTTTAAGAACTATATCTTAGATCTAAGCACATGATTCTATTAAAATTTATGAAATAATTCAATTTTTACAACTTGTATGTTTAAATATGTGATTTTTGAAGTGATGATGTCTTCTTTAGACACATGATTAGTATTGTGGAAGAACTTTGAGTATATTATTAAGGACTATGAATAGTTCCTGTAGCAGTTGCATTACTTATAAAAAAATTTAATATCCTTTCTTGCTGATACATACCACCTAATCCATGAAAAACTAGTTATCCATGAAAAATTGTAATAATGTTTGCATTGATATATGCTAATCATTTCAGTTTTATGTTGATGAAAAGTTATTTTATCATTTGTTAAGTGAGACTTTCAATTTTTATGTTTATAATAGTTTACAATAATTTCTATCAATCTAATCAATTGATATTGCAAACCAAATAATGTTTGTGACACGTCTGTAGGTGTTTCCATTCATAAAAATTTTACTCATTTTGTCTCGAGATTGTTAGCTAATGGTGAAAGAAATAAAATGTTGATCCAAGTGATCCAAAGAGTTATTCACAACCAGCTTGGAAAACCATGCATGAAGATGCTTCTAATTTTCAATGGAGTAGTCTTCAAAAGTTCCTAGTTCTATTTTAATTACATAAGTGCATTGAAAACCAACTGATAGTATTTACTTCAATTGTTTTATTTGGACATATTGCAAGTTGACATTTATTGCTATACAAGTTGCACATCAAATTATTGTGTAACAATTGTTCCAAGAAGTTTCAGTTTAGTATGTTTTCAATCAAGAATAGGCTTCGGAGTTTAAGAACTATATCTTAGATCTGAGCACATGATTCTTTAAAATTTATGAAACAAGTTAATTTCTTACAACTTGTATGTTTATATATGTGATTTTGGAAGTGATGTTGGATTCTTTAGACACTTTATTAGTATTGTGGAAGAACTTTGAGTATATCATTAAGGACTATGAGTAGTTCCTGTAGCAGTTGTGTTGCTTATAACCGATTTTTATATCCTTTGTATAAGCTATTGTATATACAATTCTAACATATTTCCCCCAGACGTTACCTATATGGTGAGTATTTCATGTAGTAATTGCATTGCTTATAACATATTTTTATAACCTTTGTATAAGCTATTGTATATACAATTCTAACACATTTCCTCCAGGTATTACCTATATGGTGACTAAGTGATGATGGCTTATTTAGACACTTGATTAGTATTGTGGAAGAACTTGGAGTATATCATTAAGGATTGTGATTAGTTCATGTAGAATTTTCATTTCTTATGACATATTTTTATATGTTTTGTATAAGCTATTTTATATACAGTTATACTATGATATGGATACACATTTCCCCCAAGCGTTACCTATATGGTTATTGTTGTCCAATTGTTGATATTTAGAGAAATATAATTAACTTATTGATTATTTTTGAAAATCAAAGTTACTATGATGACCTTTTATCTTAGGATGACTCCTTAGTGCTAAGATTCAATCTACATGACGAATATGCATAGATTGCTTCACATGAAAACCCTTTTTCCTATTGATAGTATGTGGTAGTTGTATGAATGGACTATTTATATTGTCCTTGCTGTCATAAGATTCCAATAGGGTTACATTTTTTTGATAAGTCTATATATAAGTTATACATATTATGTAGTAATAAATTCTCTTTAATAATAACAATCAATGAAAGAGGAAATTCTCTCAATACACCCCTCTAGATATATAATGTCTCATAATATTCTTTTCTTTTGGTGACACATGGAAATTCCAATACCAAAACTCTTTCACATTGTCCCTCACAATATATGAAAGTATATCTTGATAAGGTTTCCTAAATATATTAGCCCAACATGCAAGTTCATCATTCTCAAATTATTGAATCCTAATTTTTTAATGCCTCCATAAAAATTTCTTTAATATTTTGTACATTCTTGTTTTCATTGACATCAACCGATTTGATGTAGTTAATTTTCCAACAACACCCATCAATAATTCCCTACTAGAACTTATGCCATATTGAGATTGATATTTTGCAATTTTTCCAAGGTTTGATGTCATATATCTTGATACCAACTCATTTACCTTTACCTCTTAGGAATTTCTAATGCCCAATAGTTGAACTATATTTCTTAGATATTTGTGCTTTAAAAATATATTTAAGAATTAGGCTTTTGATCACCCAATTTACTTTATCTTGAAGTGTTCATTCATGAATTAGTGGCATCATTTCTTCAGTTTTAGTTGATTCTATATTATCTAGAAAATTATCATCAAAGACAATTTCTTGCAACTTCTAATTAAATATAAATTTTTTATTTTTAATTTGAACTTGACATATACATTGAAAAATTTTAAAATATTAAAATGGTGGCTTCATTTGTGTTGTCAATATTCTCATTGACAAGTCCCTCTACATCTCTGATTTCCTCATCATTTCCAAGTACATCCACATCTCTTTCAAGCTCTCTATTTTGTACCTCCACATTCCTTTAGGCTCTCTATTTTCCTTTAATGCTTTTCTCTTTTATAGTAGATTATCATTTTTTTTCATTTAAAATAAATACATTTTATAATACATTTTTTCACTCTATGGAAATTATATATATATATTAACGACTAAAATTTTGAACTAAAAATGCTAAGTAGGTGGGGGTTTTTCATATTGATGCATCACACTATACTACATTTGGAGGTAAGGAACACTATCACCCCTTCACTTAATGTGCCCTAATGTGTTAAATCTCTATGAAATTCACCAAATCCACTTAGTTCCATCTTAGTCTTCTTTTTCTAAAAAAAAATATTATTATCATCAAATATATATCTTAAAAATACACAATTATTATTATATCTAATTATAAAATAAATATTTTAAAAATTAATGTAGAAATTTGATTGTGAAAGTGGTCTTTTCTAATGATATAACTAGTAAATCTATTATCCCTTTTTATTTTTTTAATGATTCAAATAAGATTAACATTTGTATGTTGTCATGAGGAACTTTTTTATTTTTCATGTTAATTAATTTTTATAACTCTAGGAGGTTCTTAATATTGCATTTGTTTTTAATAAATGGAACTCAATTATATATTTAAAAAGAGGATTAGATAAGAGAATTTTAGGATTATAAATTTTTTGTTTCTCCAACTTAACAATGTGAATGTTTATTTACATAAAGTTGTATCCCATGTTCAATGCATCCCCATGAGGTTTGAAGATAATAGGTAATGTAAATTGAACGCCATATAAAAGAAATAATTTATACATCAAAAAATAAGTTCTATATACTATAGTAGTTCTCACTTGAGTAATATTTCAATTTGACATTCAATTCTTTATTAATAATGTTGTTTTACTTAGTAGGAAGTACAGTAATATTTAATCAAATAATAGGAGAAAAAATATTCACAATATAATTTATTTGAATAAATAGATGTGTATAAACTATTTTAATCAAAAACTAGATTTTTTATTATAAAATGTAAAACTATAACTTAAATTTTTGAATTTATTTTGTATTTTTTTTCTTATGTATAAAGAGAAAGACTAAACCATGTTTGGAGTTAAGAAAATAAACCATAACATAAAGAACAATATCTCCTTCCAAAAATGTCTCCATTTTAAAATGACATTCACTTTCTTGTATACCAAGGCTATTGTTCTTCATATACAATTTCTGACAAGCATGCAATATGAAATTGGGGCTAGGATATGTAGATAAACTTGGAGTAAACTCTATTTTTGTTAATAAAATTTCTCTTTATTTACATCTATGCTAGATAGATTTTAATTGAATGTATTTAAAATATCTTGTTTGAGTTACATGCTCATTTCATGCTTATTTCAGACGATTATTAATCACCAAAGCATTTTCACCCCCAATTTTCTATTTCAATATCTATAACAATTTTTTTTATACATGTGAACAAATTATGTTGGTTTACATATATGTTTTCACTCGCAATTTCCTCTTTCAATATCTATAACAAAATTTTTTGGTTGATAACTCTTAGCATCAATATCTTTGAAACCTTCACTACCTGCTTCCATGGAAGCAAAATTTGCTTTTCATTCCTCCAGGATGGCTTCTTCTCTGCAACATCTTATTTATTCTAGGCTACTATTTCCTATGCTATTTCCTTACAGCGTTTCTTTTGCAACATGTGCTGGAATTGCTAGTATATTTAAAAAAATATATTGTTTATTTGTAGTTGTTATTAGATCACAATGTAACAAAATCTCAAATTAAAATACAAAGCCTAACCACCAATATACAATGAAATTAAACAATGTTTAAATTAAATTAAAAACCCTATTTATGGAGCTTAGGTCCACACGAGAGTCATCTTGCATTTCATTGATCACTTCACTTAGCCATCTTGTAATATCCACTTGGTCGGGAAAATAAATGAGTGCAGTAATTATGCCGTAAGGCGTTACTATTTGAAAACAACTCCCCTAGTTGCCATTGTGTCCATGTATGAGCCTTTGGATCAAATGTTAGATGATTGAAATGTTTTAGGCCATTAGATCCACAAGTAAATAGTTTTATATATGTTTTTTATAATCTTAGTTTTTTTTCTTTTAATAAGTTAGATTGAATTTAGGTTTTGGTACTTTGTCAAATTACACATAAAAATAAAAGTAAATTAAATAAAAAAATTGACATAATGTAATGAACATTTTAACTAGGTCAAGGTACAATAAAAAATAAAAGTAATAAAATAAAATAATACTAAACTATAAAAACAACCCAAGGTATTGATCCATGGTATTCATGTGGAATGTAGTTTATCTAAAGGGGGAAAGTAGGATGGCCTTAACTCTGGATCCAAGAGGGATCAAATGTCTTGATATGCAAAAGAGTAAAAAGAGAAATGATCCAGCTAATCAATAGTATAGATCTAAACTAATTATTTAATAAAAAAAATTTAAATGTTTATAGCCATTATTCTTTGAAAATTTTACTTAATAAAATGTATCTAAATTTTCATACATCCAAATATACATAGTTTTTCTTCTTCTATATTATTTTTGTTACAAATATTTCATTATTCAAAAAATACATGTTTTTTTTTTTGTTATATATTATCTATGTTACAAATGTTTTATTATTCATGAGTAGTATTTCTTAATATATAAAAAATTAAATTAATAATGATTTTTTTTAAAATATGTGATCTTTTTTAAATTTCTAAATTATTTCACACGACTTGATTTATATTGAGCAATAATGATGAATGTTCATAGTTCTCATTTCTTAAATAACACTAAATTTACCTTGAATTACTTAATTGTAATAGTTTTTAATTACATTACAGTTTGTAACTACATACATACTCTTTCAGATTTTTTTGTTGTTGTTAATGAATATCAGATTTCTTTCATTAAAAAAAAACTATATACATATCTTTAATTACCTAATTGTAGCTAAAAAATCTTACATGTTTTTTAATTTATCATCATAAACAATTTTCATATTATATGATGTCAAACTTAACTTTTATTGTGAAATTTTAAACAAAGTTTTTCACTACATAATTTTAGCTTTTATAATTTTTTTACTCTCCAATTTTTGAAACCCCGACCCATGTTGTGGAGATCATAATGTAAAATCAAATGTTCTTCTGGTTTTTTAAAGGGTTCATAAACAAAATAGACAACAAGAAAGTCAATATTGTGGTATAATAACTAATTTTTGAATCATTGTGACAAAAAAAACATCACATTAGCTCACATAATATATCTAATTATATAAGGATCTAAGATGATAACAAAGTTTTGAATCATGATAACTAGGTGACAACCAAAACTAAGTTGTAGCCACAAGCAAAAAATCACAACAACTCACATAATATATCCAAGGTTGCAATGAACTCCATACATAGTGATGGACCTCATGGGAATTTTAGTGCACATTGAACACCACTCTAAAAATTATATACTCTTGATCAATTTAGAATAACCTAAGATGTGTAAAATATTTTAATAAGAAACTAGATTTGTAATTATAAAGTATAAAACTATAACTTAAATTTGTGAATTTACTTTGTATTTTTTTTCTTATGTATATAGAGAAAGACTAAATCAAATTTGGAGTTAAGAAAATAAACCATAACATAAAGAATAATATCTCCTTCCAAAAATGTCTCCATATTAAAATGACATTCACTTTCTTGTATACCAAGACTATTATTCTTCATATACAATTTCTAATAAGCATGCAATTGGCGCTCGGATATGTAGATGAACTTGGAGTACACTCTATTTTTGTTAATAAAAATTCTCTTTTTTTACATCTATGCTAGATAGATTGTACTTGAATGTATTTAAAATATCTTATTTCAATTACATGCTCATTTCATGCTTGCTTCATAGGATTATTAATCACCAAAGTATTTTCACCGCCAATTTCCTATTTCAATATCTATAACATTTTTTTTTATATAAATGTGAACATATGATGTTGGTTTACATATATGTTTTCACCCCAATTTCCTATTTCAAAACATATAATTTTTTTTTTTTGGTTGATAACTCTTATCATCAATATCTTTGAAACTTCCACGACCTGCTTCCATGGAAGAAATTTTTTTCTTTCATTCCTTCACGATGGATCCTTCTATGCAACATCTTATTTCTTCTAGGCCACTCTTTCCTATGCTATTGTCTTACGACGTATATCTTTGAAACTTCCATGACCTGCTTCCATGGAAGAAATTTTTTTCTTTCATTCCTTCACGATGGCTCCTTCTATGCAACATCTTATTTCTTCTAGGCTACTCTTTCCTATGCTATTGTCTTACGACGTTTCTTTTGCAACATGTGGTGCAATTGCTAGTAATTAAAGTATTTGTAATTTTATTTGTAAGTTATAATTAATATAATGTTGTCCACAGTTATAAATCTCTCTCGACTTGTAAATGTGATTCAATTTGCACAAGTGTCAAGTATATATAGAATTTTTTATTCCTCACCTAGGTTTGCAATATATATTTTTAAAATAATAAAAAAATAAGAAAATCATAAATTTTAAAACATTATTTGGCTAGTTTGAATTTGAGTAATCTAAATTTAAATGTGCGTATGAAATCAATTTTAAAATAATAATATCATAAAATTTAGTTTGGCTTAGTTTGTTGTTTCCGTCTATCTATTTATTATAATTTGATTTAGTTATATATATATATATATATATATTATAAAATGATGAAGTATACAAATATATTAAATTTAAAATAAATACAGTAAACAAATTATCATTTTTAAGAATTTCAAAATTGAAAAAACAAAGTTAAATTTATTTATACAAAATTATCATTATATTATTATAATTATTTTATTTTTCATGGTAAAACAAAATAAAATTTGGATTTATAATTAAGGAAAATTAGAGTTCTAAATATATTTGAATATTTATAAAAAATACTTTTGTGGAATAAATAAATTTTATATTTCTTATTGAGAGGATTGGTTTTTTCTTTTTTCTTTTTTTTAACATAATTATGATAACTGGATATCGAGCTATTTGGAATTATAATTTCAAACACTCTATCAAGAGCTAGATCCAATTGTTTAGGGCCTTAAAAACAAAGTTTTAGCTCCTCTTCTGCAGATTTCCCTGCAACATCATTTTGTATGCCAGCGGGCTCGAACCAGAATTTGTCCTTAAGTTTCGGAGTTGTACCCTTGTTGGCTCGAACCAGAATTTGTCCTTAAGTGGAGGAGTTTATCATGTTGGATTCAGGAAGGAACCCCCTATCCAATGGCATATGAGCTTGACATTTTCAAATTTATATGCCTTAGGGCTCACCTTTTATTCCTCAAGGTCAATCTTCGATGATATAAAGTCTGCTCCAAGGCACTGCTTGATTCTGCAACAAAATCCATATGTTTCTCATACAGGACCTCAGTGGTTCACTCATAATCAATATCCTAGTCCTCTACCGGTGAATGGGAAGAATTATCATAATTATAACCTCTATGGACAAAATCCTCAGGGACAGAACAAATGGGGTCAGAATTTTTCCCAACCTGGTTGGAATCCCAATACTGGTCTCTATCAAAGGCCCGCAATGCCTTTCAATCCGAAATTTCCTTTTCTTGCTATGTTGGAACTGCCCGATGTGTCGAAGTTGACAAATGATCCTGTTAGCCACCTACAATAATTTGTCAAAGCAAACAGGTGGCTAAATTTGTCATCAAGCCTTCAAGTGATAAATTCCCTTGAAAATCTATCATTCTTGAAGCCTTCATGTGTCTTATATCCTTTAAATAATCTTCATTGTTGTTTCCATTAATGAACCCTGATGTTTTTGAAAGAAACTGTTCTTAAAAAGGCCTCCATTTTCTCCATTTCACTCCCACAAAATCCCCATTTTTCACCCTTATTCCCTTCACAAAAATCCTCTATAATCCTTCATTTAACCCCTAAATCATCATAACCATCTTAAAACCTTATATTTCCCCTTATTTGGTTTTAAAAATCCCTTGTTTTGCCTATCAAAACCCTTACCTGGCCTTAAAAATCCTTGCTTTGGCCTAAATAACAGTCTTTTGCACTATAAGGTGTTAAGCCCTTGAGGGCTTATATCCGTTAGCCCTTTTTCCTCATGTGACTAAACCTCGCAACTGGGCGCTTATTAACATTAAACCTCTGCGTTAAAAACCTTTCTTTCCCTTTTAAAATACTTCCGCTTCGTCCTTCAATCTCGACCGTTCATCCAAAGAATCCGATGGTCGGGACTTAACCCGATAGCCCAACACCTTTCCACTATGCGACAAGTGACCTGATGTAACTATCGGGCCCCACCATTTGTTCTGCCTGTGCACCTTATCCTCCATCATGATCTCCCACAGCCATTGATCTCCAGCCTTAAGATCTGACGGCCAGCATGCGATATCACATAATTTTTTTCCCCTCCCGCAGTGCACTACTTCTGCTCGATATAAGCAGTTTTAGAAATCCACGTGTCAGTCAGTGTGTGGAATCACATTCCAAAAGGTAATACCGCCTGCCCCCGCCCCATTTCGTTGCGCGAAAACCATTCCTGGTTTTTCGCCATACCGCCGCCCTCCGCAACGTCATTTTCTCTTTTAATCTCAGTCGTCAATCTCTGAGATCGACTCCATCGAAATATCTCCATCGTAGATCGTCCCGATCTAACGGTCTACATCTCTCGTCGCACCCAAACCCCATCAGACCTGGTTAGCTGCTATACCAGTGTTTTCCTCCCATTTTTCCGTTGCATCCACATTTTTCCTCACTGCTCCTCCACCATCACAAGTCTCTGAAGCAGTCATCCCCACTCCTACAGGTTTTTATAACGTGTTTCTCATTTTTTGCAGGGTTTACAGAGTGGTGAATTCATACTGTCTCCACAGTCACAGTCATGGTGACATATAGTGCAGAAGGACTATCACAAAACCAAAGATCGCATAGTAAGACATCACCAAGAAGATTTAAAAACATGTTTCATCGAAGATCGAGATTATTGACCCTAACTCAAACCCTCCAACACCCCTATAACTTGTATATTCACAAACACAGGTCAGCAGAAGTCTAAAGAGTATCAGAAGAAGGCTAGCAGGATTAGCACATGATACTAAATATTTAAGTATCTAATCCGCAGCTAAGGACAATGAAGGAACTTAATAAAGCTCAGACCATAAAATAATCAAATCATATCAGTGACTTAAGATCAGCAGAGTTTTCTTTTCCCTAAGAAGGAAAAAATCACATGACCTACTCCATTCTCCTTCAAGCACCATAACAGTTATTATCTTGACAGAAATTCCTAGAACTATCAGAACAATAGTTATGAAGGCATGGAAGACCTGAAAGACAAATCCTCACCTTACTTGTCTCAGAGTATAAACAAGACATCTCAGCCAGGGAAGTACTTCAAGAGCACACCCTAGAAGTTATTTTCAACCTGAAAAATACTTCTAAATCAACTAAAGGGTACTAAAAGTTAATGTAAAGATATTAAACAGAATGGGCTTCGAAGAAATTTCTCCCTCTATTTTAATGAATCATTTAAATCCTATCTACCACCACTATCACTCATTCCCCTATAAGAACCCATGAAGAATACATTGAAAATGTTGGTTGGTTGTTGGACAATCACTGATTGTAATCTATTTTGCTGAGTTAGAGTTCTGTGAGTAGTAGTTGTAAATAGGCTAGGAGATGATTTCTGGATGATATCAAGCTATTGGACAAGAATGTATGTGACTGGTTTTGCTCTACTAATATGACAAGCATGTTCATTGGATCCTGTTCTAAATCAGTGGTGATGTGTCCCTTATTTGTTATTGTTTTCCCTCTGTTTTACATCATGTTTCATTTTCTCTGATAAGAAACTGTAAATTTAGCTTAGGATATACTATTACAAGTACCCTAATGCTTCCTGTATTTTCTTATTTTTATGTTTTCTGCTGCTTGTGTATCTTAGAACAAATTCAATATAATTTAACTAGTCAAAGAGTTGGTTTGCCCATACTTACTAATGTATTAATTTAGATTTTGTTTCTTAGATGTTCTTGTTTGGTTCTGCTGAAAGAATAGGAGAATAGGGAGATTAGTGATTAGCCTTGTCCCCTAAGTTCCCTTCAAACGGGTAGCCTTTCTAAGATCCCTTTGAGTTGAATGCCAAAAACAGAGAAGGTTAAAAGTCCTTCTTTGATATTAGACTTCACATTGTGTTTGAACTTAAGTGTTTTCTACTGTCTGAAAGTAGTCAGGAGGACTGCTGGATTGTTGTCTTCGGAGTTAGCATCATCAGGAGTTTTGGTCATAGAGGTATAAGGTATGCCCTGTCCCTTGACTTTGAAGTGGTTACCTTGGAAGTTTTTCTTGTCATCCCCATTCATTTCCTTATTGTTTCATCCCATGTTATCATCCTAAGAGATCCTATGTTTTAGATGACTAGCCCTTTGGAAGCCTTGGATATTTGAATTGCAAGTAAACCCTTTTATGACCCCATTGCCCAATGGACTTGTATTCTCTTTAAGTTGTCTCCCCATTGCTGAAAATCCTTCACTACTCATTTCCTTTACCTTACACTAAACCCTTATTTCATGTTTCCCAACCAAACAAACAAAACAAAAAACCCTTGTGCCCTATAACTAGTCTAACACCTTAAATTGAACATCAAAGATATACATTTATTTACCTTTATAGAGATATCCCTCTTTGGATCCAGGAGGGCTATATCCTAAGATCCCAAAGTGGTTTGATGTTGTCTTGTCATTTGGTATTGCCAGATCTGCCAAATTACAGGAACCCCAACATAATGGCGACTCCGCTGGGGAGAAAACTCTGAGTAGACTGCTATTTTAGAAATCCTAAGAACTCAGAGAACCCACAAGCTTCATACTGGTAGTTAACCACTGTCGTGGATAGTAAATCTTTTTGAACATTTGAAATCATCCACCTGGCGACTCCACAACCCCTAAAAGATCAAAAGACTGCACTGGTGATCAGTAGGCCTGCTGATTATTCCTGGTTTCACAAAGACTCCACTGGGAGGCTAGTTTCATCACAACATCATCCATACTAAAGGAAACACATAGGATTAAGCTTCTTTGTTTAAGGATAGTTTGCCTCTCAAAAATTTTCATATCTTTCTAGCTTTCTCCTTTTTGGATCTGAAACTTAACATATTGGCTTCAAGAAGAATCCATACTAGAGCTTATCCTGACACAAACCCTCCTGAAATAGTTGACAATCCAGAAAGCATTCTTTGGAAGTCTCTCCTATCTAGGGATCCAACTATTGTCAGACCCATTCCTAGAGCTAACTCAGCACCTTAAAACCTTGCAGCTCTATCAGATACTCAAGTTGATTTAGATTTAACAAGAACTAAGTCATTCAGTGGTATAGATCAGACAGACTTTGAACCTCCAAGTTCACCACCACATAGTGATCAACATATTAGTGACAGAGAAACCCCTCCATCAACACCTCCTAATATCCACCTCATTCATAACTTGGGTCTCTCTCATCCTAAGTCTGCTCAACAGTCTGTGGTTGTTCCAAGCAGTTCTCCCACCCATATACCTACTGCTCAAGCTACTCCTTTACCTCCACAGAACCCTACCATGGCAACGTGGTATGACCCTCTAGTCCTCCCTGCTCAATTAGTTGCCTTACCCCAAGGATATTAGACCTCTATTCCATTATATGAAGCCATGGGATCAATCACTCCCTCACAACACATAGAAAAAATGAATGACTACTGTGATAGAAATGAGATAGCTGATGAGACCATAAAACTCAGGCTGTTCGCTCAAAGTCTTGGGGGAGAAGTGAGGAAATGGTTTAAAAATACAACTCCACATAGCATCCAGGACCTCCCAACCTTTCATCAAGATTTTCTGAGCAAATGGGAAATCAGGAAGAACCCTCTCCAAATGTTGTATGAATATGAGAACATTAAGAGAAATGTGGGAGAAGGGGTCCAGGAATATTTTTCTAGGTACAATAGTATTTACAATGCTTTACCATCCCACATGAAACCTCATCAAGGGTTAGCCCTCATGAATTTCCCTGATGGATTCGATCCTAAGATGGCTTACCAACTAAGGGAAAGAGACTATAACACATTAGAGGATATGCAGAAAGGGGTAGTGAGTGTGGAGGCAAACTTAATTGCCAAAAGAGCTAGGATGAGGGCTGAAAAGAAGGTAACCTATAGGGAAGACACCACAGCTTCTATATCTGATTCCAAATTAGATAATCTAGCCAAAAACGTGGATAGGATAGAAAAAATGATGGAAAGGTTAGCTGTCCAAGCCAATAATCAGAATAGAAATCAGTCTCAAAACCAGAACCAAAATTTTAGGAGAAACACTCCTCCCAATAGACAAAGGGATTCTGACCAACAAATCGTACCCCCATTCTAAGAAAATTTCCTTGATGAAGATGAGGGAATAATAGAAGAGTCAGAGGGAACTATTATAAACATGATGGAAGTGGATAACCAAGATCACACCTATTTCACAGAATACAGCCAGACCTCATATACACATTGGGATGAGGAAGGGTTAGAATCTGAATACTATAGGTTAGGATTCGAGAATTCCATCATGCAGGTTCGAGAACAATATGATCTCAGAAGCAAAAAGAACCCAGAGGCTCCCAAACAAAAAACCTCTGAAATCACTATGAAGAAAAGACCTGAAAGGACTCTTAAAGGGACTACTGAAAGCAACAAAACAGCAGCGGAGAGTTCTAGCAAAAACAAGGACAAAGACATCAAAACAATTGATAAACCAAGACTAGAAACCAATAGCACTAGCATTTCAGCTGGTGCCCCTAAAAAAACAGTTTCAAATAATGTACATAGTGAGAATCAACAAGATGATTTTGCTAATAAAACAGTGACCAACAAAATAGAACTGAACCTTTCAAAGAGTCAGTTCCCTTTCAATCTGGAGAATGAAATTGCAAAAATCAAAAATTTTGTCCCTCTCACTGAGTTGGTCACCCAAGGTGTATATAAATGTCAAATTTTGAATGCTTTAAACTTAGGAGAAAACAATGACTCTGTTAACTTGAATGATGATCAACCAACTCTCTTGTTTGGCCCAAAAATTGAAGGGAAATTTCAGGAAGGAGTAGTGCCTCCTTTCTATGTCAGTCTAAATATCCATGACAAAATCCTGCATAATGCTATGCATGAATCAAGGGCTTCACACAACCTCATGGCAAAAGTGATCATGGAAAAATTAGGCCTAGAGATAACCAAACCATATAAGGAGTTATATTCTTTTGACTCTAGAAGAGTGAAGTGCTTGGGCCTGATCAAAGATCTCTATGTAAATTTGACTCAAATCCTAGCCAAGTGCATGGTAATGGATGTTGTAGTGGCTGATGTACCTCCCAAGTATGGCATGTTGTTGTCAAGATCATGGGGTGCAAAGCTGTAGGGTACAATGCAAATGGACATGACATATGCCACTATTCTTGTTTTCAGCCAGCCTAGAAGACTATATAGGGAAGCACACATGAAATTTATGGTAAGCAGCTCGGAGAAACCAGAAAAATCCCCTCTTTACTCTGTCCATATAGACCTAGACTCTTTTATCTTATACAATGATGAGTTTATAGATGAGCAAGAGGTAGAGAATAAAAATTCAAATAGCAGAGTATAGGCCACAAATCTAAACATAATAGCAGCTCTGGATATAGAGGAAAAAAAGGGAGAAACATTTGAGCAGTTTGTAGAATTATAAAATCAGAACCAAGACTGTGAACAACAGATTACCCATCACTCTAAACTCCATGAAAATCCTTAGGGACAAAACGTAACCCAACATGGTGCCGACCTCAGAAAGAAACATAATGGTGAACATGACATTAGGGATGAAACTAATAACAAAACTACAAACATCCCCTTATGGAGCATGAGCTTTGATGGGCCTTGCACTAAAAGGAATGTAGGAGCAGGGGTATGGTTGCACAATACTAAAAATAATTACGATAAGAGTCATGCTTTCAAGTTAAATTTCAAATGCATAAAAAGCATAGAAGAGTATAAAGCTCTCCTCTTAGGGCTGCATCTATTGAAAAAACTAGGAGCTAAAAGGATATTTGTTCATGGAGACTCAGAATTGGTCATCAAACAAATAAATGGAGAATACACTGCCAAACATCCTAGATTAAGGGCATATAGGAATGATGCCCTGGATCTGTTGAAAATTTTTGTAGAGTATGAGCTTGTGTTTGTCCCTAGAAGTCAAAACATACTTGCCAATGGATTGGCTTGTGCTGCTAGTTCATATTAGAGACCACTTAGTGACAAACAACTCATTGTTCAAACAAAATACATACCAACAGTACCAGATAATGAAAAATATTGGCAGGTCTTTGAGGGTGATAAACAGATAGAGGATTTCCTGCTTTCCAGGAAAGAGTTTGAATTACCTGATTCAAAATTTCAGCTCAGTAAAGACCGTTTAGATAAAGAGCCCCCTGATGAATAAAAACCATTCCCTACTACATAAATAAACACGTTGACCAAAGAATTTGAAAATCAAATAGAAGAATACATGAACGCAGATAAATAAGACATAGAGGTACTGTAGTCCAAAGGCAAAGGTATACCCAAAGGGGTGGCCCCTCTAGAAGACCTCTTTGATTTCAATGATGTGGAAAAGAAGCCCACTATAGAACCCACTGAACCTGATATTGAGGAATCAATATAGGTAGCAAAGATAAGCCTAAAATGATCAAATTATCAAAAAAAATTCCAGCACATATCAAACTGAAATAAATTGAATTATTTAAAGAGTTTGTTGATGTTTTTGCTTGGAGCTATGAGGACTTGAAGGCCTATGACACAGAGATCATCCAGCACAAGATCCCATTGAAAGAAAACTAGAAACCTTTCAGGCAGAAGCTACGCAGAATAAACCCTGTACAGTTACCTCTGGTAGAAAAAGAAATTAAGAAAATGTATGAGGCTGGAATCATAATCCATTCAAGGTTTTCAGACTGGGTATCTAACCTTGTGGCTGTAAGGAAAAAGACAGGACAAATTAGGCTATGTATCTATTTCAGAAACTTAAACAAAGCCTCACTAAAAGACAATTACCCTTTACCCAAAATGTAACACATCCTACAAAGGGTAGTTGGTTCTAAGATGATTTCTCTACTAGATGGCTTTTTAGGATACAACCAGGTCTTATTACTCCCAGAAGATCAACTTAAAATGGCATTCACCACTCCTTGGCGCACTTTCATGTATGTGAAAATTCCTTTTGGATTAATGAATGTTGGTGCCACCTTTCATAGAGCCATGGATATTACATTCTCAGAAGAAATAGGTCACTTCATTGTAATTTACCTTGATGACATTATAGTTTATTCCAAAACTGATGAAGAGCACCTTAAACATTTGAGGATAGTCTTTAAGAAATGCAGAAGGTTTGAGCTATCTTTAAATCCCAAAAAGACAGTGTTTGGTCTCCAAGAAGGTAAAATTCTTCGTCATATCATACCTGAGAAGGGGATTAAATAGAACCAAAATGGGTTGAAGGTATATTGAAAATTAGTCACCCTAGAAACATCAAGGAACTGCAGTCTTTCATTGGGAAGATCAATTTCTTGAGGAGGTTTATACCCAACCTAGTAGAACTCCTTAGAAACATGACAAACATGCTAAAGAAAGAAGTAGGAGTTAAATGGACCCTAGAAGCCAAAAAATCCTTTGAACTGGTAAAACTTGCACTCATCCGAGCACCAGGTCTTATCAGCCCCGATTTTACTAAGGATTTCCTCATATTCTCATTTGCATCAGAACATACTGTGGCTACTATCCTATTGCAGAAAAATCCAGAAGGACAAGAGCAGCCAATTTCATTTTTCAGCAAGGCATTAAGAGATGCATCTCTGAAATATAATATCATGGAGAAACAGGCCTATGCCTTCGTAAAGGCCTTGAAGGATTTTAGAGTGTATATTTTACATTCCCATATTATTGCCTTTGTGCCTAGTATAATGGTGAAAGACATTTTGACACAAGATCCAGATGGTAAAAGGGGCGAGTGGATTGCTATGATACTAGAATATGATTTGGAAATCAAACCCACTAAACTCATCAAAGGGTCAAGGCCTAGCACAATTAATGGTTGAATCTAACTTACAAGCCCTTGACATAAACATGGAAAATTTTAGGGGCTAATATTTGCAGGTGGGCTAATTTTCCATGCTTTTTCCAAAAAAAAGATTCGCTAATTCCCATTTTTTTATAAAAATGATTCGCACAAATTTTACGATAAAAAATTATTTTACCTTAAAATTCGCCAACATTATATAGGCAATATATATAATATAATTATAAATTTGAATAATTTTACATATACATCAATAAAAATTCTATAGTTTGCATATTAGAGACTAGTGAGATTCGCCAATTTTTGAAACTTTATAATAATTTTCTATCCTTAAAATTTTCCCTAGACATAAATATGGTAGATGCTTTGGATGAACATGAAGGGTTACCAGCTCCCATTGTTGAAGAACAGTTCCAAAACTCACCTTGGTATGCTGATATCTTGTACGTGCTTATCAATCTTAATGCTCCTCTTGATTTATCTAAGACAAAGGCAAGGTTTTTAAAGTTGAAAGCTAGAAATTATTCCATTTTAAATGAATGTTTATATTGGAAAAATGCCAATGGTTTATTGCTTCAATGTTTGCCTGAAGTTGATGCAGATAGGATCAAGCATGAGTTTCATGAATGAGAGTGTGGAGGCCATCTCTATTGGAAAACCACTGCCAGTAAAATCCTTAGAGCTGGTTATTATTGGCCCATGCTCTTCCAAGATGTCCACAAAATGATAGTTGCCTGCCACAAATGCCAAATATTTGAGGGCAAAAGAAAACTCCTTCCTTTACCTTTACAACCAGTTACTGTTGAAGCTCCTTTTCAATAGTGGGGCCTAGACTTCATAGGGGAAATCCACCCTGATTCATCTGCCCAACATAGATGGATACTCACAGCCACTAACTATTTCACTAAATGGATAAAAGACATCCCTTCTAGGAATGCCACAGAATTATTTATCATAAACTTCCTTGAAGACCATATCCTATCTAGATTTGGCTTCCCTAGGAAAATTATTGCTGACAATGCTGCTGCATTTGGTTCCAAAAAGATGATTGATTTTTGCCACAGGTATCAAATTGTACTTGTTCATTCCACTGCTTATTACCCTCAAGGTAATGGGCTGGCAGAATCATCAAATAAATGTTTGGTGACTATCATCAAGAAGCTGCTTGAAGATAATAAAAAATCATGGCATAATAAGCTAGTGCACGTTTTATGGGCAGACAGATTGACAACAAAGAAATCCATTGGAATGTCTCCCTATCAGCTAGTTTATTGAGCAGATGCAATATTCCCTACTAGTTTGGGTGTACGAGTGATAAAATTGGTCCAAGAAATACAATCAGAGGAAGATAGCATGGTAAGGAGGATCAACCAGACCATACATCTCCAGCAAACAAGGGAAGAAGTCTACAACAGAACTTAGAAAGTGAAAGAAAACATCACAAAGTTGTTTGATAAAAGGACAAAGGCCCGTGACTTCAAAATTGGGGACAAGGTACTCAAATGGGACTCTAGGAGAGAGGATAAGGATAAGCATGGAAAGTTTGACAATCTATGGCAAGGCCCTTACATCATTCAATCTGCCATTGGTCCCAATGAATTTTTTCTGCAAGAATTGGATGGTACAGATTTTGTTTGGGGGTCCTGTCAATGGCAGGATGCTCAAGCATTATTTCTAATAAATTTCAGTTTAAGTCTTCACTTTCATAGTAAATATCATTGCTCTGTTTCAGTTTTTAAAATATATATATATAAAAAAAAAATAGAAAGGAAAGGTTCAGACAAGCTCAAATCTTGAACCTATGAAGTTCTAAAAAGAAAGGCTCAAATTAGATCAAAACCTGAACCAGAGAAAAGGGAAAGGCTGGTTCTAACATGCTCAAAACTTGAACCAGCAAAGAAGAAGAAAACAGCTCGAACAGGATCAAAATCACAGCTGAAATGAAGAAAGAAAGGTGACTCTAAAAAGCAGAAAACCTGAGTCGCAAAAATAAGGAAGGATGCTTTTAATTTTCAGAATTTCAAGCCTTCAAAAATTTGTTTCAATTTTCTGCAAAGTTTCAGTTCATGTGAATCTTGTCTTTTTGCCTTGGATCCACAACAAATCAGACAGTCTAATACTGGTTTGGCTGTGTTTCAATTTTTGTTTTAGAATATAGATAATGAAAATCTGCCAGACAGTTTAATCCTGGCAGATATTAGTTTAGGTAGAGAAGCTATGAGTCCAACTGCTTAATCTGGTCACATGGAGGAATAATGGTAGAATTAGATTAGTTTTTTATTTCAATAAAAAATGATGATGTGAAAGGTCTGCAAGTCTAAATGCACCTTGAAGAAAAAATGTTAGGATAGTAGGATGGGTAGGTAGTTTTTTGGGGAAGTTTCGCTGCTGATATAATGCTTTCACTTATGTAGCAACTGATCAAAGAAGAAGAAGATGGTCAAATTCCTAGGCCTTGGCCTACTTCCAAATATTATATCTAAGATTCTTGACACCTTCAAGAAGATGCCATCCCCATGTGGAGCCACTATTAGCCACCTATAATAATTTTTCAAAGCAAACAGGTGGCTAAATTTGTCATCAAGCCTTCAAGTGATAAATTCCCTTGAAAATCTATCATTCTTGAAGCCTTCATGTGTCTTCTATCCTTTAAAGAATCTTCACTCCTCTTTCCATTAATGAACCCTACTTTTTGTGAAGGAAACTATTCTAAAAAAGGCCTCTATTTTCTCCATTTCACTCCCACAAAATCCCCATTTTTCACCCTTATTCCCTTCACAAAACTCCACTATAATCCTTCATTTAACCCCTAAATCATGCTAACCATCTTAAAAAATTGTATTTCCCCTTATTTGTTTTTAAAAATCCCTTATTTTTCCTATCAGAACCCTTACCTGGCCTTAAAAATCCTTGTTTTGGCCTAAATAACAGTCTTTTGCACTATAAGGTGTTAAGCCCTCGAGGGCTTATATCCATAAGCCCTCGAGGGCTTATATCCATTAGCCCTTTTTCCTTATGTGACTAAACCCTGCAACCGGGCACTTATTAACATTAAAACTCTATGTTAAAAACCTTTCTTTCCCTTTTAAAACACTTCCGCTTCGTCCTTCAATCTCGACCGTTCATCCAAAGAATCTGACGGTCGGGACTTAACCCGATAGCCCAACACCTTTCCACTGCGCGAAAAGTGACCTGACGTAACTATCAAGCCCCACCATTTGTTTTTCCAGCGCACCTTATCCTCCGTCATGCTCTCCCACAGCCGTTGATCTCCGGTCTTAAGATCTGACGACCAGCGCGCGATATCGCGTAATTTTTTTTTCCCCTCCTGTAGTGCGCTACTTCCGCGAGATATAAGTGGTTTTAGAAATAAACGTGTTAGCCAGTGTGTGGAATTGCATTCCAAAAGGTAATACTGCCTCCCCCCCATTTCACTACGCGAAAACCATTCCCTGTTGTCCGCCATATTACCGCCCTCTGCAACGTCATTTTTTCTTTTAATATCAGTCGTCGATCTTTGAGATTGAACGGCTTGTGTTATATCAAAACCACATTTGTTTTCCATTCATCCATTCTCCCAAACGACTCCATCGAAATATCTCCACCGTAGATCGTCTCGATCTAACAGTCTACATCTCTCGTCGCACCCAAACCCCCATCAGACCTGGTTAGCTGCTCTGCCAGGGTTTTCCTCCCATTTTTCTGCTACATCCACATTTTTCCTCACTGCTCCTCCACCCTCACGAGCCTCTGAAGTAGTCATCCCCACTCTCGTAGGTTTTTATAACGTGTTTTTCATTTTTTGTAGGGTTTACATAGTGGTGAATTCATACTGTCTCCACAGTCACAGTCATGGTGACATATAGCGCAGAAGGACTATAACAGAACCAAAGATCGTAGAGTAAGACATCACCAAGAAGATTTAAAAACATGTTTCATCGAAGATCAGGGTTATTGACCCTAACTCAAACCCTCCAGCGCCCCTATAACCTGTATATTCACAAACACAGGTCAGCAGAAGTCTAAAGAGTATCAGAAGAAGGCTAGCAGGATTAGCACATGATACTAAAGATTTAAGTATCTAATCTGCAGCTAAGGAAAATGAAGGAACTTAATAAGGCTAAGACCATAAAATAATCAAATCATATTAGTGTTTCAAAGTATCAGTGACTTAAGATCAGCAGAGTGTTCTTTTCCCTAAGAAGGACAAAATCACACGACCTGCTCCATTCTCCTTCAAGCACCATAACAGTTATTATCCTGATAGAAATTCCTAGAACTGTCAGAACAGTAGTTATGAAGGCATGGAAGACCTGAAAGACAAATCCTCACCTTACTTTTCTCAAAGTATAAACAAGACATCTCAGCCAGGAAAGTACTTCAAGAGCACACCCTAGAAGTTATTGTCAAGCTGACAAAGACTTCTAAATCGACTAAAGGGTACTGAAAGTTAATGTAAATATATTAAACAGAATGGGCTTCAAAGACATTTCTCCCTCTATTTTAATGAATCATTTAAATCCTATCTACCACTACTATCACTCATTCCCCTATAAGAACCCATGAATAATACATTGAAAATGTTGGTTGGTTGTTGGAAAATCACTGATTGTAAGCTGTTTTGCGGAGTTAGAGTTCTATGAGTAGTAGTTGTAAATAGGCTGGGAGATGATTTCTAGATGATATCAAGCTATTGGACAAGAATGTCTGTGACTGGTTTTTCTCTACTAATATGACAAGCATGTTCATTGGATCCTGATGTAAATCATTGGTGATGTGTCCCTTCTTTGTTATTGTTTTCCCTCTGTTTTACATCATGTTTCATTTTCTCTGATAAGAAACAGTAAATTAAGCTTAGGATATACTGTTGCAAGTACCCTAATGCTTCCTGCACTTCATTATTTCTATGTTTTCTGCTGCTTATGTATATTAGAACAAATTCAATATAATTTAACCAGTCAAAGAGTTGGTTCACCATACTTACTGATGTATGAATTTAGAGTTTGTTTCTTAGATGTTCTTGTTTGGTTCTGCTGAAAGAATAGGAGAAGATTAGTGATTAGCCCTGTCCCCTAAGTTCCCTTTCCAACAGATAGCCTTTCTAAGATCCCTTTGAGTTGAATGCCAAAGTCAGAGAAGGTTAAAAGTCCTTCTTTGATCTTAGACTTCACTCTGTGTTTGAACTTAAGTGTTTTCTACTGTCTGAAAGTAGTTAGGAGGACTGTTGGATTGTTGTCTTCAAAGTTAGCCTCATCAGGAGTTTTGGTCATAGAGGTATAAGGCATGCCTTGTCCCTTGAATTACTCCGAAGTGGTTACCTTGGAAGGTTTTCTTGTCATCCCCATTCATTTCCTTATTGTTTCATCCCATATTATCATCCTAAGAGATCCTCTATTTTAGATGACTAGCCCTTTGGAAGCCTTGGATATTTGAATTGAAAGTGAACTCTTTTATGACCCCATTGCCCAATGGACTTGTATTCTCTTTAAGTTTTCTCCCCATTGTCGAAAATCCTTCACTACTCATTTCCTTTACCTTACACTAAACCCTTATTTCATGTTTCCCAACCAAAAAAAACAAAACAAAAAACCCTTGTGCCCTATAACTAGCCTAACACCTTAAATTGAACATCAAAGATATACATTTCTTTACCTTTATAGAGAGATCCCTCTCTGGATCCAAGAGGGCTAGATCCTGAGATCCCAAAGTGGTTTGATGTTGTCTTGTCATTTGGTATTGCCAGATCTTCCAAATCACAAGAACCCCAACATAATGGTGAATCTGCTGGGGAGAAAAATATGAGTAGACTGCTATTTTAGAAATCCTAAGAACTCAAAGAACCCACAAGCTTTATACTGGTAGTCAATCACTGTGGTGGACATTAAATCTTCTTGAACATTTTAAATCATCCACCTAGCGACTTCACAACCCCTAAAAGATCAAAAGACTCCACTGGTGATTAGTAGGCCTACTGATTATTCCTGGTTTCACAAAGACTCCACTGGGAGGCCATTTTTACCACAACATCATCCATACTAAAGGAAACACATAGGATTAATCTTCTTTGTTTAAGGATAGTTTGCCTCTTAAATATTGTCATATTTGGATATATTTCTCCTTTTTAGATCTGAAACTTAAGATATTGGCTTCAAGAAGAATCCATACCAAAGCTTATCCTGACCCAAACCCTCCTGAAATAGTTGACAATAAATAAAGCATTCTTTGGAAGTCTCTCCTATCTAGGGATCCAACTATTGTCAGACCCAATCCTAGAGCTAACTCAACACCTGAAAACCTTTCAGCTTTGTCAGATACTCAAGTTGATTTAGATTTACCAAGTTATTTACCAAGAACTAAGTCATTTAGTGGTATAGATCAGACAGACTTTGAACCTCCAAGTTCACCACCACATAGTGGTCAACATATTAGTGACAGAGAAACCCCTCCATCAACACCTCCTAATATCCACCTCATTCATAACTTGGGTCTTGTAGTGCTCAATTTAGTGTCCTAAATTGCTAACATAAATTGTCAACCAGGGCTAGTAAACTGCTGAAGTGTGGTGCACTATATATTCCTAGGTAACTGTCTCTCACTACGTTGTGTTTAGTGTTTTTATGATGTTTTTGGTTTTATGGTTTTTATGTTGAAAAAGAGCTAAGAAGTTTACACTAAAACAGAGTGAAACTATTCTAAACTAGGTGTGCACTAAAGGACAGAAAATGCAAAGCTTGATAAGGACTCATAGCAAAGAAAAAAATCACAACATGAACTCAGTAACCCATATCATGAACTCATCCAATTCATTCATTTAGAGATATGTTGGAATAGCTTGAGAAAAGGATAATTTTTTAGTGCAATTGAGGTTTTCCTAAGTCAACAATCAACTTACAATGTTACAACATCTCATCCATGGTTAAAGGTTTATTGGAACATAATTGGAAAAGAACATTTGTAGCACAATAAGATTTATACTCTAAACTAACTTCTAATTCTATTCTGCAACTCAATTTAGCACCACTAGGCCTCATTCAAAATTTATAGATTTCTTTTTAGAATAGTCTTTGAGAAAAGGCTTGTTTGTGAAATTGTAAAAAGGTTGCAAAATACTCAAGGCCTTAAACTGTTATTGATAGTTCCTGTCCATATGATGATGTATTAATAGGAATTCAGAACAAGAATATTTTGTAAATAATGAAGACTGTGGTATCTAAATTTAACAACTAATACAATTTAAAATGCAATGGATAACAACTAAACTAGAATGCTAATACAGTGAACTAAGACTAAACTAGAGTGTTATTATCTAACTTGAAATGAATTGGAACTGAACTAGAATGATACTAATACAGTGAACATAGTTAAACTAGAGTACCATTATCAAGCTTGAAATATAGTGACAGAATTAAACTAGAATGACATCTACCTCCGAAGTATTTCAACTGAACCAAAATGCAACTAATTCTATGAAATACTACAACCCTGTCTTGTTCAAGATGAGTGATATTTTGGAATATTTTGTACAAACAAGTCTGGTTGTATCATTTAGTGAAAATGGGCATAAAAACATAATTATACGCAGGTAAACTAAAACACTACAGCTAAGTCTTATCCAGAGTTAGTGATATTTTGGAAGAAATTAATGAGAATAGGACTAGCTGTAACAACTAATTGTAACTGAACACAAAAACGTAAAGTTCTAAATTGCTAAAATTATGCCTCATTCCGGATTAGTGATATTTTGGAATACTTCATGAGAACAAAGCTAAACTGTAGTATCCAACGTAAGCAAAGTTCAGAAAACTATTTAAATTGAGAATGAAACAAAGCTACGGCTACTTATCTAAACCAAATGCATAACGCTTCACGGGAATTAGGGGCCCTCTACCACCGGATCAACATGCGGATCTACTCAAGATTAACTCAGCTCGTGCAATAAAATGATGCTTATCTTCATTAAAGGAGTAATTCTTCACAAACAAAGTTCTAAGATCTAGCAACAAGAAATAAAATCTAACTCTGTTTCTCGGTCTCCCAAGTCACACTTATAATGAAATTACATAACTAATTTTGAGAAAAATAGGGATAAGTTTCTATCCCACTTCTAATCAAATTAAAACTCTTATTGAAGGTCTCGTACTTTGCTGCATACATCTGTAGAGTCCGTGTCCCGGTAGAAGTCTACCTCTTGGTTTTGGTTTCTCATGTGCATAACCACTTGGATATTTTTACTCAGACTTCGTGGAGAGCAACGAATGATGTGGATGAGGTTTGGAATTCACCCATATGCGCTTTTCTTTGAGACGACATCTGTAACCCATTTAAACACTAAAATAGCTGCGGAACGTGTGATCGGCTACGGAACGTTTGTATTCTGTAGCTATTATGCAGAAAATTATTAAAACAGCAAAAACCATGAAAACACAATATGTTAATCAATTGTATGTAGCCTTTAAGCAATCCTAATCATTCTTCATTGATTTTAGGCTTATGAAGTGATAAAATAATGATGAAATGAAGTGAAGGTTTGTAAAAGAGAAGGAAATTCTAGGGCTCAATAGGTCTCTCTCATCCTAAGTCTACTCAACAGTCTATGGTTGTTCCAAGCAGTTATGCCACCCATATACATGCTGCTCAAGCTACTCCTTTACCTCCACGGAACCCTACAATGGCAACGTGGTATGACCCTCTAGTCCTCCCTGCTCAATTAGTTGCCTTACCCCAAGGATATCATACCTCTATTCCATTATATGAAGCCACAGGCTCAATCACTGCCTCACAACAAATAGACAAAACGAATGACTACTGTGATAGAAATGAGATAGTTGATGAGACCATAAAAGTCAGGATGTTCGCTCAAAGTATTGGGGGAGAAGTGAGGAAATGGTTTAAAAATCTAACTCACATAGCATCCAAGACCTCCCAGCCTTTCATCAAGCATTTCTGAGCAAATGGGAAGTCAGGAAGAACCCACTCCAAACCCTGTCTAAATATGAGAACATTAAGAGAAATGTGGGAGAAGGGGTCCAGGAATATTGTGCTAGGTACAATAGTATTTACAACGCTTTACTAGCCCACATGAAACCTCCTCAAGGGTTAGCCATCATGAAGTTCCCTGATGGATTCGATCCTGAGATGGCTTACAAACTAAGGGAAAGATACTATAACACAATAAAGGATATGCAGAAAGGGGCAGTGAGTGTGGAGGCAAACTTAATTGCCAAAAGAGCTAGGATGAGGGCTGAAAAGAAGGTAACCTATAGGGAAGACACCACAGCTTCTACATCTGATTCCAAATTAGATAATCTAGCCAGAAACGTGGATAGGATAGAAAAAATGATGGAAAGGTTAGATGTCCAAGCCAGTAATCAGAATAGAAATTAGTCTCAAAACCAGAACCAAAATTTTAGGAGAAACACTCCTCCAAATATACAAAGGGATTCTGACCAACAAATCGTACCCCCGTTCCAAGAAAATTTCCTTGATGAAGATGAGGGAATAATAGAAGAGTCAGAGGGAACTATTATAAACATGATGGAAGTGGATAACCAAGATCACACCTATTTCACAGAAGACAGTCATACCTCATACTCACATTGGGATGAGGAAGGGTTAGAATCTGAAGACTATTGTTAGGATTCGAGTGATCTCAGAAGCAAAAAGAACCCTAAAGCTCCAAAACCAAAAACCTCTGAAATCACTATTAAGAAAAGACCTAAAAGGACTCTTAAAGGGACTACTAAAAGAAATAAAACAACAACAGAGAGTTATGGAAAAAAAAAGGACAAAGACATCCAAACCATTGATAAACCAAGACTAGAAACCAATAGCACTAGCATTTCAGCTGGTGCCCCTAAAAAAACATTTTCAAATAATGTACATAGTGAGAATCAGAAAGCTGATTTTGCTAATAAAACAGTGACCAACAAAACAGGACTGAACCTTTCAAAGAGTCAGTTCCCTTTCAATCTGGAGAATGAAATTGCCAAAATCAAAAATTTTGTCCCTCTCACTAAGTTGGTCACCCAAGATGTATATACATCTCAAATTTTGAAAGCTTTAAACTTAGGAGAAAACAATGACTCTGTTAACTTGAATGATGATCAACCAACTCTCTTGTTTGGCCCAAAAATTGAAGGGAAATTTCAGGAAGGAGTAGTGCCTCCTTTCTATGTTAGTCTAAATATCCATGACAAAATCCTGCATAATGCTATGCATGACTCAGGGGCTTCACACAACCTCATGCCAAAAGTGATCATGGAAAAATTAGGCCTAGAGATAATCAGACCATATAAGGATTTATATTCTTTTGAATCTAGCAGAGTGAAGTGCTTGGGCCTAATCAAAGATCTCTAAGTAAATTTGACCCAAATCCTAGCCAAGTGCATGGTAATGGCTGTTGTAGTGGCTGATGTACCTCCCAAGTATGGCATGTTGCTGTCAAGATCATGGGGTGCAAAGCTACAGGGTACATTGCAAATGGACATGATGTATGCCACTATTCCTGATTTCAGCCAACCTAGAAGACTATATAGGGTAGCACACATGAAATTTATGGTAAGCAACCCAGAGAAACCAGAAAACTCCCCTCTTTACTTTGTCCATATATACCTAGACTCTTTTATCCTATACAATGATGAGTTTACAGATGAGCAAGAGCTAGAGAATAAAAATTCAAACAACAGAGTAAAGGCCACAAATCTAAACATAATGGCAGCTCTGGATATAGAAGAAAACAAGGGAGAAACATTTGAACAGTTTGCAGAATTAGAAAATCAGAACCAAGACTATAAACAACATATTACCCATCACTCTAAACTCCATGAAAATCCTGAGGGACAAAGCGTAACCCAACATGGTGCCGACCTCAGAAAGAAACATAATGGTGAACATGACATTAGGGATGAAACTGATAACAAAACTGCAAACAACCCCTTATGGAGCATGAGCTTTGATGGGTCTTGCTCTAAAAGGAATGCAGGAGTAGGGGTATGGTTGCACGATACTGAAAACAATTACGCTGAGAGTCATGCTTTCAAGTTAAATTTCAAATGCACAAACAACATAGAAGAGTATGAAGCTCTCCTCTTAGGGCTGCATCTATTGAAAAAACTAGGAGCTAAAAGGATAGTTGTTCATGGAGACTCAGAACTGGTCATCAAACAAATCAATGGAGAATACACTGCCAAACATCCTAGATTAAGGGCATATAGGAATGATGCCCTGGATCTGTTGAAAACATTTGTAGAGTATGAGCTTGTGTTTGTCCCTAGAATTCGAAAAATACTTGCCAATGTATTGGCTTGTGCTGCTAGTTCATATCAGAGACCACTTAGTGAAAAACAACTCATTGTTCAAACAAAATACAGACCAACAGTACCAGATAATGAAAAATATTGGCAGGTCTTTGAGGGTGACAAATAGATAGAGGATTTCCCGCTTTCCAGAAATGAGTTTGAATTACCTGATTCAAACTTTCAGCTCAGTAAATACTGTTTAGATAAAGAGCCCCCTGATGAAGAAAAACCATTCCCTACTGCAGAAATAAACATGTTGACCAAAGAATTTGAAAATAAAACAAAAGAATACATGAACGCAGATAAATAAGACATAGAGGTACTGTAGTCCAAAGACAACGATATACCCTGAGGGTTGGCCCCTCTAGAAGACCTATTTGATTTCAATGATGTGGCAAATAAGCCCACTATAGAACCCATTGAACCCGATATTGAAGAATGCAATATAGGTAGCAAGGATAAGCCTAAAATGATCAAATTATCAAAAACATTGCCAGCACATATCAAACTAAAATACATTGATTTATTTAAAGAGTTTGTTGATGTTTTTGCTTGGAGCTATGAGGAATTGAAAGCCTATGACATAGAGATCATCCAGCACAAGATCCCATTAAAAGAAAACCAGAAACCTTTCAGGCAGAAGCTGCGCAAAATAAACCCTGTACAGTTACCTCTAGTAGAAAAGAAATTAAGAAAATGTATGAGGCTGGAGTCATAATCCCTATGAGGTTTTCAGACTGGGTATCTAACGTTGTGGCTGTAAGGAAAAATAAAAGAGAAATTAGGCTATGTATCGATTTCATAAACTTAAACAGAGCCTCATTAAAATACAATTACCCTTTACCCAAAATGGAACACATCGTACAAAGGGTAGTTGGTTCTAAGATGATTTCTCTGCTAGATGGCATTTCAGGATACAACCAGGTCTTAATACTCCCAGAAGATCAACTTGAAACATCATTCACCACTCCTTGGGGCACTTTCATGTATGTGAAAATTCCTTTTGGATTAATGAATGATGGTGCCACCTTTCAGAGAGCCATGGATATTGCATTCTCAGAAGAAATAGGTCACTTCATTGTAATTTACCTTGATGACATTACAGTTTATTCCAAAACTGATGAAGAGCACCTTAAACATTTGAGGAAAGTCTTTGAGAAATGCAGAAGGTTTGGGCTATATTTAAATCCCAAAAATACAATGTTTGGTCTCCAAGAAGGTAAACTTCTTGGTCATATCATATTTGAGAAGGGGATTAAAATATATCCAAAAAGGGTTGAAGGTATATCGCAAATTAGTCACCCTATAAACATCAAGGAACTGCAATATTTCATTGGGAAGATCAATTTCTTGAGGAGGTTTATACCCAACATAGCAGAACTCCTTAGAAACATGAAAAACATGCTGAAGAAAGAAGTAGGAGTTAAATGGACCCTAGAAGCCAAAAAATCCTTTGAACTGGTAAAACTTGCACTCGCTCGAGCTCTAGTTCTTATCAGCCTTGATTTTACTAAGGATTTCCTCATATTCTCATTTGCATCAGAACACACTGTGGTTGTTGTCCTATTGCAGAAAAATCCAGAAGGACAAGAGCAGCCAATTGCATTTTTCAGCAAGGCATTAAGAGATGCACCTCTGAAATATAATATCATAGAGAAACTGGCCTATGCCTTGGTAAAGGCCTTGAAGGATTTTAGAGTGTATATTTTACATTCCCATATTATTTCCTTTATGTCTAGTATAGTGGTGAAAGACATTTTGTCACAAGATCCAGATAGTAAAAGGGGCAAGTGGATTCTTGTGATACTAGAATATGATCTGGAAATCAAACCCATTAAACTCATCAAGGGTCAATGCCTAGCACAATTAATTGTTGAATCTAACTTACAAGCCTTTGACATAAATATGGTAGATGCTTTGGATGAACATGAAGGGTTACCAGCTCCCATTTTTGAAGAAAAGTTCCAAAACTCACCTTGGTATGCTGATATCTTGTACGTGCTTATCAATACCAATGCTCCTCCTGATTTATCTAAGACAAAGGCAAGGTTTCTAAAGTTGAATAGTGCATTTTAAATGAATGTTTTTATTGGAAAAATGCCACTGGTTTATTGCTTAAATTTTTGCCTGAAGTTGATGCAGATAGGATCAAGCATGAGTTTCATGAAGGAGAGTGTGGAGGCCATATCTATTGGAAAACCACTGCCAATAAAATCCTTAGAGCTAGTTATTACTGGCCCACCCTCTTCCAATATGTCGAAAAAATGATTAGTTTCCTGTTACAAATGCCAAATCTTTGAGGGAAAAATAAAACTTCTTCCTTTACCTTTACAACCAGTCAGCGTTAAAGTTCCTTTTCAACAGTGGGGCCTAGACTTCATAGGGGAAATCCACCCTGCTTCATCTGCCCAACATATATGGATACTCACAGCCACTGACTATTTCACTAAATGGATAGAAGCCATCCCTTCTAGGAATGCCACAGACTTAGTTATCATAAACTTCCTTGAAGACCATATCCTATCTAGATTTGGTTGCCCTAGGAAAATTATCACTGACAATGCTACTGCATTTGGTTCCAAAAAGATGATTTATTTTTGCCACATGTATCAAATTGTACTTGGTCATTCCACTTCTTATTACCTTCAAGGTAATGGGTTGGCACAATCATCAAATAAAATTTTGGTGACTATCATCAAGAAGCTTCTTGAAGATAATAAAAAATCATGGCATAATAAGCTGGTGCATGCTTTATGGGCAGACAGATTGACAACAAAGAAATCCATTGGAATGTCTCCCTATCAGTTATTTTATGGAGAAGATGCAGTATTACCTACCAGTTTGGGAGTACCAATGATAAAATTGGTTCAATAAATACAATCAGAGGAAGATAGCATGGTAAGGAGTATCAACCAGACCATACATATCCAGCAAACAAGGGAAGAAGTCTACAACAGAACTCAGAAGTGCAAGAAAACATAAAAAAGTTGTTTGATAAAAGGACAAAGCCCTGTGACTTCAAAATTGGGGAAAAGGTACTCAAATGGGACTCTAGGAGAGAGGATAAGGGTAAGCATGGCAAGTTTGACAATCTATGGCAAGGCCCTTACATCATTCAATCTGCCATTGGTCCCAATGCATTTTTTCTGCAAGAATTGGATGGTACAGATCTGTTTGGGGGTCCTGTCAATGGTAGGATGCTCAAGCATTATTTCTACTAAATTTCAATTTAAGTCTTCACTTTCATTGTAAATATCATTTCTTTGTTTCGGTTTTGAATATATATATATATATATATACAAAAAAAATAGAAAGGAAAGGTTCAGACAAGCTCAAATCTTGAACCTATGAAATTCTAAAAATAATGGCTCAAATTAGATCAAAACCTGAACCAGAGAAAAGGGAAATTCTGGTTCTAACATGCTCAAAACTTGAACCAGCAAAGAAGAATAAAACAACTTGAACAATATCAAAATCAGAGCTGAAATGAAGAAAGAAAGGTGACTCTAAAAAGCACAAAACCTGAGTCACAAAAAGAAGGAAGGATGCTTTTAATTTTCAGAATTTCAAGCCTTCACAATTTTGTTTCAATTTTCTGCAAAGTTTCAGTTCATGTGCAGCTTTTCTTTATGCCATGGACCCACAAAAAATCATACAATCTAATCCTAGTTTGGTTGTGTTTCAATTTTTGTTTTAGAATATAGAGAATGAAAATTTTCCAGACAGTTTAATCCTGGCAGATATTAGTTTAGGTAGAGAAGCTATGAGTCCAACTGCTTAATCTAGTCTCATGGAGGAATAAGGGTAGAATTAGATTAGTTTTTTCTTTCAATAAAAAATGATTATGTGAAAGGTCTGCAAGTCTAAATGCACCTTGAAGAAAAAATGTT
Organism: Pinus albicaulis; assembly: GCA_034641835.2. Classification (NCBI taxonomy): domain Eukaryota; kingdom Viridiplantae; phylum Streptophyta; class Pinopsida; order Pinales; family Pinaceae; genus Pinus; species Pinus albicaulis. The sequence goes on along the minus strand of CM076570.1, from coordinate 990,906,900 downwards.
AGGACAGTAGGATGGGTAGGTAGTTGTTTGGGGAAGTATTGCTGCTGATATAATGCTTTCACTTATGTAGTAGCTGATCAAAGAAGAAGAAGATGGTCAAAGTCCCAGGCTCTGGCCTACTTCCAAATATTATATCTGAGATTCTTGACACCTTCCAGAATATTCCATCTCCATGTGGAGCCACTGTTAGCCACCTATAATAATTTTTCAAAGCAAACAAGTGGTTAAATTTGTCATCAAGCCTTCAAGTGATAAATTCCCTTGAAAATCTCTCATTCTTGAAGCCTTCATGTGTCTTCTATCCTTTAAAGAATCTTCACTGTTGTTTCCATTAATGAACCATGTTGTTTGTCAAAGAAACTATTCTTGAAAAGGCCTCCATTTCACTCCCACAAAATCCCCAATTTTCACCCTTATTCCCTTCACAAAACTCCTTTATAATCCTTCAATTAACCCCTAAATCATCTTAACCATCTTAAAACCTTGTATTTCCCCTTATTTGGTTTTTAAAATCCCTTCTTTTGCCTATCGGAACCCTTACCTGGCCTTAAAAATCCTTGTTTTGGCCTAAATAACAATCTTTTGCACTATAAGGTGTTAAGCCCCCGAGGGCTTATATCAATTAGCCCTTTTTCTTCATGTGACTAAACCCCGCAACCAGGTGCTTATTAACATTAAACCTCTGCGTTAAAAACCTTTCTTTCCCTTTTAAAACACTTCTGCTTCGTCCTTCAATCTCGACCGTTCATCCAAAGAATCCGACGGTTGGGACTTAACTTGATAGCCCAACACCTTTCCACTACGCGACAAGTGACCTGACGTAACTATTGGGCCCCACCATTTGTTCCACCCGCACACCTTATCCTCCGTTGCACTCTCCCACAGCCGTTGATCTCTAGACTTAAGATCTAACGGCTAGCGTGCGATATCGCGTAAATTTTCTGCTCCTCCCGTAGTGCGCTACTTCCATGCGATATAAGCGGTTTTAGAAATCCACGTGTCATTCAGTGTGTGGAATCATGTTCCAAAAGGTAATACCGCCTCCCCCCCATTTCACTGCGCGAAAGCCATTCTCGGTTTCTGCCATATTGCCGCCCTCTGTAACGTCATTTTCACTTTTAATCTCAGTGGTCAATCTCAGAGATCGAATAACTTGTGTTGTATCGCAACCCCATTCGTTTTCTATTCATCCATTCTCCCAAACGACTCCATCGAAATATCTCCGCCCTAGATCATCCCGATCTAACGGTCTACATCTCTCGTCGCACCCAAACCGCCATCAGACCCAGTTAGCTGCTCTGCCAGGGTTTTCCTCCCATTTTTCCGCTGCATCCACATTTTTCCTCACTGCTCCTCCACCCTCACGAGCCTCTGAAGTATTCATCCCCACTCCCGCAAGTTTTTATAACGTGTTTTTCATTTTCTGTAGGGTTTACAGAGTGGTGAATTCATACTATCTCCACAGTCACAGTCATGGTGACATATAGCGCATAAGGACTATCATAGAACCAAAGATCGCAGAGTAAGACATCACCAAGAATATTTAAAAACATGTTTCATCAAATATTGGGGTTATTGACCCTAACTCAAAACCTCCAGCGCCCCTATAACCTATATATTCACAAACACAAGTCAGCAGAAGTCTAAAGAGTATCAAAAGAGGGCTAGTAGGATTAGCACATGATACTGAAGATTTAAGTATCTAATCTGTAGCTAAGGAAAATGAAGGAACTTAGTAAAGCTCAGACCATAAAATAATTAAATCATATCAGTGTTTCAAAGTATCAGTGACTTAAGATCAGCAGAGCGTTCTTTTCCCTAAGAAGGACAAAATCACACGACCTACTCCATTCTCCTTCAAGCACCATAACAGTTATTATCTTGACAGAAATTCCTAGAACTGTTAGAATAATAGTTATGAAGGCATTGAAGACCTGAAAGACAAATCCTCTCCTTACTTCTCTCATAGTATAAACAAGACATCTCAACCAGGAAAGTACTTCAAGAGCACACCCTAGAAGTTATTGTCAACCTGAAAAATACTTCTAAATTGACTAAAGGGTACTAAAAGTTAATGTAAAGATATTAAATAGAATGGGCTTCGAAGACATTTCTCCCTCTTTTTTAATGAATCATTTAAATCCTATCTACCACTACTATCATTCATTCCCCTATAAGAACCCATGAAGAATACATTGAAAATGTTGGTTGGTTGTTGGACAATCACTGACTGTAATCTATTTTGCTAAGTTAGAGTTCTGTGAGTAGTAGTTGTAAATAGGCTAGGTGATGATTTCTGGATGATATCAAGCTATTGGACAAGAATTTATGTGACTGGTTTTGCTCTACTAATATGACAAGCATGTTCATTGGATACTGTTCTAAATCAGTGGTGATGTGTCCCATATTTGTTATTGTTTTCCCTCTGTTTTACATCATGTTTCATTTTCTCTGATAAGAAACCGTAAATTTAGCTTATGATATATTGCTACAAGTACCCTAATGCTTCCTGTACTTTCTTATTTTTATGTTTTCTGTTGGTTGTGTATCTTAGAACAAATTCAATATAATTTAAACAATCAAAGATTTGGTTCGCCCATACTTACTGATGTATGAATTTAGAGTTTGTTTCTTAGATGTTCTTGTTTGGTTCTGCTGAAAGAATAGGAGAATAGGGAGATTAGTGATTAGCCCTGTCCCCTAAGTTCCCTTTCCAATAGGTAACCTTTCTAAGATCCCTTTGAGTTGAATGCCAAAAGCAGAGAAGGTTAAAAGTCCTTATCTGATCTTAGACTTCACTCTGTGTTTGAACTTAAGTGTTTTCTATTGTCTGAAAGTAGTCAGGAGGACTGTTGGATTGTTGTCTTTGGAGTTAGCCCCATCAGGAGTTTTGGTCATAGAGTATAAGGTATTCCCTGTCCCATGACTTACTCCGAAGTGGTTACCTTGGAAGGTTTTCTTTTCATCCCCATTCATTTCCTTATTGTTTCGTCCCATATTATCATCCTAAGAGATCGTCTGTTTTAGATGACTAGCCCTTTGGAAGCCTTGGATATTTGAATTTCAAGTAAACTCTTTTATGACCCCATTGCCCAATGGACTTATATTCTCTTTAAGTTGTCTCCCCATTGCCAAAAATCCTTCACTACTCATTTCCTTTACCTTACACTAAACCCTTCTTTCATGTTTCCCAACCAAACAAACAAAACAAAAAACCCTTGTTCCCTATAACTAGCCTAACACCTTAAATTGAACATCAAAGATATACATTTCTTTACCTTTATAGAGAGATCCCTCTTTGGATCCAGGAGGGCTAGATCTTGAGATCCCAAAGTGGTTTTATGTTGTCTTGTCATTTGGTATTCCAGATCTGCCAAATCACAGGAACCCCAACAGATCCTGTCCTTCATAATCCATATTGGCCCCCAGTTCTAACTAAAATCCCTAGAGATTGTCCCAAATTTGAAGGTAATTCCAGTGAAGAACCCCAAGCACATGTTACGACATACGATCTTTGGTGCTCCTCTAACTCTTGGGTTGACGATTCAATTTGACTACATCTTTTCCAAGGGACTCTCACTGGTGCCGCTACAAATTGGTACATTGAACTATCCCACAACACATTTCAAGATTTCAACTCTCTTTCCATGGCATTTCTAATGCACTTTCAATTACCAGTTCGTTATGAGATTGGGACGCACCTCCTCACATCCTTGAAATAGGATTGGGCTACTCATATCTCTGATCATATTCATGAATGGGGGAGACGTCATTGTTTGATCAAGTTTGAGATTCCTGATCAACTTCTGATTGATTGGTTCACTACGTCTTTTATCAGTCCAATTGCTAAGGACATTACTATGGGGGCATGTGTTACTGAGGAACAAGCCATCGCTCGTGCCCAGTACTTTGATCTTGTGTACTCTCAATCTGGCACATTATATGAACTCTTGCCCGATGATCCACGACATGGAACTACCAAATCACTGATGATGCCATCTGTTGACGGTATCATTAGTTTTGTGTCTCAGACTTCTCGTGAGACTTCTCCAAATCCTACGAAGAAAAAATCCACTTCTTCCATTGATACTGCTTCTCAGCCACCTTTGAATCCTAGTAAGACCGCGGAAGTGATTTTCGTCCAATCCACTCCAGCGAATAAAGCTTCCAAGGGTAAGAAAAAGGGTAAAGTTAAGGCCAAATCCGATGCCCCAAAGAAGAATTCTTCGAAACCTAATGTTGATGATGGTTTGAAATGTAAACCGAAGTACCCTTGTCTAATTTGGGACGATGAGCATTACACCAAGGACTATCCACGATGGGCTGAGGTGAGTCAATTGATCAAAGTCACTCTGACCGTTCTTAAAGAACAATTCCCATCGAAGCAAAATCAGATGGTGGAGTAACCTTAGTCCTTCGCCCCATTTGTCTTTCAGGTTTTCATGATGAATGGTCCTGCACCTGTATCTATTGCTACTAGATTGAAATATTATACTAAACCGCATCAGCAAGTAGGGAAAGAAATCGTTGATGGTCATCCTCCCCCGCCTGCTTTTGGCCCTCTTCACATTGAAAGGCCCAGTCCTGAGCCCGTTGTACAACCACCTTCTAAAGGTGTACTCTGAAAGTCTTCCTATAACCCAAACGCCCCCTCTCAGAATTACAATATTGTTGAGGATTTGTCTCAAGCACCATCCGCTATATCTGCATTGGAATTACTTCAGATCTGTCTGTCACAACGGAAGGCTTTGTTATTTTCCATCAGAGGGCTTGTCCCCACCGATTCCAACCTTATCACTTTCGATTTGGAGAATTTCATTCCTCGTCTCCCTCACCAGCTTGCCTTGATAATCCAATTTTGGATTAATGAATGAGGGTGCATATACTTGCATTATGTCTTATGCATGCTAGAAATCCATTGGTTCTCTAGCCCTCAATTAGTCTCCAAACACTTTAGAAGCTTTTGAAAGAAGGGAGCCTCGCCCTCTTGGTGTTCTCGCCAATTTACCTATCACGTTGGAAGGGAAAACAATTAACGTTGAGGTTGAAGTTGTTGATGCCAAACTCAATTATAATCTTCTCCTCGATCATAGTTGGACTCATGCCATGTTATGTGTCCCGTCCACTCTCTTTCGTGTTCTTAGATTTCCACATGAAGGAAAGATCATCACTGTTGATCAGTTGTCCTTTTTCACTTCCACGTCCTCCGAGAGAAACATTCCATATGTAGATCATATTCCTACGCCTTATGAGAGCATAGGGTCGGGCCTTTTCAAAGATCCCACCCTTATGGGTCTTTTTTCTCTTCCTCCACCCAAAACTACTCAAGTCAACATAATCTCCACGTATTCTGATCCGTGGATCATCCCTTCCCTTGAGCAGATTGATTCGTTTGGTGACGTGATGCCATTAATCCAAATAGAAATTGATTATTGTGAAATTATTTCGGCTTCGGCTCCTCCTCCCTCTGATCATGCTCCTTTGAGTGTGTCTCTTGACACGTATTCTCAATCCCCTTGGCTCAGTGCTTCGAATTCTCCTAATACTTTGAATGAGACATTTCCCACTGATGAGGCCATCGTGGAAACCATGTCTCTCGAAGATCCTCCTTGGGATGATAGTCATCATCGTTCCTCCTTTATTCCTGACCTTGGGGCCATGTCTACTTCTGTTGAGAAATTCGCTTGTCAAGCTCCTTCCCATCCGCTTCAAATGACCATCTTGACATGAAGTTTTCACGGAATGTAACCTGGGAATCATTACACAAATGATGCCTATTGACATATCTATTAAACCGGGGGTTGTCGAGAACATCCACATTGGGGTGACTTGTTCTCCTGATGAGATCGAGGTTTATACTAGTCTCTTCTGAGAGTTTCGAGAAATTTTTTCTTGGTCCTACGAAGAAATTCCTGACATTGATCCGAGTATAGTTGTTCACGAGATCTCTACTTATCCTGACGCGAAGCCTTTTCACCAAATTATTCGTCCCATGTACCAAGAAAGGCAGTCGCCATCAAGGGAGAAGTTGAAAAACTTCTCAAAGCTAGCTTCATTTATCTGATTCCCTTGACAGAATGGGTTTCTAACATTGTTCACGTGGATAAAAAGTAGGGTACTATTTGTGCCTGTGTGGATTTCCATGACATTAACTGCACTTGTCCTAAGGATAACTATCCCACTCCTTTCATCGACCAGATCATTGACGAATGTGCTAGGAGTGAGATCTTTTCCCTTATGGACCGTTTTCTAGTTACAACCAGATCAATATCCTTCCAGTTGATCAACACAAGACCACCTTTATCTTTCCGTGGGGTACCTTCACATACAAGAAACTCCCTTTTGGCCTTAAGAATTCTAGTGCTACATTCCAATGAGAAATGTCGTATGATTTCCATGATATTAAGCGCATTATTCAACCTTACCTAGATGATCTTCTGACTCATTCTGCTAAGCGTAAGGACCTCCTAGATCACCTCCGCCAAATATTTCTTTGTTGTAGACGCTATAACAATCGGCTCAATCCACATAAGTGTTTCTTCTGCGTCAATTCTGGTAGACTCCTTGGGTTTATCGTTTCTAAAGATGGAATTCATCTCGATCCTCTGAAGGTTGACGCTATTATTAATCTTCCCCCCCCTTCCTCTTTACAACAGTTGCAGAGTCTGCAAGGGAAAGCTAATTTCCTGTGCCGTTTTATACCGAACTATGTATAATTTGCCAAAGGATTCATGCGATTTCTTAAGAAATATGCCTCGTTCCTCTGGGTTGATATTGCCAAAAAATATTTTTATGCAGTGAAGACATTGCTTATCAATGCTCCTCTTTTTCATCCACCCAATTATCATCGCGACTATTCCCTCTACTTGGCTTCCGCATTTAGCACTATTACCATGGTTCTGGTACTGGACGATGACGATGGTGATGAGCACGTCATTTATTATTTGATTTGCAATCTTCTCAATATCGAAACACATTATGCACATGTCGAGAAATTGGCGTTGGCAACTGTTCAAGACGTCCAACGTTTTCGCCATTACATTCTACTTCGTACAGTAACCGGGATTTCTGATTACAACCCCATGACCTATATATTGACTTGACAATTGCTGGGGGGAAATAATCAAAGTGGATATCTATCTTCCAAGAGTTCGATTTGGATTTCACTACTGCCAAATCGAAGAAATCATTGGTTTTTTCCTATTTTATTTGCCTTTTACCGTTTGCCTCTGCTCCCTCTAGTTCGGAGGAACGTATTCCAGATGACACCCTTTTTATCATTAGCACCCTCGATCCATGGTAGAGTGATATCATCGTCTGTCTCCAGACTTCCACTTTCCGATCTGAGTTGACGAAGGATGCTCATTGACGCATCCATCATCATTTGCAACCTTATCGTATAGTCAAAGATACTCTCTACCACATCAGAGTTTATTATGTTCTCCACTGGTGTTTAACCCTCGAGGAGGCTGGAAAATTCCTCAATGACTACCATTCTGGCACTTGTGGCGGTCACATGTCTGGATATGCTACTGCACAAAAATACTTCATGCTAGATATTTCTGGCCTACCATTTTTAAATACTGCATTGTTGTTGTCCGTAAGTGTCACGATTGTTAGATTTACCAGCGCAAGATGCGTGTGCCACCCACACACCTCCATCTCGTCATTACCATTGGTCTCTTTGCTAAGTGGGGCATCGATTTTATGACGTGTAACTCTCACTTGGCCAGGGGCATGCTTATATTATAGTAGTCGTGGAATACTTCACTAAATGGTCCGAAGTAATGCCTACACTCACAGCTAACGGTAAGATGACTGCACAATTCCTATTCAATCAGTCATTACCAAGTTTGGTGTCCCTCAAGCCATTGTCACTGGTCATGGCTCTCATTTTCACCATTACATAATGGCTGAGTTGAATTATATGTTGGGTTTGCGTCACCACAGTTCAACGCGGTACTACCCTTAGGCCAATGGCCAAGTTGAAGCTTCAGCGTACGATTGGGATCCACAAGTCCAACTGGCATCTCATGTTGTTTTCAGCTCTTTGGGCTTGCCGAACCTGAATGAAGGATGCAACCGAATTCACCCCATTCCATCTTGTTTATGGTATGGAAGCTACCCTTCCAATTGAATGTGAAATCCCTTCTCTCAAAATAGTTGTTGAATTACTGCCTAATACCTCGCCGGAGGAAGAGCATCTTCTATATTTTGAGAGGCTTGATGAAACTCATTGCTTTGCTGCTTTGGTCATAGAAGCACAGAAAAAGTGGGTCAAAGCTCATTTTGATCAAATAGTTTCCCCTTGTACCTTTGCAGAAGGAGACCTAGTCCTCTTCTATGACCAAGCTCATGATAAGCCGAGGGCAGGAAAATTCAATCCCATGTGGCATGGGCCCTATATCATTAAGCGTGTTTTGCAAAATGGGGCCTATGAGCTAATTGAATATGAAGGCTATCCTTTAAATCAGCCCAGAAATGGGTTGTACCTCAAAAAATAATATGCATGAGTTTCTCTTGCATGTCCTTTTGTACATAAGTGTGTTTTTAATTTTTGTACATTTTTTGGCTTGGTGTGCTTTGCGAGCAGTTTTTCCTGCTTATTATGTCATTGCTTACTGTGCAGATGTCTGCCACTCCTTATGTTGGTTTTGCGGATGGTGCCTCTTGCAATACCCAAAATCTGTCTTCCATAGCCTGGGTGATTTATAATTGTAATGGTGAGTTGATAGACCTTCAAGGTATTTGTCTAGGACGAACAACAAACAATGTCATTGAATACAACGATGTCATTTAACTCTTAACCGAGTCCATTTATCTTGACATTCATGCATTAATTGTGAACCTAGACTCTCAGCTTGTTGCTCTCTAGCTTAATGGGAATTACTCTGTTAGAAATCCTCAGATTTTAAGGTTGTATTTACGTGTTTGTTTATTAGAAATAAATTTTTACTACATCACATATCAGCATATTCTTAGAAGAATGAATGTGTTAACTGATGCAGTAGCCAATATTGTATTAGATAGACATTTGTGTAATTTGTAAAAGTATCATCATCACATAATAATATTTAGACAGGAAAATAAGAATATATATATATATATATATATATATATATATATATATATATATATATATATATATATATATATCGATTGTTTGCATCCACGTGCATCATAAGTTCAAAAAATATGTGTGTTTTGGTTACATCCCGAGACATCATGTCTCTCAAAAATATGTAGAAATAAATCCTAGGTGTCTAATCAGCATGATGCTCATGATATCATTTCACTTCATGCACAAACTGCCTCAGTAAATGGTGGATGCAGTTAGACACCCCTGTAGTGTGCCTCTGATACACACGAGGAACATCCTCGGATCTCATGTAATTTGGGATCCCGCTTGTGAGTCCCTCCAAGTTGCACACAATCTCCTCTTCCTTTCTTCCCTCACCTTGAGGTGTCGCCTCGAAATTGTGTGGGACCCTCCGCGCTATGGGGGACATCCCTGGAGGTCTCTATAAGCCAACATCTACAATGAATGGATAAATATCAGAACATATATAACCAAAAATATCATAATACTCATCAAAATCAAAAAATGAGTTTTTACCTAAAGCTTCATCCAAATCCTCTCATTCCGAGAGTGGAAGGTCTGGATCACCCATGAAATCGGTGTCGTTATACGGCCAGTCCTCTACGACGATGAGTTGTTGGTAGAGCTAGTCGAAGAATTTCAGCTTCCATGACATATGTTGACCACCTCTCGATCGAGGCATCAACTCCGCCTAATAGACCATCGTGGGCTCTCGTGTTGGTGGTGCAGGTACTATCACCTCCTGGAGTTGAAATATCGACAGTTTTTCTACGATGAATGGTATCAAGATGGACCCGTATCCAAATTGTTTTATCTTGTCGTTCTTGCACTTTGTTAACTGGTGCTTGAGGTTGATTGTTACGGCTTCCACCCAGTTGAAAATGGTTGGAGTCATACAATCTATGACAAGTTGAAGCTGTGTATTTGTAGCTTCATGAGGGGCCTAAGATCCAGCGGCTCGTGTTATAGTGTGCAACACTACATTTAGTGACAAATCAGGTATTGTCTAGATATCTATTTTACCGCTCTTCGATCCTTTCTTTGCTCCTAGGAAAACTTTGTCTATTAGCATACCCATGCTCTCACCCATGGGACGAGTACCTGTCAGGATTGGTGCTTCTCCCCTCCGTGATAATCCAGTGATGAAATATATGTCAGAGACTTCTATCTCCAACTCTTGATCGTGAATCATAAACCTCTCTTGATCAGTGTCCCACACACTGATCAGATACTGTAGTAATTCCAGCTAAGCTCATAGACACGGTGTTAAGAAGAATTCAAGAGCCCACAGTCTCTCAGGGCATCCATGCATATCAAATTTCTCATGGCTTGTTCATATTCTTCCCCGTGTTCTTGTTCTTTCCATTCAATAACAATTTTGAATTTCAATTACCTGCAAAATTGTCATTGAGGCTTCCATTAGTCAAAAAATTAACTTTTGGACTGTTCTAATCAGGCTATTTAGGATAATTTTCATGCATTTGTGGCCGCAGTGATTGGCGCCTCCCCTTTAGAATTTTGGATGGTTCGGCGTGACTCCGTGCCTGGAACCCGTGCCAACTGCCATGCCTAATCTTTGACAAAATTACCCCAAATACATAAAAAATAAAAAATGCATGATATGAAACATAGTTTAAAATGCAGGAAAAGATGAGAGCTCTTACTTAGAGAAATTGGATTTGCGAATGGCCTCCTAGATTGTCTTCTGCCAGCTCCACAAGATCACAATTAAAAATGGTAAAATGCTCATTAGAAGTGAAAAGGTGAAAATTAATTTGTTTTTACTATTTCTATCATTTTATAACCTTTTAAAAACCCTAATTAGGTTTTTAAGCTTAATTTTAGATTATTTTAATGTTTTATCTCTATAAATGGGTTTTATATTTGTCTCATGTGCAGAAACGGGTCCTAAACATGATGATGAAGTGACGAGTTATATTTTATTACTTTTTCAGACTCGGTAAAAACACAAAAAATTCACCTCATGGAGTCATCTTTCAGCTATTTTCTGACTCTCTAAAATTGAAAATATTATCGAGACTCTTGTTGTTTTGAACTCGTTAAAGGCTGCGAAATGTCATATGCCCAGTATACATTTACCCCTTTTTTAGGCTGGGACAGATTATTTACGAAAAATGAATACCTTAGCCAATCGTGACTAATAGGTTCTCCCAAATATTGTTTTCTACCTTTTCGGATCTGTGAGACTACCTATGAAAAGGGATCTGCTAGAGTTTTATTTTCTGCTTATTTTCAAACTCTCTAAATATGAAAAGACACCGAGTTCTTCCTTTTTCAGACTCGTTAAAATCTAATGACATCGGGAACCGTCACCATGATGTTACCAAGTTCCTCCTTCTTAGGGCTCATAAAATGTACTAGGATGGATTTGTCCGAAGGAAAAAATTATATGACAAGCATATGCTATCCCCTTCAAGCTTGTTTCAAAAAATAATTGGGGTACTCGCCATAAATGGTGGGGGGAAATGGAACCAGTTCTCAGTCGTGTCGACAATATGTCACTCTTGAACATGACACTTGTCTGCAATTCGTGTCAGGTTGGGAACATCCCATTCGTCATTTTTCCTCCATGGGTTTGGGCTATCTGTTTTGACCTCCCATCTGCTCTTTGCCATGTCACCATGACCTCAGATCCCTTGATGTCAAATACTACCAAATTCCAAAGTCGTGTCGCCAATATGTTTAAGAGAAGTTCCTTCTACAATTTTCAACCCCCGATCCTCTGCTTAGTCCTGATTCACTATCATCTTATTCCTCTGCCTCATGTCGATGATGTGGGAAAAACTATGGCCCTCCTTCAACTAATCACTTCATGTTTACTTTAGATCATTATCCAGGAATTTGATCTAAAGACTCCCTTCCGGTATCTTAGAGCTTGCATGCCTCAATGGCAAGTTCTTCGCATTCGACGACAGATCCTCATCATTGGCCTTCGATCAAGTGATTTTGCTGGTGTTCGAATCCAGCTCACTGTTCACATTCCATATATTGTACTATTTGTACCTTGAGAGCCATTTTCATTACTGGTGGTTTATCTCATGCCTGTTAACAACTTTCATCATTGGCTCATAATCAGACAATTTTCTTGCATGTTTGACTTTAGCTCACTAATTTGCATCCTTGAATTTGTACTTGTTCAGTTCGAGATGGAGCGCAACACCCTGGGTGTTTTCTGATAAAATCCAGGCTGCGAGACGATTTGGTTTATCATGACTATATGCATGCCTCTTCTAATTGGATGGTTGCGATCATACCTGAGTCAATTTGATGATCCTTCTTACTAGATGGTTGCGTCCATACCTCAAATCTTATTTATTGGATGTACCCTATTATGGATGGTTGCTCCCATACCACATGTTCATGTATCAGAGATATCAGTTGTACTTGTTCTTGCAGGTCTTCTAATAGCAACGTTTTAGTTTGGGCATGTTCTCATAAAACATTTCACCCCTCCCTCTCTCTCAGACCTCGTGCTTTAGGGGGCATCTGTTACATAGCATTTTGTCACCATCCTTGCAATCCCCATCCTGAACATTGGAGGACCATTTCAGTGACTTCTGTGTATTTTCATACCTTGCTATAAGTGTCATTGCATCCCTTGGCATGTCAAGAACATTTTCTCCGTTGATCATTCCTCAAGCAGAACTTAAAAAACATGTGATTTTGGGTTGGTGCTGGTAGGCAGTTATGTCCTCACGCCCATGGAGAAATTAACACTCATCCCTGATTCCCTTTGGCGCTCTGTCTCAAAAGGGCGCCCATGTCGAGTTGTTTTTGAAAGTTTTTTAAAATAGAAATGAATTTTCCATGCTTAACAACTTCGTGAGCAGAGTCATCATGGTTTGTTCGACTGAAAAACATCGAGTTCCTCCCTTTCGTTTGTTGTTTCCTACAATTGTGCAACTCCCCAAAGGGATAGGCCTCCCCTCCACCTTATGAGGGATCCCAAACCACCTCCTCCTCTCCTATAAATTCTTCCTTCTCACATTGATTCAGCTAGCTGAACAGTAATTACTATATCTAGTGTGTAGAAGAAGGCAGAGAAGAATCCATCATTGAGAGAGAGTTTAGGCCCATTGCCTCATCCAGTCTAATCTCGAACGAATGCTTGAGACGTGCCCGACTGAACCTACCGAAGGAGATCTGCAACATCAAGGCATAAGGTTGTAAAATTAATTTTCTCTATCAATAATACATGACTGGTTTTCTGGTTGCAACTTTTTTTCCATTTATATGCAAAGTATTTAGCTCTCCTTGACTAGCTGAATAACCATATATGAATTTATATTCTTGTATGTTGTCATCGCTTGTTTGATATTTGTGCAGACGCATGAATATTGCCACGGACACAGAGTGTAAGTCGTGAAGACAAGGATCAAAGGATCATTCTTGTGTGCCATGACAAAAGAATTGGACCGAGGTAGGATATCTTTTCCGGTCTATATTTCATTTATAAGCTAGGAATTTAGGAGTCTGACATGTTCCCTTGTTGATAGACCCACCCTAGGGCTAGAGGGATCGCCTCTGTCTACAGAGGGGATTTTCCTGCTCAACACTAACATAAGAAATCAATTTAACTCAATAAATTTTGTTTCATATTCTAAATTTCTGCAATCAAAATCTAAACCAACTGAAATCAAAGGCTTGGTGAAATTCAATCCAAGTACAATTCTTGAAATCAAACATAATTTCTGAGAAATCAAAATGTATTACCACAACTTTGAATAAAAACCAAAATCACTCCTTAAAATATCATACCCATTCAATCTAATTGATCTATTCTTTTTTAGAAATGAAATGCATTAAAAACCACACTTTTACCCCAAGCTATTACAAGACTAGTTTTGGAAACAATGCAAATCGATCCATCAATGCTTAAAGGAGAACGGAATATTTAACTTAATTATATTGCATTTGTAAACAAAATTGAATTGCTATGACACTGCTATAAAATCAATGCTACTATACTTGGAAAGGAAATTGGGACTATTCTATTTGTTCAAGAATAAAAACTGTATTTCTCTGGGATATCTTAATGATTCAAATTAAATCACACTAACAATTATTTGAGTTAACTCACACTTCTTTGAACTAGAACAAAATGGAAATGATTGAACTAAATCTCAATTCTAGAAATAAATCACACAGCTTGAGTTAACTCACACAAAGAATGAATGAATGAAATCACAGTGTTGGAATTAAATCACACAATTCAATGCTTGAAATCAATCTTTATTCTACAGTATTGGAAATGGAAATCAATCTTAGATGATGGAAATTAATCATACATTCAAATTAAAATCACACGAAGTCTTAAAATGAAACTACTCGGTTAACACTAAATTGCATCCCTCAATTTAACCAAACTGGAAATGCCGACATTAAATTGCACTACCTAAATTCTAGAAACAAACCATACTGTTTGATATCAAATGCATACAAATTTGAATAGGATCATGACGTTATAATAAGATCAAGCAATACACACATGAAATTTATTAACACTACCATTCACAAGCACAGTGAATCTATATATATGTATATCAACCAAAACTCACTCATCCAACCATCCTTTGAATTGTGAATTAACCATTGAATACAAATTTGTTTCAAAATCTTCCTATGCGTTATGAACTAATCTCAAGGTGCACTTCATAATGGATCGATGGGCACTCCATTTATGATCAGATGGACTCATCTCTTTTCAAGGAAATAGAACATGGCTCTACGCATAATCTATGTGATCAATAACAACACATAAAATCAGAAGTATGATCTCATTGGTCAATTGATAAGTGAAATTCTGATAATGATGGAAAACACTCTGAAATCAATTAAATACCTCATGCAATTACATGGAAGAAACTCAACGAATGCACACACTAACTAAATGAACATATTGATACCATAAATTTATCACACAACTATCTATCTCAACTAATAATGAAGCTTGATCCTAGGTGGTGGTGGGCCCTGCCACACCTCAGTAAGCTTAAACTACTTACAGTAAGGCAAGGATTAAAAAAACTTAAATCAAAAACTCACAGTGAACCATAACTCGGAATGATTTAGCTCAAAGCATAACCATGATATTTCTGAAAAAAATCTTCAATTACAAATGACGAAGTCTAAACTGTAATTTGATAGTTTTAAAAACTTGTACCAATAGCTCCCCACAGTCTTACTACAACGCTCGAATTTATAGGAAATGATCAAAATAAAAAATAGTACAACAATCTCAACAAATCAATAAGATCTGATCACTTGGAACAACTACACTTATATTTGGCATAACAATTTACTAATAAAATACCAATATTAGCGCAATCCTTCCTGGAGAATTTGCATTGTTGGAAACATCAAGCTCAGCTTGATCTAGATATTTTTTTTTGTGTTTGACCCTTTCAAAGCCATGAGTATGAATTTGGAACTTGACTCTTAAGTACAAAAATTCAAAACAGGGTTGTTTTACAAATCTGTATTTTCTGGATTTTTATATAAATTGGACTCAAATATCTCCACGTTTCTCCAAAACCCTAAGTAATTTCATAGAATTGTTATAGTATTAATAAATTTTCTATACTATGACTCAAACCCATGTGCTAGGATTTCTTCATTTTCATTCACCTGCATGAAAATCAAGGAAGAATTTGGCAGCTTGAAATTTGTTGCAGATTTGGTAAAAATTGTTAGTTTCCTTCTAGAGACCCATATGTGTGACCTGGGTGCAATAAAATCCATGAGAAGGTAATAGAACACTATTTTTAACAATGACCTCTCTCGGTTTCTCCGAAAGCATGCCATAAGTTTCAAATCCTTAAATTGGACATTTCCATACTCTACTAACTTGTGAAGAATTTTGGTAATGGAACCCTGTGACAAATGAACTTAGAAAAACCTTCATTAGTAAATCATGGCATAATCATGGCATAATCATATAAAATCTAAGAAAAATAATGATAACCAACCATAGAGTGTATTTGATGGCAAGTTATGGAATTAGGGTACGGAACGGGTTAAAAACCTAGGGTTTTATGGTATGAACGGTAATATTACATGATGAAAACATGGAAATATTTGAGGCCCAACATCCCCACATGCCCGAGGTTTTTCATGTCCTCATGAAAACAAAAACTTTGCTCATATATAGGTTTTTATGGCATTTTGGCTTTGGGCAATGTTGGTTCTTGTGGAGCAACGCTGCATTAAGATTTGAGGGTGTTGGTTCTTGTGGAGCAACACCATTCTTATTTGACTGCAATAGATTTAATTTTGAGAGTGATACAAATGGATAAAAAGCAATAGATATGGTAGGAGGCGATGATGAATTCGATGATAGGTGATGATGGAAATGGTGGATGAGTTGAGGTGGTGATGGAGATAGTGGATGCTATGAGGTGGTTGCATATGCTACTCTTGTGAGGCCAATGCTTATGGATGGCTCCTTTATGACGGGAAGAAATGAATTCATCCTTTATTGAATACATTCAATTGACAATATTTTTGAATGTAGGAGGGGAAGGCACTATAGTTCCTACTTTTCTTATATGAAAAAATATCTTTTCTTTTCATAACCATGACCTTATTAGAGTAGCATGCATTCTATTATGAATGAGGAATTTTAAAATGGAGGGTATATGTAAAATGGAATATGTGGTGGTTAATCATCAAAGCTTCCTTCAATCTCTAATGAATCAAATAATATTAAGCCAACTTTACCTCAGGCTTCCTTTACTTTTGATGTACTTGTTGTTGTAGGATGAAGTGGAAGATGAACTAGAACACAACTGAAAGTTGGAGTTGGAATGACTGCTGATCTGGAGATGGAATGGTTGGAGCTGATGTGTATATTGATATGGATCTATTAGATAAGGTTTAACTGAAGATAATAAAGAAGGCTGAAAAATGAAGGTCCCCTTCTTCGACATGTCTGGGGAGTTGTATGTCCCCAAAAAAATAAGGAAGGTGACTATTGCAAATGATGATCAAGCTGCTATATGGAAACCTTTATTGAAACAATATGACTACTACAAGAAAATGAAATGCTGCTACAAATAACCAAACTACTGCAAACTTGTGTTGAGATCTCAAAATACATGGTCTTCATCTACTACAATCCATTGTGAAATCTTGCATATGTGAATGAGTGGCGTTGATGTCGAACATAAGCAAGAATCATTAGATTACCAACCATTGAGGAGGGTCGTTAACCAATGCAAGATATCCCACCTTTGATCTTAATGGGAATCAAGGCACTAGGTACATTCTACTAGCCATGAATGGATTTGTTGAATTCAAATGGACTGTAGAATTCATCCACTAAGAAACATTTATGTATTCCCTTAGTAGATGACAAGGATACCTGCCATTAAGGCATGCAGGCTCCCAAGTACCTTATCTAACCCTAACCTTAGTCCTAGATAATGTGTTGATGTCAATCGGACAAGGTCTATTGGCAGGTGGGCTTTAAGGAATCACACATCAACTGATGTGAGTGCATACATAATCATCTGAAGATTACATTATTGGAAAGAACTAATTTAGGCTTACAAAAATTTATTGAGAAATTTTCTCACCAGTTATCTGGTTTTCAAGGCAAAGCCTCTATCCAAATGCGCCATAAAAGTTTGTTTTCACAAAAGGACTTATTTTTCTCTTTACTATTTTTCCTTTATTTATTACAATACAAACATTCCTATTCTACTGAAGAAAGGGAGATGAAATCCTTTAAGTGAAGGAGTACTTCTAGTGAAGCCATGTGCAGATCTTGTACAAATATATATTCATGCTTAGATTTAACATATGGACTTGGAAGTGTGCATGCACATGAAAAACCAACAAATGTAAATGATATGACAACAAGAGTTTTAGAAGAGGAGAATGTTTCCTTTCTTGAGTCATTGTTCGGAACCAATGTTCGATGTAATCATGGTATTCTTGGTCCATTTCTTGATTTGGCCCATGCTGCACATCCTCTTCGTCCATGTCATGTCGATTGTCCTCCTTAGGGTGAGTAGTCTCTTGATTACATTATGGATCTTCTGATAGACATGTCAATAACTCCTCGATCTCAGGTTCCAATGGATGTTCTCCATTAATTATAGTTCATGATTCATTCATCTCCTTAGATGATTTGTTAGGGAAATCGAAAGATACTTCCAAATCCTCTTAAGGTGGTGGAGAAATGGACAAGTTCTTGACTATTGTCTAAAATTTATCCTCCTGAGAGGTAGAGATCAAGATCCCAGCAGCTGCTAGGGCTTGAGAGAGGTCATTCATACTTTTTATCATATTCAAGTCCAACTAGTGGATTGATAGTCCTTGTCTCCACACACATATTAGTAACGTGTGTTCTTACAATACCCCAAAATGATATGACGTTAAAGATTGGAATCTGAAGATAAATGAATTTAAAAGCTATTGGCTGAAAATAAAGCTCAATATACTTGCATAAAAAATAAATTTGCATAAAAGGAAGTGATGGAGCAGGGTCCCCTAAGCCTTAAGGACGAATTTTGATATATTTTGTAATAGATTAGTCGTGTGCAGGGGCTTTGGGGTGGGTCAAATCCCCTCATGAATTGTAATGGGTCAAAAGGGTAGATCAAGGGGCCACAAACTACAGTTTGCGGACCCTAGAGTAGTGCAGGCTAATAGTATAAATAGATGTCTAGATCGAGTCTAAGAAGGAAATTTTTGGATAAGTCTAAATGTTGATGTTAGGTCTGATGAATTTGTGATATTTTTTGCAAATTGGTTTGGGTAGAAGGCTCATGCTGGCTGTGTGCACAAAGACCTTAGTCCTGCTGTGTGCGGACCTCACTGATTGTGTGAGCAGGTCGTTGAAGGTTTTTTGTATGAAGGATCATATTGATATTGATAAAGGAATTTTGTTGCGGATATCTGAGTCTGAAATGCTTCTACTGTTTATGTTATGAATTTTTTGAGATGCTACACATGGAATATCCACAGTCTTCATTTTTAGTCAATATCCGATATTGTTTGCAATTGGATCTCTTGTGTAACTATTTTTGCATTTATATGAATGATTAATGGATGGATATGATGGTATATGGATCTCATATTTCTTGTTAAGGGTTATTACTTGAATTCTAGATGTTGTGTTAACTCGCGCAAGGTATTATGAATATTTGACCTAAAATTTGTCTGTAACGGTTTCCTGGTTAGGGTAGCTGTTGTGGAGGTCTCTTTATGGTTACTTTGGATCTTAAGGCACCCACATCATTCAAAACTCTCTCAGGATGTGGAAACCTGGTTCCAATACCCCCTCATACTGCTTCGGGTGAGACTTTGACTTGCGCTAGCAGGTCACTGCTGAAAGGGCCAGTAGTAAGAGGGTTTTTTTGGTTAACCTGAACTCTGAACCTGGGTCAGGACCCCTCAGGACAAAAAATGGTTCTGTTGTGTGGGATCGAGAAAATTTTGAGAGAGGTTTGGTGATGAAAGGTCATTGGTAGCCATTAAATCCTGAAAATGAGGACTAGTTTGAAAAACAATTCAGGAATTTTCCCTAAGAGAAAACAAAAGTAAGAAGTTGTCAGCTGAAGAGTGGAAGAATAAGTATATTTTCACTGAGGTGCACAAGATATTTTTTGTAACCTTTGAATAAAAACTAGAGGAGTGGTTGGCAAGGTTAGCAGAATTCCAAACCTGTTGGAAGGACGACTAGGTCACACAGTGGAACCCTGAACTAATCCAACAGTTGGAGAAGACTGATAATTCCATTACCCGAACTGTAGAAATCTGTCAATCGAGGATAATGAATATGACCCAAGGAATGTTAATATCCCAGAATCGGAAGGAGAGCACGTAGTTGTAAGGCCTACATTAGGGATGGTGGATGTTACTAAACCTCTGAAATTGAAGGAAGTCAACATTGGGAAAGAAGAGTAGCCCAAGTTGGCCAAGATTGGGGATTACTTGGGCAATGATACAGTAGGAAAGATTGTAGAGATGCTGACAGAGTATCAAGATCTATTTCCTACAAATTTCTCGGAGCTCAAGGGAATTTTATGGGACCTGGGTGTCATGAAGATCACACTGAAACCAGATGCGCGCCCTGTCAAGCAGCACCCATATTGATTGAACCCCAAATATAAGAAGAAAGTAAAGGAGGAGTTAGAGAAGATGGTGGCTGCGGGTATCATTGAACCGATCGAATAGTCTGATTGGGTAAGCCTAATGGTGGTTCAGGAGAAAAATACCAAAGGAGAAATAAGGATTTGTGTAGATCTGTGCAAGTTGAATGATGCCTGTTTGAATGGCCCATTCCCCACTCTGTTTTATGATGAAATCTTGGATAATGTAGGAGGACAAGTAGCATATTCGTTTACTGATGATTTTCAGGGTATCATCAGTTCCGAATTGTGCCGGAAGACTACAACAAGACCACCTTCGCCACCGAATGGGGTTCTTTCCAATATATTGTCATGCCATTAGGATTGAAAAATTCACATGCAATCTTCTCGCTCGTGGTCATGGCTGTGTTCAAGGAATTCATGTATAAATTCTTGGAGGTATATTTTGATGACTGGATTTTTTTTGGGTTGGTAAAGAACATGTGTCGAACCTGTGCATGATGCTTGACACCTGTAGGAAGCACTAGATTTCTATCAACCTGAAGAAGTGCATATTCTGCATCCCTTTTCGGATTTTTCTGGGGCATATAGTATGTTAGCCAAGATTGATGGTAGACCCATCCAAGATCGCAATTATCATAAACGTAGACGTTCCTACCAATGAGAAATGATTGCGCTCCATCCTAGAACACACTGCTTATTACAAGAAGTTTATCAAAGGGTATGCTCTAATCATTGCGCCAATGGAGAAGTTGCTAAAGAAGGATGTCACAATTTTTTTGGGATGGTGAATGTTAGAAGAGCTTTGAGCTGCTAAAGGAGAAAATGGTCACTGCACTTATTTTGATATTCCTAGACTGGTCTAACATTTTTCATGTGCATGTGGAGGCATTTGGTATAACACTTGGGGTTTCTTTAGCGCAGCTAGGAGAAGGAGACATTGATCACCTAGTCGCTTTTGCCAGTAAGAAGCTCTCCAGCGTAGAGAAAAACTACTCAACTACAAAAAAGGGAAGGATTGGCCATGGTATGCGTGCTGCAAAAATACAGACACTATCTGCTAGGAGGGCATTTCAAAATGTTCACTGATCATTCTTCTTTGAAATACCTGTTCAATAATCTTGAGTTGGGAGGGAAGATCTGTCGATGGTTTTATTTTTTAGGAATATGACTTTTAGATTATTCTGAAGCCTGGGAGACTAAATGCTTGGCCCGATCATCTGTCATGAATAGAGAATGGGGAAGAACCAACTAGTCTGGAGGAGGGGTTACTAGGTGCGAAACTCTTCGCTATCAAGGTGGTTGATGAGCACTTTTCTGATATTATTCATCTTCTGACCACGGGAACAATGCCTGCCGAATATTCAGTCCAACAAAAGAAGGAGTTGGTTGCGCGCATAGCTAATTTTACCTTGATTGCAGGGCAGTTGTATAAATTAAGAGCAGATGAAGTATTAAGGAGATATGTATTGGAACATGAGAGACAGGGTATATTGGCTGAGGCTCATGGAGGAGTGGCAGGAGGCCACTATGTTGGGCAAGCCACTACGCATAAGGTGTTGTGTGCAAGGTTATGGTGGCCCGCACTGCATAGTGATGCATAGGCGTACTTTCGGGCCTATGATGCATGTCAGAGAATAGGGAAGCCTTCATGCAGAGATGAAATGCCCCTGCAACTGTAGATGGCCTTACATACATTTGAAAAATTGGCTATAGATTTTATTGAACCAATCAACCCTCCTGGAAAGAAGACTGGAGCACATTATATCATTACTGCAACTAATTATGTAGCCAGGTGTGCATAGGCGAAGGTGGTTAAGGAATGTACTGCAAATAATGTTGTGCACTTCATCTTTGAGCACATTTTGATCAGGTTTGGATGTTCGAAGATTTTGATGAGTGATAGAGGTACACACTTTGTTAACGAAACAATTGAAGCTTTGAAAGAGGAATTCCAGATCCATCACATGAAGAGTACCCCTTATCACCCACAAAAAAATGGCATAGTAGAAGCTTTCAACAAGATCTTGGAGAACTCGCTCACAAATATTTGTAATACCAATCGAGATGATTAGACGTGCACATCCCTTATGTTCTATGGGCTTGTAGGACAACATGAAAAAAGTTGACGAGAAAAACACCTTTAAGGATGGGCTGTGGGCAGGAATCCATTATGGCAATGGAGTACATTTTCCCAAGCCTGCACATTGCAACTTTCACTAATATGGCTGAGCCTGACATTATGGAGGAACGGTTGGTGCAACCCGTACCCCTAGAAGAATATCAGTTCATTTCTAACTTTCACAAGCAAGTGCAGAAGGTGCGCGAAAAGGATTGGCATGATAGTCACATCAGGCAGAAGGTGTTAAAGGAGGAAGACTTGGTCTTGCTAAATGATATTCAGTTTGCGTGCCACCTAGGGAAGTTCAGAAAGCATTGGTTGGGGCCATACATTGTAAAGGAGTTCACTGACAGCGGTGCAGTGCGCTTGGCCACGCTGTGCAGAGAGAACCTTCCCGAGTACTTCAGTGGAAGCCGTATAGAGACAATCTGGTGCTGACCAAATGAATATATGGCTATAGTATTAGAATCAAAGGGTTTTCACATGGTCGAGAGGAAGGGCACATGCAGGTACGACGGAAGTGTAGGGGTGATGCGCAGGTCAGGAAACTAGTCGTTGGAACAATGAAGCTGGGTGAAAAAGTGAAATTACCGTTGGATGGAGTGGATTTATTGCATTTAATGCAGTGATCTTGGAGGATTGTTTACCCTTTTCTTGAAGGTAAGTGGAAATTAATGATAATCCGACTATTTTTACCATGGATGGCTTATAAAAAGGCAGGCACAGGTCTCAATTGGTTCCTTTGCTGTTTGAATATTTGGCACCTTGTGATTGTCTGTAATCTCTGTTATCTTGTTGTATGTGAGTCTTGTATTTCTGGTTGCGAATATCCTTCTCACATCAGTAATCCCAAGTTCATATTTTTCCTGAGAATGATGGCCACCAACCCTGTGGAGGAGAATTTGACGCCCATCACTGCTTCTACAGAGATGGGCTCAGATGAGGTTAGAGAAGTATTCCTGGAGGTAGAAGAAGTTGTGTCAACTCCGAAAAAAGAAAATGGAAAGGGGAAAATGTCTAAGTGGGCTAATTCTAAGCCGCTCACCTCTCTGTGGAATGTAACATCCCCAAGATAAGCCACTAAGGACCGATCCCCCATCAGTGATCCATCAAAGAGCTCGATGAATGCTAGACAAGAAGCCATGTTTGTGGAACCTATTTCATGGTGGCCACCATATGTTAATTCACAGAATCCCTCTGCGTGCAAGCCACAAAACAATGATATTTTTTGGGAGTATCTACAGATGTCGTTGATTCCTCAGGATGTCCCTCCAATCGGCAAAATTTTCAGCAAGATCCCTCATATAAAGTTTGATGATTATGATATCGCCAATGAAGAAACGTTCCCCAAGCTCAAACCATAAAATTACTTGGAATGGGTGTTGTACGACGGTGTGCCAAAGTTGGAGCCAATGTCTTGGGCACGCAGGCTACACAACGCAGGAGTCCTCAATTTGCTGAGGATTCCACACTTTGGAAGTTACCCAATCACCAGCATTTTTGTGCGCCAATTACTGGCCTTGGTCCACGAGGGATCCCTATGGATTCATGGGTGAATTGATATAGATGCCACGCTGATCCATCGGATCACCAGCTTGCCCAAGAAGGGGCCCCACCTGATGAAGGGATTAGGAAGAGAAACGAGCTGAAAGTGGAAAATGATGTGAAGACCAAATACAAGGTGGGATGGGATAAGAGGGGCTTTCTGGTCCAGACCATTGCTAACTCGACGGTGTGCATGGGCACCCTTGTCCTCGGATGCAAGCTTATGAGGAAGTGTTGACCGAAAATGGTTCCCGCGCACGTCATTGCCTTGGCAGGGAAATTTGAAAAGGGGATGTTGTATAACTAGTCACAATTTTTGTGTGAAGAGTTTCTGGAAAATGTGCACGAGGTGCAAGAACTGGGGAAGAAATTTTGCTGCTTGTGGCTTCTATTGTTGATCACACTAGTGGCATGGGAGACCCTAGAAGATGTAGTCTTTCCTGAGATCAAGCCAGGTGTATGCGAGGGGGTGCACTATGAAAACTTATGGGACTCATCAAACCCCCAACGCATCGAAGAAAATAAAATTTTTTGGGTAATTTTTGAAGGCGCATTGGCACAAGCTATCCACTCCAGACCAAGACTTTCATTGGAGGTGCATGATAAGTAAAAAAGTGTTGCAGAATTTCAGGCGACCATGCACAACGTCCAGATCAAGGCGCGCAAGGACTCAAACTGATACACCTTTCCCTATATGGTCACAGATGCGGAAGTTGACCATATTGTGGCGACATGGCCGAATGAATGGAAGATTGGGCTTGGCTCCACCCAACCCATTATGTCGTCCACATCTGGAAAATACACAACTCTAAAAGATACGGCACCAAAAGACACAACAGAGCCATGCATGGAGACATGTGGAAAATGTACTGGGGCTAATGTAGAAAAGGACCTGGATGCAGAAAAAGACAAGGATCAGGAGTTGGGAGGAGACCACGAGGAGGTGGACCTCGAAGGTTTGGATGGCCTCAATGGGGATGGTGCCAAATCTCCACGTGGCACCAAGAAAGGTGGGAAAACATCTAAAGGGCCGCGCAAGAAGAGGAAAGGGTTCAAGGCCAAAGGCGAGGAAGAGGTTACTTTGACCAAGGAGGACCTCGATAAGATTGTAGACGTCGTTGCTTAAACATCAGAGGACTGCTGGAATACGATGGAGACACAATACAAGGTTGCGATGGAAGCTTTGCAGTCAAGTTTGCAGGTCCTAAAACTGAAAAAAGATACATTGCAAGTGACTGTAAATCAAGCGAGGCCGATGAAAGCGAGCCTGCCATCCACTTCGATTGTCGCAACTACAAGAAGCAGAATCTACCCCTTCCCAGGTGCAACGGTGTACATGGAACAAGTAGAGTTGGGTGTGCAGGTCCAAACCTACCCCATGGTCAGCATCGACCTTGCGAAGCTGCCAAGTGGGAAGCTCCATGCTCTACACATCTTCATACCTGTAAAATTGCAGAGAAGGGAGGCTCGCACACAACAATAGATCAGTGAGGTCGAGAAAATTACAACAACAAAGACGAAAGGTTCTATCAAGGCTTAGACAACACAACAAGTAGCCGTAGCTCAGTGCGCAGAGCTGGAAAGCCTCATTGATCGATTATGTGGTGAAATCCCTAATGTCGCCATCCTGGTCTCCATCACACCTCATGCCAAGATTGAGAGCCTGGTCACAGCCCTCAAAGCTTCCAGGTTTGAGATTTAGTCGGTCAAAGTAGATTTTGAGTAGTATATTGTTGCATTGCAAGCGAATCTGCAGCCTGAGAGCCCTCCATAAGTGCGCACACAATGGGCCACGCTAGTAAAGACAACATTCGCCAGCATCTCCGTGAATGTTGAGAATGGTTATGAGCTCCTAGAGAAATCCATAGGACTATGGACCTTCGTGCAGACAAATCCATTAGTCAAGAAAATTACCCATGAACTACGCGCGAAGGAGCAGGAGTTTGATGATTTGAAGGAGGCTTTTCCCACATCAGGATTTGAACCTGTGACATTTTTTACCCAAAAAAAACATGCTACAAAGCTGCGCTACATCCCTTCTAATCATTAGACAATTTTATTTTATAGAATTCAAAATCTGTTTCCCACATTTTCCCACCTTCATTTCTCTTCGTTCTCATGAGTGAAAAGACATTATACATGCATGTAGGGTCTATTATCTAGAAGATCACTATTCATTCATCCCTGCTCAATGAATGGAATGCGTTCAGACCAGCCACATGTTACGAGATGAGGTTGATGAGCTACGTCGTAAGAAGCAAATTGTCAGCAATTAGATGAAGCAATGGGCAGACGAGGCTATGAAAAATTCTCAGGACCTTGATATTGCAGTCTGAAGCTTGAACCAGACATTGCAAAGCGTCACTTTGGCCACAGAAGGACCAACTTAAGAAAAGCTTGTGGATACGATGCAGAGCTCAACAGACCAAAGTGTAGGTGTTTTGGCACCATTTACAACTGCTATCGAGGAGCTCCAAAACAAAACGAAGAATCCAATGCCAGTGTGACTCAGAACGAGTCACAAGATTGTGTTGGGGGCATGTTGGAGCGAGGTCCCCTAAGTCCGAAGGACCAATTTTGATATATTTTGTAATATATTAGTTATGTGCAGGGGCTTTGGGGCAGGTCAAAGCCACTCATGAATTGTAATGGGTCAAAAGGTTAGATCAAGGGGCTGCAAACCATAGTTTTTGGACCCTAGAGTAGCGTAGGCTAATATTATAAATAGATGTCTAGATCGAGTCTAAGAAGGCAGTTTTTGGAAAAGTATGAATGTTGATGTTAGATTTGGTGACTTTGTGATATTTTGTGTGGATTGGTCTGGGTAGAAGGCTCCTGCTGGCTGTGTGCGCGGAGACCTTAGTCCTGTTGTGTGTGGACCCTGCAAGCTGTGTCAGCATGGAAAATTTTAAGGATGGGAAATTATTTTGAAGTTTAAAACATTGGCGAATCTCACTACTCCCTAATATGCAAACTATAAAAAATTTATTGATATATTTGTAAAATTATTCAAATTTATAATGATTTTCTATGTACTATCTATATGATGTTGGCGATTTTTAAGTTAAAATAATTTTATGTTGTAAAATTTGGGCGAATCATTTTTATAAAAAAATGGAAATTGACGAATATTTTTTTTGGAAAAAACATGGAAAATTAGCCCAACTGCGAATATTAGCCCCTAAAATTTTCTATGGCTGTGTGTGCAAGTTGTTGAAGGGTTTTTGTATGAAGGATCTTACTGATATTAATAAAGGAATGTCATTGCAGATATATGAGTCTGAAATGCTTCTACTGTCTATGTTATGAATGTTTCTGCATCTTATTTCCGATTCCGGTATTGTCTGCAATTAGATCTCTTGTGAAAATATATTTGGGTTTATATGAATGATTAATGGATGGATTTGATGGTATATGGTTCTGATATTTCTTGTTAAGGGTTATTACTTGAATTCTAGATGTTGTGTTAACTTACACAAGGTATTCTGCATATTTGACCTAAAATCTATCTGTAAGGGTTTCCTGGTTAGGGTAGCTGTTGCGGAGGTCTTTTTATGGTTACTTTGCCTCCTAAGGCACCCACATCATTCAAACCTCTCTTAGGGTGTGGAAACCTAGTTCCAACACCCCCCCATACTTCTTCGGGTGAGACTTTGACTTGCGCAAGCAGGTCACTGCCGAAAGGGCTAGTAGTAAGAGGGTTTTTAATCTCAACTCCGAACCTGGGTCAGGACCCCTCAGGCCAATAGCAAGGGAACAACATGTTGGGGAAAATTATAGATTAGAGTACTATTTAATCTATTGAAAGCAAAAAAATCAGAAATTAAATGTCTCACAGAATGTTTTGGACTATTCTAAGGTGTGCATCTACTTCTACGCATAAAGGAAAGGAAATAAAATTTCAAAGATAAGCAAAAGCGATAAGACTTTGGAGCAACCCCACCATAGTGGATGCATGGTTCTTCACTCATGTCTTACCGTACTCTCTCTGCCCTCTGTCTTCCTTTCAATACCCTTGAAACTTTGTAATAAAAATCTTACCTCAACCAAAATACAACTCCCCGACAACAGTGCCAAAATGTTGAGAGTTTTATTTAGTGATTAAAGCTCTTAATATTTAATTGTCAATCTAGGAGTCGTAAACGTAAGTTGTACTGCGTTTTTGGCTTAGATTAAGGTTAGAGTATATAATTTTCCTTTGACCGTTAAGTACAAAATGATGGAAAAGAAACAATACTAACACTCATCTCAATCTCATAAAAGAATTATTCACTCTATAACATAAGCAATCAACTTAACTCAATACATTTTGTTTCATATTCTAAATTTATGCAATCAAAAGACAAAGCAACTGAAATCAAAGGCTTGGTGAAATTCAAACTAAATACAATTGTTGAAATAAAACCTTTTCAAGGTAGGAAGCTCAAACTATAATTATTCAGAAGGCAGAGGCAAGCGATCATCAAAACATAATTTTTGAGAAATCAAAATTTAATACCACAACTTGGAATGAAAACCAATATTAATCCTTAAACTATCATACCCATTCAATATAACTACTATATTCTTGCTTAGAAATGAAATGCATTAAAAACCACATGTTTACCTCAAGCTACTACAAGACTAGTTTTGGAAACAATGCAAATCGATCTATCAATGTTCAAAGGAGAACAAAATCTTTAACAAAATTATACTACGTTTGAAAACAAAATTGAATTGCTATCACACTGCTATAAAATCAATGCTACTATACTTGGAATGGAAATTGGACCTATTCTATTTGTTCAGGAATAAAAACTAGATTTCTCTGGGATATCTTAATGATTCAAATTAAATCACACTGACAATGATTTGAATTAACTCACATTGCTTTGAACTAGAACAAACTGGAAATTCTTGAACTAAATATCAATGTTGGAAATAAATCACACAACTTGAATTAAATCACACCAAGAATGATTGAATTAAATCACACTATTGGAATTAAATCACACAATAAAATTCTTGAAATCAATCTTTATTCTATAGTACTGGAAATGGAAAACAATCTTAGATGATGGAAATGAATCATACATTCAAATTGAAATCACACAAATTCTTAAAATGAAACTAATCTGTTAACACTAAATTGCATCCCTCAATTTAACCAAACTAGAAATTTTGGCATTAAATCACACTACCTAAATGCTAGAAATATATATATATATATCAACCAAAACTCACTCATCAAACCATCCTTCGAATTGCGAATTAGCCATTAAATACAAATTTGTTTCAAACTCTTGTTATGTGTTATGAACTAATCTAAAGGTGCACTTCATAATGGATCTATGAACACTCCAGTAACGATCAGATGGACTCAAATATTTTCAAGGAAACAAATCATATCTTTGCACATGATCTATGTGATCAATAGCAACACATAAAATCAGAAGTATGATCTCATTGGTAAATTGATAAGTGCAATTCTAATAATGATCGAAAACACTCTGAAATCAATTAAATACCTCATGCAATTACATGAAAGAAACTCATTGAATGCACACAATAACTAAATGAACATATTTATACTATAAATTTATCACACAACTATTTATCTCAACTAATAATGAAGCTTTCTCCCAGGTGGTGGTGGGCCCTGCCACACCTCGGTAAGCTTAAACTACTTACAGTAAGGAAAGGATTAAAAACACTTAAATAAAAAACTCATAGTGAACCATAACTCAGAATGATTCATCTCAAAACATAACCATGATATTGCCGAAACAAAATCTTCAATTACAAATGACGAAGTCTAAACAGTAATTTGATAGTTTTAAAAACTTGCACCAATAGCTCCCCTAGTATTATTACAATGTTGGCCTTTATAGGAAATGATAAAAATACAAAATAGTATAGCAATTGCAACAAATCAATAAGATCTGATCACTTGGAATAACTGTGCTTATCTTTGGCATAACAATTTACTAATCAAACACCAATTTTAGCGCAATCCTTCCTGGAGAATTTTCATTATTGGAAACATCGAGCTCGGCTCGATATAGATCTTTGCTATTATGTTTGACCCTTTCAAAGCCATGAGTACGAATCTGGAACTTGACTGTTAAGTACAGAAATTCAAAATAGGGTTGTTTTACAAATCTAGATTTTCTGGATTTTTATATAAATTGGCATCAAATACCTCCGCGTATCTCCCCAAATATAAGGAATTTCAGAAAATTGTTTCAGGCTTAATAAATTTGATATACTAGTACCAAAACCCATGTTCCATAATTTCTTCATTTTCATTCACCTGCATGGAAATCGAGGAAGAATTTGGTAGTTTGAAATTTGTTGCAGATTCGCGAAAATTTGTTAGTTTCCTTCTAGAGACCCATATGTGTGACCTGGGTGAAATCCAAGCCATGGGAAGGTATTATAACAATAACCTCTCTCGGTTTCTCTATAATAATTCCATAAGTGTCAAAGACCCAAATTGGACATTTTCGTACTCCTCTACTGACTTATGAAGAATTTTGGTGATGAAACCCTGTGACAAATGAACTTAGAAAAACCGTCATTAGTAAATCATGGCATAATCATCTTTAATCATATAAAATATAAGAAAAATAATGATAACCAACCATAGAGTGTATTTGACGGAAAGTTATGGAATTAGGGTACGGAATGGGTTAAAAACCTAGGGTTTTAGGGTATATTACATGATGAAAACATGGGAATATTCGAGGCCCAAAAAATACCAGCATGGCTTAAGTCTACCTTGGAAGAAGTAGAAGGACATGAAACTCCAGATGGAACATCCAAAGAAAATAAGAAACCTAAAATATTTTATAATTATGCAACACTTATGACTAATCTTATTGATGCGAAACCTTCCACATATGAGGAAGAAACTAGGTAGCAAGTGTGAAAGTAGGCCATGAAAGAAGAATACCAATCCATCATGAAGAATAATGTTTGGAAGATTGTGTCAAGGCTCGACGGGAAGTTAATAGTGACTTCCAAATGGATATACAAGAACAAGCATGTTGTAGATGGGAGTATTGGAAAATACAAGGTGTGTTTTGTGGCTATAGGATTCTCCCAGAAAGAGGGATAAGAATGTGATGAGAAATTTGGTCCAATTTCTAGGTACACCTCCATTATATCTATTATTTCTCTTGATGCTTCGTTGGGATGTATTTTACATCAAACATATGTGTACATAAATTGCCTCACGTTGTAGGTTGAAGAAGGCCTTGCATGGACTCAAGAAAAATCCAAAATATTTGTATGCATGTATTGATAGCTACTTGACAATACCTGCATTTACCAAGAGTGATGCTAATACAAAACTTTATTTGAAGGTTATGAATAATACACCTATGATTTTATTATTATATGTTGGTGATTTGTTTTTGATAGGTGTTGAGCCTCTCATCATTTAGTGTAAGAAGCAGTTTGATTTTTAAGTTTGACATGAAGGATCTTGGCCTGATGCATTATTATTTGTAAATGGAAGTATGGTAGAAGGTTGGTGAAGTATTAATTGTTCAAGGAAAGTATGTCATTGAGATCCTTTAAAGATTTGGCATGATGGTTTATAAATACACGGAAACTCCCATGGTGACTAACTTGAATTTTAGAGGCTCCATATCCAACTTGGTAGATCCATCCTTGTATTGGTGATTGATCAGCTTGTTGATGTATTTAGTTAACACTAGATTTGACATTTTCTTTATAGTGAACACAATGAACCAATTCCAGGTGGAACTGAGACATGAGCATTGGATTGTATAAAATCACATTTTGAGATATATACATGGTACTGTGAACTATGGTTTGAGATATGTCTCAAACAATGATGTATAACTTCAAGGATATATAGATTTTGACTAAGCAGGGAGTGGAGATGAAAAGAAGAGTAATTCAGGGGTATTCTTTATTTTGGTATCCATTATGATATATGGGATGATAAGGAAGAATATATTTGTAACTCTCAGCACTACATAAGAATAATATATCATAGATAGTGTGTACTGAAGCAATGTTGCTTCAGAAGTTGTTTTCAGGATTGTTCAACCAGGAGATGGAGCCGATAGTGATATATTGTGATAATAAAAGTTGTGTGAATATTTTAGAGAATCCAATGATCCATGAAAGGTCAAATCATATCAAGATCAAGTACCACTACATGTGTGATATGGTGTAGAGGAGACCAATAAGTCTTGAGTACATCCCCACTGATGAGTCGACATTGGTCGATAGTCATTGATGGATATGAACAACGCTAGTCATTGATGGATGAATCCATTTTTTTTAGTGTAGTTTATTACTAATTTCTAATGAAAATATTTTTTTTTCTTGCTTATCTTTTCAAGTGTGGGTAGATTCATTTATTCTCAACTTATCCCTACTATTATTTCTTAAATATCCTCTCATCTAGGAGATAACTTCCTTTGGATTGTAGATTCTTAGGCTTATTTGAGATTTGTTAATTTTTTAATTTTTTAATTTGGAAAATAATTAATATTAACATTTTATTGAGGTCGTCCATACTTATGCTTTCAGAGTGGAAAAACTGGAAAAACTAACTCATATGACCACTTTTACTAGCTGATCATAGTTTGGTGAATTAGGGTCTGAAACCTTTTGGAAGTATTTTGAGGTATTAAATGATTATTTTTGTAGGTAATTTTTTTTTTCTTAAGTGAAACACCCATATAAATATTCTAGACACAAATATCGCCCCAACAATGCAATAATCACCTTAGTTGGAAACTATATGAAAAAGTGAGGCCACCCAAAATTTGACCTTTTCTTTTTAACCACCATGATTCGAGTGGGTGCCACATTAGCCCCCATTATTCATGGAAAATGGGATATATATGTTATCGTTATGAATAATGCTCTAGAATATTCCATACTATAACTCTAGTTAAGAGTTGAAGGAGTCAAACTTAACCACTAGTGGGTTATCCGGTTATGTTATAGTCGGGCCACTAGGAGGAAAAGAGGTTGTGAGTCTATTTGAGTGTGTTTTATTCCATAGATGATTAAAGTAGCTAAGAATATATGGAGAGGGAGAAAAAAAATAGTTTTTTCATTCTAACATCCCACGGGCCATAGGTCTAACTTTCTTGTGCTTGCATCTATTTCCATTCAGAGAAAGAGAGAGCAAAGCAACCTCAGCTTCTAGCTACATTTTCTCCCATAAGGGTTTCCCAAGTCATATATTATATTATTATGGTTGTGATTGATTTTAATTGTGTTTGTTCTCTATTTTCTCATATTTTAAATATTACATACATAAGCATTACACAATTACAAATGAATCTAGAAATATAAGGAAAAGTTAACCCTCATAGTGTAGATTTCAGATTTTTCATTATATCATAGTAGATCCATTGTGATAAAATGTTGTGTGGAATATCCATGGTAGTTTATGTATTATTAATAAATCATTTTCATAGTTATTAATGATAACAAATTTTATTTAGATAGAAGAATACTTACCTAGTTGCTCATAATGATCCTTGTTATCAACGTGGCATGTTAAAATTCTTTAAAACATGAACCCAGTCATAAACATGGTCAACTTAGTAGGTTTTATAAAAAAAAAAAAATTGTTACAAGTATTTATGAGAAATTAATTATAATATTGATGTATTTCTACAATTTACTACTCAATATATTGAGCAACCATCTCCAGTTAGGTTTGGCGTATTACTTCATTCCTAGAATTCATGCATCAAGTTAAATCTTATTTTGATGTGAAATTTATTATATTATTTTAGTTTTTTTTTTTTTTTGGAACTGATAAAAATATTATAAATGTGTATTCAAGCACCATAATTATTAACCAATTCATCATTTCCACTTTCCCCACCCTTACATCACCTAAACCATACATCCCATATTATAGGGCAAGTCCAATCATGGGCGCCCTATCTAACACTGAGGATTCCATTTTCCCCTCAGGGTAATTCACTCAATCATATAGTGCATATTTCTACCCACTCCCCACCACCCATCAACCTTATACCAGTTCACCCTTGGCCTATTATAGCCCCCTTTCTACATCCACTATGGTTGTAGTTCTCCACCTTGCACCAATCCACCCTACTACGACCCCCATTGTTTCATCCATTGTGTTTACACCCATTAATGTTACACTAGTGTTTTCTTCATAGAAACTTGTCCAATAAAGTACTTTATCTACTATCCTATCTCCATATCTACAATATTTATTCATTATGAGGTCACTTGTTGATGAATGGTCTATCTATAACATGAATGGAATTGGTTTTAAACATTTTATTAAATTTCATGATTTGATTCTTATAACTGTTGTAGGGAGACATCATGGAGAGGTAGGGTTGTGGAAGTGGGAAACTTCCTTAGAAATTGGGCTCTCATATACAATGAATTTTTTTATATTGAATTGTAAAGCATAATTTTTCAAGTGCATTAATTGATAAAAACATGGGAAAGACATAGAAGAATGTTGTTTCCTTTTATAATCTCTAGAAAGGAAAACAACTCTGAGATGAAAGAAGACTTAAGTTTCTTCCCACAATAAGAGGAGAAAGATAATATTTTGGGCTATGGTGGTGAGGGTCGCAAGGGTCAATGAATAACCCATCATTATGAATATCAACCACAATGTGCCATTTTGGGCATGAGGTGCCATTTTTTAGCTAGAGCATGAGCTAAAATTATTTTATTTTAGGACATGAGATGCAAGTATACATCTTCAATATGACATTCCATTTTGTAAAAAGTTATATATCAACTAATTTTGGATATAGATATATGGATTTAGGCATGCAAATATAATTTTTTATCAATATTTTTATATTATTATAGAGTTTTTGTTTATTTGATGTTTATTATTGAATCAATCATTTAGCTTTAGTGTTTTCTGTTAACCTAATTAGTATTATTCCTTATATTGTTATGCTCACTATTTGTATGAATTTAGTTTAGAATGATTTATATTCAAGATTCAATTAACTAAATTATATATGCATATAAACTCCTAAATTTCATTTATAGAGAAAACCTACATCAAGAATTATGAACATATGAAAAGTGTAACATTTCGACCCTAACAATAATTTTACACACAATCCTAGTGATCCTTACAAGGTCTCCACTTAGTCAACTTGTTGTGTAACTTGACTCCAAAAATAAAAGTTTTAAGAATATGAACGCCTTAGAAATAAGCCACTTCGAGGGGCAACCTCCAATACATTACATAAATTGGCCAGTGCTTGGATGATACAAATGAACAAAACCTCCTTCTATATATAGGAGTCCATAGGCCACAATATAATCCTAGTGGGCCACAATGTAATCTAGCGAGCCTAACAATAATAAAGAATTTGGGGCACAATATTATTAAATGGGGGTTACAAAGGGTACAATAATAACAATAAGGGGGTCTACACTAACATAATAAGGGGCTATACTATTGATATAGGGACCTAACATCAACTTGTGCTATAATGCATTCGTTCATGTAATATTAAAGAATACCTCTAATTTCACTAGATATTGAAAAAAATTTCCAAAATCCTTTTGTTGAACCCCTCTCCCATTACATATTTTCAGTAAAAATTACCCAAATTTTTAATAGATATCCTTTATTTTTACTGAATACCTCTATTTTTACCCATCGATACCTATAAACCGCTCCTATCCGACAACCCCCTCTCCCCCCCAATAACAATACCTACAACATGTTGACTTTATTGTTCACAAGTTAAAAACCCCTTATTTGAATGAACATGGTAAGATATTGTTCGACAAGGTGAAGCCCCCATGGTGATCATATTATTGTAATCATGGTTATAAACTAGACCACATGGTTGTTATCTCTAGGTCATAGATATATATAACCATCAAATCCTTCTCAAGGGGAAGGTGGATTTCCATGGTCTTCATTGATATTGTTTTCATTTGTATTCATATCCATATTTATATTCCTTTAGACTAATTTTTCTCCCTTATAGAATAAAAAAAACCATAATTTTTTTTTTTTTTTGTAAAAACAAATGTTTCTTTCTGTTTTCCCAATTTATACACTTAGGAATTAATGTAAGAGGTGTATATCAATCATGTAAAATTATTCATTCATATTATATTTAATCTATCCAATATCACTTTCCCTACTACCCATAGTAATGTACGTCACCATGTGGATCACCCATTATAATTGTGCCAAAGAAGGATGGGGCTTGGAAAATTTGCGTTGATATAGGGAATTAAACAAAATTATGTTCAAGAAAAAGTATCCTCTACCAAGGATAGATGATATATTGGACCAATTGCAATAAACAAAATACTTCACTAAGTTGGACTTACAATTAGGGTTTTCCAAGTTTGATCCAAAAAAGAAGATACTTGGAAAACCACCTTCAAAACTAGACAAGGTATGTTTGAATGGTAGTCGTGACATTTGTTCTATGCATTGCACCAACTAAATTCATGATATTAATGAATAAAATATTGTGCCCTTTATATATTCATTTTTTATTGGTTATTTGGATGATATAATGGTATATAGTTCTACCTGGGAGGAGCACATATCACAATTTATGTAGGTGTTAGCGACATTTAAGAGGAACCTATTGTTGGAAAATCTCAAGAAATGTGAATTTTCACAACAATATTTGGTGTATTTAGTATATGTGATTGGTAGAGGAGAGATAAAGATAGATCCTTATAATATGGAGGCCATCATGAAGTGGCCAATGTCTACCAATGTTATTAAGGTCAAGAGTATTGTTGGGTATCATAGTACCTAAGGAAA
The DNA here is from genome assembly GCA_034641835.2 of Pinus albicaulis. NCBI lineage: Eukaryota > Viridiplantae > Streptophyta > Pinopsida > Pinales > Pinaceae > Pinus > Pinus albicaulis. The sequence goes on along the minus strand of CM076570.1, from coordinate 990,870,217 downwards.
TTCATAACCTCATTTCCATTAGTAGTAGCACCATTCCAAAACATAAAAGTGAGTGCCAAGATTTTCCAATGGGGAAAGGGTCAATAGAAGGTCTTTGAGTATTTAAAGAAGAAAACTAATTAAGAAATAGTTCTCACATTACCAAACTTGCACCAACCCTTCAAGGTATACAAATGTGAGTGGATATGTTATGCGAGTAGTGTTGATGCAGGGAGGAAGGCCTATAGGATATCATTTTGAAGTTTTTCATGGATAGATTCTCCACTACTCGACCTAATACAAGAAGCTTTATGCCTTGGTACAATTTCTCAGAAAGTGGAAACACTATTTGATAGGAAAGGAGACAATCATTCAAATAGATCACCAACCACTACAATATCTGTCGACCTAGATAAAGTTACAATATACCAAGAATTACAAGTGGATGGGGTTTTTAAAGTAATTTAATTTAGTGTTCAAGTACGATAAGGGTAACACAAAAAATTTAGCTAGCATTCTTTCATGGCCACCCACATCAAAGATCACATATACGGGAACTCAAATGTGCATGGATCATTTCACTGATGATGCCTACAAAGAGGCATATATGGAGGATGAAGACTTAAAGGTTGTGTTTCAATAGTCATAGAACCAATATCAAGCAAACAATGGAGGTAGCACAGTTAACTATCATCTCCAAAATGGGTTACTCTATAGGCTAGGAAAGTTATTTGCTCCTAAATGTGAGCAGTTGTAGCTAGTGAGAGAGGCTTATACCTCCAAGTTTGCAAGACATTTTGTTGTAGGGAAGAAAATGGCCAATTTATATAGGTATGTGCATTGGCTAGAGATGCAAGAAGATGTATCTAGGTTCTTAAGGGGATGTATTCTGTAGTACCAATAAGCATAGTAACAAAAAATAGGATATATACCATCCCTTACTTATACCCACTCATCCTTTGGAAATCATTTCCATGGACTTTGTGGGAGGTTTACCAGCAACTAGGAAGGGAAATGGTTACCTGCTCATGGTATTTGACCAAGTCAGTAGGATGTGCGTTATCATGCCATGTAAAAGGACCATCACTAGGTAAGAAGCAACAAACTTATTCTTTGGATAGGCCTGGGTGAAATTTTGGATACCAATGAGCATCATTTCAGACAAGGAATTCAGATTTCTAAGTACATTTTTTATTACATTGTGGGAGAATGTGAACACAAAGTTAAAGTGGTCTACAACATTCCATCCACAAATAGATGGGAAAATAGAAGTAGTTAACAAGCCTCTAGTACAAATTTTGAAGACTTGGGATGAAAATATCATGTGTATATATATATATATATATATATATTTATATATATATATATATATATATATATATATATACATATCCTAGATCCATGTAACTTCTTATTAGATGATCTCTATCAGATCAAGTAGGGAAGTAATCAACCATGCCATGATTGAGGCCTCCAAGCCGTGTTCATGCACTACAACTTCTCTCCAGGTGATTTATGCTCGAGTTAATACATTAGATTTAGTTCATTCCTCTTGCATAAAATTCATGATCAACCTTATGATCGCCCAGATACATCAATTAATACACGTTCCCTAGCCTCATGAATTTTCCATTAATTCCTTCATGTAGAGATTAGAAGCTGACAGACACAACCAATCCATCGCTCTTCCTACCATTGTTCTCATAGATAATTGCATAAGGTTCTTAAGTTCACATTTTTCCACCATGGTTAAAGAGATGGGTAGAGAAATACAGGGAGGCATGGGCCATGGGATTCCACGCTGCATTTCTTGGCATGAAGAATAAATGGAGTTGCTCAACCATGAAATTAGTGTCCACATTCACAACAAGGTGGCTTCAATGTATGTCAAGGAATGAATATGATTGGGTTATGGACATTGGGTTGTACAAAACTTGCTAGCACACCACCTTTGGACCATGGAGTTAGCTAGAGAGGTGTTGGGTTTAGTATTGATTGTGTAAGTGACTCAAAATTTATTATAAAACTTAGGCTCATAAGCTTTGAGGCACAACACTGGAAATTCCAAAGAGATTATGGGAAACCTGCAAAACCACTCTTCACTCTAATTTATGCTTTAAAGAGAAATGCATGAATTCCCCAATTCAATTCTTGCACCAAAATTAACAATCTTGAGTTGAAACCCTATAAACACATGACAATTTATTAATAAGCACCCAAACTACCAATCAACCTTTGAACTAGAAAATAACTCATGCAAATAAATTAAAAGGTCGTATTACCATTCTAATGTTTTCAAGAAATTTCATTCAATACAAAATAAAAGCTTTTGAAATCAAAGAGGACTTCTCAATCTCAGCATAAAACCTTTTCAAAAACTTGTGTTCTCAATCCTTCTTTTATTTCAACTCCCTATATAAACAAATAAATTAACTCCACTATGAATAGAAAAAGCCTAGCCCAAATATAATTTTAAATCAAAGATATTTCAATCATAAAAAAAAAAGTATTTACTGTAAGCAAACCAAATAAATAAATCAAGAAAGAAGGTATTATATAACTAGTTCAATCATCTTTATTCAATTATTGTACACGGCCTATACAAATAGACACATTGAAATGGAACTTTCTTCAAACTAAAATTCAGAAATAATAACCTAATTCATGCGTAAGAAATGTGAATAATGAACTTCCTTAATTCATACCAATAAGTTTTATAAAACGAGACTACATATGTTGACCTTATTATCTCAGTACTTTTCCTTGCACTGTGAGTGTAGGATCTCAATAGAGTTCATTGTGTCATTGTTCAAATGTATGGAATATTCATAAGGCCAAGATAATAGATTATAGATTTAGACAACCAAAATATGCACACCCTGTTACTATATCAGTCAACCATGACCTAGATGATATCCTTGTTCATGAGTGAAAACCTATCTCACTAAGTTTTAGATGCCTAGGGCTACTATTGCTTGTTACAAACCATAGATTTAGAAAAGGGTCGATGATATTTCCTATTCGAAGAAATCTCAGTGATTGATTTCAATATTCTAGAAGCTTTTTTTCATGAATTTTAAACCCTAATCTCATTTCAAACCACAAGGTACCTCTGGATCACATATTAAAGCAAATACTTAAATAAAAAAGAAGGTAATATGATTGTCACCCTAGTTTCCTTGACCAAATACAAGCATTAACCTAAAATGTATTAAGCATGGAAAATAAATTCAAATCTATTTACTATCTTTTATGCTCATTCCTCACAAACATGTTGTCAAATTTGACACAACATCCCAGGTCCTTTGCAAGTTCTGGAGTGACTAGGGTTTTGTGTATACTCACAAGTCTCGGGTTTTTATAGATCAAGCACCAAATTTTTATAGTTCATTAATATTTTAGTATAGTTCCTCTAAACCCTAAGTTACTCTTCAATGATTAAGGTTACAAGATTTTGGGAAAAAATGCTTTCAGAATGACAAAGAAATAAATACTTTCCTTCAACCATTAGTAGATACCTCAATCTTGACTTATTCTAAAACAACCCAAATATATTTCACAACACCTCAAATTTATGATAGTATCAACACCATAGGGTGACCTACATCATTAAAGAAACAAGTATCTTTTGTGTTCAAAACAGGGTACTGTTGTATCCTAACACCTTTGATCACACAATGCAATATTTGAAGATAGGATCACACCTTTAATACGAAACCTTCCAGATCTAAACAGTCATTCAACCACTCATGAAAGGAACCAAATATTGATAAGGAAAACACAATTTAAGGACATGTACTCATTAACCCATAAGATCAATAAATAAACATGTTATTATCTCACCGTTACTATGATATAACACACCAAAACAAAGAAAATTTGCGCCACATTGAAACTACACCACTAGAGGGATAACGAGCTAGTTTGGTGGGCCCTACTAGTCCAGATCATACCCTCATTTAAAGATTAAATATACAAAGTTGAAACACTCATAAAATTCTCAAGAAATTAAAATAGAAACTTGATAGAGATTTGTATTATATTGAAGCAATGTTAGCATGAGGAGATAAACCATTGTCTATTTGAGGAGCGATACCTTCAAACTAGTAGCATCTTGTTACAAAGGTATGCTAACCTAGTTTGAAACCAGGACTTAGCTTTTATACATATTAAAATACATAAAATTGATTTTAAATGGGAAAGTTAACAAACATATCACAACTACTTGCCATCAATAGAGGCTCAATAACAGAAGGATTAGATATGATAATGAAAACTCTTTTTTGGAAAACAATCCCTCCTTTCTCGGCTAGTCACTGATAGTAAAGGAGATAAGTGTGCCTTGACCAATGACCAATTCCAGGATAATATCGACTAATACTCGTACTGTCAGCTACCACTAGCATTCGTGAAAATCTTGTATTGAAGTGGTCCATACATCCTTTAACTCTAGTGCACGATCACCGAGAAGTATAATCCTTGATTTAAGTGTGGGAACTCCACAAAGTGAAAGAATTGCATACACTTGGGTTAATGGATTATTATGATCATAATACCTTAGAGAAATTCATAAAAATAAAATAATTTGACATTAAATAATAATTACCTATCAACTTCTTTAGACGATTGCAATTTAACACAAGTTTCCATGAATATATAGAATTTGATAAGGGAAATTCTAGGAAAAAGGCCAAATTTTGGTGAAACAGGGGAGTGAAAAAGGGGTAAAAGTAGGAAATTTTCTTCTCTTGACATCTCCCCCAACCCAAATCCTTTGTGTGTCCTCACACAAACAATGGTGTGCTGCTTCTATGCAAAAAACAAAAATTGTGAAAATTCTCTCCCATCATTTCATGATTTGAATGTTAATTTTTGTATCTAAACCATGGACCTCCTTCAACTTGCTTTTAAGTTTATTTTCATTATTCTTTAAATAAACATGGTTCATCCTCCACCTTTTAATTTTCTCTTTCAATTCCCCCACCTCTTTTGATAATTTTTCATTCCTCGCTGTCAAGGTTGAGTTCCAAGTGTTAAGAAGACGATCCAATACCCTCGTCTCCTAAATTTTTATCTTCAAGACCTGAATCTCCTTTCTCTTCGTAATTTGTTCCATCAAAGTGTGACATTGATTCATCATGCCCTTCAGAAAATTAATCCTTATAAGTATTATTGGGTTCATTTATATTCACATTTTCGTCTACCAACACAAATAGTTTCTTCTTTTCAGATACAATTCCTGTGTCAAAAATATATTATTTATTATTTACTATTTGTTTCACATTTGCTACTATGGGAACTCCTTTTGGGGAGATTTTCATTTCTGTCACCTTATGAGATTTCTCACTTGCTTCTGGTACATGTTCTTCATTAAATCCTTCATCTAACAAAGAGACCTGAGGGATGGTGTCTAATAAAGGGATCTGAATATCTTCAATCAGCTCACAAGTTTGAAGATTTACATTTGATACTGGAGTCTTTATAGGGGAATAAATGGTATTCCTAGTTTTAATCATCCCCTAATAATTTTACTCTGCAGTTGTTATTGTTGTCAAGTATAGATAGGTTACCCTTTTATATCGAAATTACCTTTGGACTTTGGCATATATGCAATTCGGAATTCATAATATAATTTGGATTTCCACCATGCCTTGGTCCACTAGAGGGGGCACATGTCAGCCCCTAGCTACACCACGTGTCAGCCTCTGGTTGGACTGTCCCCACCATAATAAAAAAATTCAAATTTGACCTTCGGAGCATATATATAAAAAAAGAAATCACCTTCAAAAATTTTCGGTGAATCCTGTAGTGACACTTGTCAGAATGTCATTGGGAAAACTAAAGAATATTCCCGTAATATATTTAAATTTTCTGACTACGCAGCCATGTCACCAACGTGTCGTGTTCTGCAAATTTTTTAGCTATTTAGGAAAACAAACAACAGGCTCTATCTTCTTCATCAGGACTCTATTTTCGACGAAACAAATTGCACCAAATTCCTGGCAAAGATCTCTTTGTTGTTTTTCAGTTTCCATTCAATTCTGAGCACTTGCATTTTTTAGCTTAAAAACTGAGCACCTGACCAATTTTTTTATGAATAGGGGTGCATCCTTCAAGAATTCTATTCTTCCAATCAATAAAATAAAATAATTCATTCCAATATTCTACAACATAGTGTTACTTTGAATATGTGATAGTTGTTTGGTGTGCTTACTGGGAAATGGAGGGCCCCCATCAACCACAGTTTGCACATCTTTGTACATATTGGTAAAATTGTGTAATTATGTTATTTCATTTATTTTCAGTAGGTGTGATTTCACTTCAGTAGGTGTGATTTTCTTTCTAGCAAGTGTGAGTTCAATTTTGCAAGTGTGATTTTTATTTCAAGTAAGTGTGATTTTCAATTCTGCAAGTGTGATTTCATTTATGCAAGTGTGGTTTGATTTCATTTATGCAAGTGTGACTCTCTTTTCAAGAAAGTGTGGTTTCAATTTCTTTATGTTGTTTTGGATTGGATTGATTTTATTTCTTAGTTTAAATTGCATTAGGTTAATGTATTCTGATAAATAATCACCTAGTATATATAGTACATGTATACCTCATCAATTCATGAACCCTAGGTTGAGAATTAAATGATAGGGATTTAACTCACAATTAAATCACCCTAAATTTTGGCATCGTTGTCAGGGAGGTATACATAGGTGTTTATTTTGAAGTTTAGACAACTCATTATAGTTGCATTCATTCTTAGATGCATGGTTAAAAGCATATTAAAATCATTTTTCATATTAAATTTAAATAATTCTTCAATACTTTGTACTAATATGTGTGCACAAAAGGAATTATCAACCAGTTAAAGTAATTCACGGACAATTAAGGGTTTGAAGAATTTCCTTCCAAGAACTTTCTCGAATCCTAGCAACAGCTCAGATATCTACTTCTTAGGAAGAGTATATTTTAATTGCATTCAAAAACTTTTCTATCTCTCGACCTCCACAAGAAGATCTTCAAGTCCCTTTTTCCTCTTGTAAATCTGTTGAAAATACTAAAGTATCATGCAATACTTTTGATGGGGAGAAACCACTAGAATATAAGATTGAGTAAATCATAATAAAAATGGATATTAAATGAGATCTAAACCAAGAAAGGAATCAATAATGTCATAACTTTATTGAAAAATGGTTCCAATCAAGGATCAAATAACATCACCCTTTCATTCTTCCTTAATTCTTAATTGCATCATTAAAACAACTGGTTTTTCATGCTTTAATGTGTTTTAATGCATATTTTTAAAAACTAAGCATGAGTATATTTTTACTCATGTTACACACATCGATACACTGGAAATATGAATACACTTGAAATAAATTTTCTATTTCCAATAGAGTAGAGTAGGATAGAATTAATGAATAAAACCAAGTTTGGTGATGTTTTAAGTTTCTTCAAGTTGAATTTCATTTTATTTGCAATTTTTTTTTTGGGTGGTGCACTAAGAGCCACCCAATTCACTAATCATTTATGTAGAAAGATAAGGAATATTTGAGAAAAGAGGAGAGCAGATAGAGTTTTGAGAGCCAAAATTTGAAATTAGAGATTGAATAATTTTGCTTTGTTTTTTAATAAAGAGTTTAAATATTTCTAAGTATGCTCTCTTATTGCGCTCTCTACAATCTAGAATATTAGAAAATAAAATTGAACAAATTTAGTTTTCAAATCTTACAGTATAAATTGAATAAGAGATTTAAATTTATACTTAAAAGTATAATCATAAGCTTTTACAAAGTTGAAACAAAAAAATTGATGTCCCCAATGGATCCAGACTATCAAAAACCCATGTTTTGACCCTTTTTGCACCTCATTTGGCCAATAATTGAGTAAAATATGATTGTTTCAAATTTTTTCCCAATTTTGTTGTAAATAATCCTATAATTCGACCCAAACTCGGTTTGTGCGCCCCAAACATGGAAACGGCGCGAAAACCTGGCCTGCATCCCCGATCGTCGGTTGAATTTGTAGGACGATTAAAACTACCACTAAGCCCCCCGATTCCTGCGTACCTGTGATCATATGGCACCATGTGCCTTAGGGCTTATCTGCCCATTCCCCAAAGGGCACACCCATCAAACCGTGCATAGAAATTTGGTTTCTATATTTAACAAAGAGAAATGTAGGCGGTGTTATCACACATAAATTTTAATTTTTGATTAGGGTCACTCACCTAGGTCATTATGTTTCATAAGGTTGGTCCATGAAATTGATGAAAAATTGATGAAATAAGTCTTTATCCTAAGTCCAAAACACTTCGTTAGTCATGTCATCTCAGTCATATCTATAAAATCCACCTTAGGTTCACATGCATTGGTTTAAAATTCATTTTTAGCCACATGTATGATTTTTCACAGTTTCGCAACAAATTCTATGCAAAATAGGCAGATTTCTCTACGGAATCACCTAACCATTTCGTAACAAAACTGTCAAATTTATAACTAATAATGATGCAGAATGATGTTTTTCTACATAAATGAATGGGATGATGACCTGTAAATTTTTCAGTGTTTTAGGATAAAGGTGAGGTCATATAATAGGTCATCATAGTCATCCAAGCATGCAAAAGTGTAAATACCACCTCATCATTTTGTCTCACTTCCATTTTTTCCTTTTTTATAATTAAAACCTTTTGCATTCGATATTAACATTTAAATTTATCATCCTTATGAGATTATTTTACCACCAGTACCTTGTGTGTCTCTGATCTCATTGGTGTCAAAGGTAATTGATAAGTTCTGTCCATAGAATCAGCTTGTTGTCTCAAAGCAAATCTTATAGGTGTCAAAACAGAAATTGACCAGCACTGGTATTTAAAGGCATGACTTCCTATAGAAATCCTAAAAAGGGTAGTGGAATAGTCAAGTATGAACCTATAGACCTCAAGGTACTCATGTAAGACCCTTGTTTTGTAGAGGACTTCATTAAAGTTGGTTACATGCATTTTTACAAGAAGATACAAAGGGATTTCTCTGTTTTTTTACTGTTTGATAAGTCAACTTCAAGAGCAGTTTCTGGACAAACCGAGGATAATTCTAAAAACATGAGAGAGGTTATTTTCAAGAAAAAATCAAATAGCATTAATCTCTTTTATTTTTCTCACAGGTGCTACCAATTGGGAGATTTGAAGATGTCTTTGGGCTCTATTTTCAGAATGCGTTTTTCTTTTCTTTTTTAGACATGTTTTTCAAATGCAGATTTCGGACACCTGGAGATGTTTTTCAAAAAACAAGAGTATTTTTTCTTCAAAATGAACTGATTTACATAAAACTCCTCTCATTTTTCTACAAATATCAAGGATCTGGAGATAGGAGCTCATTTTTGAGCCCTAATTTTCAGAGAAAAAAAAAGAAGCTTTGTTTTTATTAATGGAGGAACTTGCTGAAGGTGAAAATATTGTTTCTTGAGGAGGATAAGAGGTAGTTTGAACCTAATTTGCCTTAAAATAATTCATAATATGATATTGCAGACCTTGAAAGTAAAATTTTGAAGGAAAGGGAGGATTTTTGGTTTTCCATCAAATTAGGCCATTTCGTAGCGAAGCCCAGGCTTGAAGGCCAGATTTCGCTACAAAATCCCTGTAGGATGCTTTTTTCCACAAAACTCATTTTTTCTGGAAATCAAAGGAGGGAAAGAGTTTTATTTAGACCATATTTTCCAGCAAACTTATCTGATAAGAAGAAGAATCAAAAAATTGATTTAGGGGGCTAAAATGAATATGCTACTGAACTACCCTACGAAACTGCCTAGTGTACTCTGTTTTTGCAGCGAAGTGTTTTTAATGGTATTTGGAGGTTTGTAAAGTATTTTAAAGATAAACCAGCCACATGGAGATATTCAAGATGGCAGTGGTACACTCTAGCATAGATTCACTACTCAACAAGACTATCAACTATCCAACTCAACATGAGGACAGTGATCAAAGATATGTTTATCTTTTCCTAAAAAGTAGGAGTGTTAGTTCCTAAATCTAGTGGATACATTTATGTCTTGGTGATGGTGAGTGCCACTCGAGCACCTGGTCATTATCAATGTAACTATCCCATTATTGTAGAAATTGAATGTAATAAATGAAAGGTAGAGTCCTATTAGAAGTGTAAGTATTAAGTGATTAGGTGTCTTTTTCAGTTCCAAGAATGTAGTGTATGGTTAAGATAGGTGTCAAAGTGGATGGTTCGATGATCTAGCCAAATAATCAGATCCAACGTAACGAACAAAAGCCTATTAATAGGTAGAACTTCGAATGAGAAACGGTTGGAGAATGTCATTTGAAACTACTACTATTGTAAATTTTGGAATATCAGTTATATACAATGATGGTGTTTTCTGCTTTATCTGAGTTTATTTGATTGTTCCAATGAGCTTATGTCTTATGTTTCCTTAACAAATTTTTCCAATATATTGATGTTGAATTACTTTGAATTCATGCCCTCTTGCTTTGAATTCCTTTTAACATTGAGTTATTGAATATTTTTTGCTTGTTACTATTGTATTTTTATTGAAACAGTAAAAGCCTCAGCTTTCCACGAGAGATTCATTTGTCACTGAATTCCTTCATACTGACTCCATGAGCCCAATGGTAGTGAAACCTATTTCATTTTTCACTTGCAATCAAATACACTAAGACACTTATCACAGTGTTAGCTATCTGATTTGAAACCTAATTGAGAGAAAGCCCTCTCAGGCTGGAGAGGCTAATCCTCAGTCAAAAGCTGGTTTGAAAGAGTTACTCTAAGTTGTCTGGTGGAGCAGCCCATCAGTACCAATTTAGAGATAACATTTTGGTCTGTCTGTCGGGAGTCTGAAGACACATTCCCTGAAGTTTGTGCTCAAACAGTGAAGTTGAACTCTTGGAGGTAGCAGGAGCTCAGAACATTTCGAGGCTGCAGAACTACCTTGGCGACTCCATTGTTGAAGAATTCAAAAATTCATAGCTTCATGGTGATTCCACTAGACTTATGAAGAACTCAGATGCTGCCATTCTAGATCAAGGTATGCATGAGTATATTTTTCAGAAATTTATGGTTTCCCAAGGATGAATATTTTTTAAGGAATGGTCCAAAATTTAATGGAGAAGATTTGAGTTTGACCTTGAAGCATATATCAAATTTTCGTGACTTTACTGAGCTTCTTAGAGTCAGACATGAAGATATTTTCATCAAATTTTTCTATGATTCATTTCAAGGGGAATGCATACAATGGATTGAAAGTTTTCATGTGAAATCTATTAAGTCATTTGTATATTTTTTGCTTATATTTTTTGGAAACATGGATGGAAACAATAGAGTTGGTGGTAGACTCTCTTTCCATTCAAGGTTTTAAGCAATGGAACGATCATCACACTAATGAGGAAGTGGATGAAAATTTTCTTCGGCCTTGTATTCTTATAAATTCATTTGAGTGCAAGTTAGATGATAAGATTCATTTTTGGATGAATTTGTTAAGAACATTGAGAAAGACATTCAAGTTTTAGAAGATCAAATTCAGTCCTATAGTCTTCATGGTCAAGATCAATCTTTTGAAAACATTTTTATGCCAAGATACAAAGAAAAGGTGGTGCTACCTTTCTCTTTTGAGATTGAGAAGGAATGTCTTGCTTTTGAAAATGATTTTGATAGCACACAACTGAACTCTTATGTAAAAGAAAGCATATAGGAGTTGTATAAAATTGTAGAATGTCTTGAGAATCATCAAACAAACTATGTCTTCTATGATCCCATAGCTAACTACACGGAAGAGTTCTATAGTACAACTTTTCAATTATGTTTTCACTGTGAAAACCAAACATATTTTCTTTTACCCTTTTTATTACAACATCTAATTTTATTTTGGTTTAAGCACAATCAAGGAGTTCAGGTATCATATCATCTCATTTACTAGCTTTATTGGAGGTTTCATGTCGCTTGAATCAAGCATGAAGATTTCAAATGTTACGGTAGGTAGGAATGTGTGTGAATAAGCTCAAGTATTCTGAGCATATTTTCAGAATGTATACATTTATTCTTCAGCTTGGATTGCAATTTTCAACAAGCTTGAGCCTGAGGAGAAGGCCATAAGAGTTTGAAGAAGTCTTCATCAATTTCAGAAATTTTTGTTTTTCTTTAAGGAAGGCATTGGAAATACAAGTTCTTTGTTGTACCATAGGGGCACACCATCCCCAATGGAGCCACTGTTATCACACATAAATTTTAAATTTTTGATTAGGGTCACTCACCTAGGTCATTCTGTCTCATAAGGTTGGTCCATGAAATTGATGAAAAATTCATGAAATAATTCTTTATCCTATGTCCAAAACACCTCATTAGTCATGTCATCTTAGTCATATCTATCAAATCCACCTTAGGTTCACATGCATTTGTTTAAAATTCATTTTTAGCCACATGTCTGATTTTTCACAATTCCGCAGCGAATTCTATCCAAAATAGGCAGATTTCGCTACAGAATCACCTAACCATTTCGTAGCAAAATTGTCAAAATTATAACTAAGAATGCTGTGAAATCATGTTTTTTCTCCATAAATGAATGGGATGATGACCTGTCAAGTTTTTAGTGGTTCAGGATAAAGGTGAGGTCATATAATACGTTATCATAGTCATCCAAGCATGCAAAAGTGTAAATATCACCTCATGATTTTGTCTCACTTCTTTTTTCCTTTTTTTTATAATTAAAACCTCATGCATTTGAGCTTAAATTTTAACTTTATCATCCATGTGAGCTAATTCTTCCACCAATACCTTGTGTGTCTCTGATCTCATTTCTGTCAAATGTAATTGATAATTTCTTTCCATAGAAGCAACTTGTTGTCTCAAAGAAAATCTTACAGGTGTTAAAACAGAAATTGACCAGCACTGTTATTTGAAGGCATGAATTCCTATAAAAATCCTAAAAAGGGTAGTATCATGGTCAAGTATGAACCTATAGACATCAATATACTCATGTAAGACCCTTGTGTTGCAGAGGACTTCATTAAAGTTGGTTACATGCATTTTTACAAGAAGATACATAGGGATTTCTCTGTTTTTTGGCTGTTTGAGCAGTCAACTTCAAGAGCAGTGTCTAGGAAAAGGAGGAGAATTATAAAAACAAGAGAGAGGTTATTTTCAAGCACATGTCAAAGAAAATTAACCTTTTTCATTTTTCTCACAGGAGCTACCAATTGGGATATTTTAAGATGTCTTTGGGATCTATTTTTAGAATGCACTTTTTTTATTTTCTTTTTTATACATGCTTTTCAAATGAATATTGCGGACACCTGGAGATGTTTTTCAAAAAAACAAGAGAGGTGTTTCTTAATCATGAACTGATTTTAAAAATATTCATCCCTTTTTGCAACAACTATCAAGGATCCAGAGAAAGGAGCTCATTTATGAGCCCTAAATTTTATAAAAAAACAGCTTCTATTTTTATTAATGGAGGAACTTGCTAAAGGTGAAAATGTTGTTTCTTGAGGAGGATAAGAGGTATTTTGAACCTAATTTGCCTTAAAATACTTCATAATATCATCTTGTAGACCCAAAAAGTAAAATTTTGAAGGAAAGGGAGGATTTTCGGTTTTTCAGCAAATTAGGCCATTTCATAGAGAAGCCCAGGCTTGAAGGCCAGATTTCGCTACGAAATCCCTATAGGATGCGTTTTTGCCACAAAAATAATTTTTTCCTGGAAATCAAAGGAGGGAAACAGTTGTATTTAGCCCATATTGTCCATCAAACATATCTTTATCAGAAGAAGAAGGAAAAAATTGATTAAGGGGGTTGAAATGAATATGCTATTAAACTACGATACGAAATTTCCTAGTGTACTCTCTTTTTGCAGTGAAGTGTTTTTAATGGTATTTGGAGGTTTGGAAATTATTTTGAAGAGTAGTCAGCCATGTGGATATATTCAATATGGAAGTGGTCCACTCCAACAGAGATTCACTACTTGACAAGACTGTCACCTATCCAGCTCAACATGAGGACAGTGATCAAAGCTATGATTATATTTTCCTAAAAAGTAGTAGTGCTAGTTCCTAAATCTAGTGGGTACATTTATGTTTTGGTGATGGTGAGTGCCACTTGAGCACCTGGTCATTATCAATGTAATTATCCTATCACTGCAGAAAGTGAATGTAATAAATGAAAGTCAAAGTCTTATTAGAAGTTTAAGTCTTAAGTGATTAGGTGTCTTTATTTGCCTAAGAATGTAGTGTATGGTTAAGATAGGTGTCAAATTGGATGGTTTGATGATCTAGCCAGATGGGCAGATCCAATGTGATGAAAAAAATCCTATTAATAGGTAGAACTTTGAATGAGAAAGGGTTGGAGAATGTCATTTGAGACTACTACTATTGTAAATTTTGAATATCAGTAATATACAATGATGGTGTTTTCTTCTTTACTTGAGATTCTTTGACTGTTGCAATGAGTTTATGTCTTATGTTTCATTAATATATTTTTCCAATTTGTTGGTGTTGAATTACTCAGAATTCATGCCCTCATTCTCTAACTTCCTTTTGAATATTTTCTGTGTGTTAGTATTGTCTTTTCATTGAAACAGTAAAAGCCTCAGCTTCCATAAGGAGATTCATTTGTCACTGAATTCCTTCGTATTGACTCCATGAGCCCAATGGTAGTGAAACCTATTTCATTTTTCACCTACAATCAGATACACTAAGACACTTATCACAGAGTTAGCCATCTGATTTGAAACCTAATTGAGAAAATAATTAGTTAAATTGAGAGAGCCCTCTCAGGTTGAAGAGGCTAATCCTCAGTCAAAAGTTGGTTTGAAAGAGTTACTCTAAGTTTCCTGGTGGAGCAGCCCATCACTACCAATTTAGAGATATAGGCAGATTGGTAAAAGATATTTTTTTGTTGGTATGAGGTCATGGTTTTGATTCATGTGGAGGCTATTTTTCCTCACATAAAAATTTTGGTCCCCCACGAGGAGGCGACATGGCACTCCCACATTGGCCCTCCACAACAAAACCGTAGCAAAAAAAAAAAGCCACGTGTCACCAATCAACTCATGCCAAGTTTCAACCACTCATTGGCCAACAAAGGTACAGTCAAAATTTCCAAGTCATGGCCGAGTCAGTGTATAGACCGCTGACTCGATATTCCTGCAACCCAAAATTCATTTTTTTAGTTATTTCAAAAAAACGAAAAGAACATGATTCTAGGAGCATTCAAAGTCAAATTTTAGTGAAACTAATTGTGTTGGATTCAGACAGATGAGATATACGCTTTGGAATTGGTTTCAATCTTATCCAATAATTTTGAATTTTGAGAATTTTCTTGATCCACGAGATCATGGACAAGGGTGGAGCGCTAGAGAAAAAGGAAAAACACAGTTACAAAATTAGACTTTCATTAAAACTTGAAAATATTAAAAACCAAATTGTGATAAATGACAAACCACCATCCTAGTCTAATTGTAATTTGTAAAGTGGCAAGGCAGTGCAACGATCCATGTTGCTTTTGGTAGTTGCAGATTCAACACAATTCAGTAGCTTTTGCAAATTTGGTTTATGATCTATTTTCAAAGCATTAAGTGTGTGGAAAAAAGGTCTCATGCTAAAAATTGGTTAGAAACACAATGAAGAAGGTATCGCTTTCCAAACAGGTAAAATTGCATTGTAGTTTTCTTCCTTGAATTTGTTTTATTAATATTATTTCTAAGTTTTTGTGTATATTTTAGATGAAGAGAGAATAATCATATCTCTCTCTCGAAAGAATTACATTTTATTGTAGAAAAGTGATAATTTTTTGCAGCTTGCAGGATGATGAAAGAATATCACTATATGCATGAGTGCCTCTTTAAAGACCAAGTATCTTTCAGACATAGAATAATCATCAGATCCATTACACCATTGCTATTAAAAAAATACCAATTTTACCATTTCTACTCATTCCAAGCCTGTAATAGATCCATAAAATTCCATCTCTCTACTACCAAAACTCATTTCCCTTTGCACTATTCATATTTTCCTACCTCATTTTCACTCAGCCTTAACCCAAAAATAAAGTCATTCGACTCCCTTACAAAGTTGAGTCACCCCATTTTTTCTCTTCCTTTATGTCAAATAAACCTTGCTTCAATGTGAATATTTCATCTATATTCCTTCAAATTATTATTTTATACTCACGATAGATGATGAAGGATTCATTAAGGCCTCCCTTATAACAAGTTTTGACCCATCGACTCTGACACATCATCTGGGATTAAGAATATAGATCTTTCAAGTACCTTGAGGCTTGCATGCCTTAATGGGAAGTTCTCTCACCAATAAAAAATGGGAATAAATCAATGTCCCCTGTTTGTTGGATCTTCTAGGTGACTCAATTGCGACACATGTATTTGTACCTAGTGAGATGTACATAGGCATCTTAACTCTCATTGACATCAATGGTGAGTAGTCTCATGTTAGTTAATGGCATTCATTAATGGCCAGTAATCCAACAATTTATTTTCTATGTTAGACATAGGCACATACATTCACATAGATAAGAATTATGCCAATGAGTGGGAATGAATAAATACTATATGATTTTAGCAGTTTGCAATAGGACTCAATTCAGAATTAAATAGTCGTAGCAATAAAGATTCCAACTTCGGATCATATTTATCTTTTATTCATACAACTAAGAGAAAGAAGAAGCAGATCAGTTTCTTTTAGTTCACATTCCATGATCCAGCAGTAGCAACCACACTCGTATATATACATAGTTTGTCCACTTTTCAGGTAAGTGAAGGTATTTTGTTTCTAATCTTTAATCGTATAATTCCTTAAATACTAAAATTGTGATATTGGAAAATCCCTCACCGATTTATATTCCTTTTCTCATTTGCCAAAAACTGAAAACACCTTTAGTTGGGGGGAAGGGATATCAATTCATGTTCACATTTCATGTCACATGTCATATTTCATTTCATCTTAACCAACATATTTTTCCCAATCAACTATTGTTGCATTTTGATTCCAAAAGATTAAATGTTTTGCAATGATCAATTGATGAGCACATTAAATGTTTCATAGTCACTATGGGAACTTAAAAAGGGAATTATCAATGTTTTCAAATATTTTGATGCAACAAAAATAATATAAGTATTGTTACACAAGAACCGATACTCATAAATTTTTGTTGTCACAAAAGAACCAACCATAAAAAATATGTTGCAATAAAATGTATTTCAAGGTACACTTTGCAAAGAGAATAAAGTTGTCAAATGATATGATTATGAAAAGATTAAAAGAGAATAAATACAAATCCAAATATTATATATAGAAAAACATTTCAATAAGATCAACTTATGATTAAAGGAATCAATGCAATAGTTGCATGAGGACATGCAACATCTTCAGTTGGGGGGTATGTTGAGCCTCCAAAATGTCATCCACTTTTACCCTCATTTCCATCATTTTACCCTCATTTCGTAACGCTGTAAATCTATAAGACTTATATTAGTAACCATTCTCATGACCATAGATTTTATCATTATTATTTTCCAAGTCATTAATATTGAGTATTTTAAGTGAATTTATGATTAAATATTGGGAAATTAACATGTTTTCTTATATCTATAAAAGTGGTATGTGTTTTGTTATATTGTAGGCCTACTTGGATATTCTAGAAGGATCCTATTTGGCCACCTAACTACAAATTCGAATTTCAAATTCCAACTCATGAGGATTTTTAGAATATTTGAGGAATATTTGGATCATTAAGTTAAGCACATTCAAAGGAGAAGAATCATGGATGTTTTGATATGTGTCCTTATCAGAACTATGAGAGAATTTGGAGAGGATTTGTATCATGTATTTTTAGATGATTGGTTGTAACCACAAAAGATAAATGTGGATTTTAGGAGAGATTTGAGGGATCTCTATTTATTGATCAGTTATCCTCAATTTTTGTATAAATAGGGGTGCATCCTTCAAAGGAGCCCATCTATCTATCTAATAATTCCATTCAACAATTTCATTATTCGAATCAATAAAATCAAATTTCATTTCAGCATATGTGATTTTCTTTCCAGCAAGTGTGATTTCGATTCTGCAAGTGTGATTTTGATTTCAAGAAAGTGTGATTTTAAATTCTGCAAGTGTGATTTCATTTATGAAAGTGTGATTCTCTTTTCAAGAAAGTGTGATTTCCTTTATGCAAGTGTGATTTCAATTTCTTTATGTTGGTTTGGATTGGATTGATTTGATTTCTTAGTTTCAATTGCATTAGCTTAATCTATTCATGATAATCACCTAGTAAATATCGTACACATATACCTCGTTAGTTCACAAACCCTGGGTTGAAAAATTAAATGACATGGATTTAAATTGAAATTAAATCACCCTACACTTGTACAGGAAGCAATAAAATAAACTATGATACATTCTTGTGCCCAACATTGATCTTGCACTTTTTACTAGAAAATCAAGAATGGAAAGACCAGAAGTGATTGGTTGTTTAAAGGTAACTGACTGCTACTTGTTACTAATGTGTTGTGGATCATCTCGTATATCCTTTTCTAGTTTGTCTTGAAAATTGAAAAATAAAAAAAAATTGAAATTCCGAAAATGCATATGATATAGTATAATGTTTTATGTTGTATTATATAAAAAAGAGTATCCTTACAAGCTCGATATAAATTAAGTTTATTATTAAACTTTATTTAAATGTATGATCGGGTCTTATGCTTAAGTTTTGAGCAACTTCCCGAGTGGAAGTCGTGATCATTGAAGAAGATCTTCCGACGCATAACTACGGGGGCGCAAAAAGCTCGTGCGTTATCCAATTTGGCACCCCTGCAGTTGATTGGTCAGATCGCGGGTGAGCCGTGATCGACGGTTGGGATCCAATGCAGGGGTGCCATGCGAAGTTCTCCGCCGTACTCTAGGACCCCCCGCGGTGACGTCATCAGATGAGGTGGAAGACAGCTGTCATCCTCTTTCAACGGCTTTTTACACGTCATTTCGGCATTTAATGCGGGTTTTGCAGCTGTTAAAATGTTCTTTTGTCTCATTCTCACTTATTTGTGATTGTTTTTCCTTCTCGCCACCTTTTCATTGATTCACTGCCCCTTGAATTTTTTCCATTGTCTGTCAGCCATGGAAAAACGAGTCTCTCAAGCTGGTTCATCAAGCCTCAATTCCCTCCTGGACAGTGAAAAAGATGTCCAGGATACCATGTCATCTGTCAATCATTCCTTGTTGTATCACCAAGTGACCCTAAATGATGAGAAATCCCCAGTGTTTTCCGCCATGAAGAATTCCGGTGTCTTGTCCGCCTGTATCCCAAAAGCCCACTTTTTTCCTAAGTTCATCTCATGGTTGGTCTCTTCAATGTACCTTGGTAAGTGTTTCATAATGAACTCGCAGGGAGAAAACGTTTTGCAGGTATCGACGCAATTAATTCGACAAGCATTGTGCTTTCCCGAAAATGAGTCACCATTGCAATTTTCTGAAGACTCATTGGCTCGTTATTTTGAAGACCTTTCAAATGAAGAATTCAGTCTGTGCATGTCATACTTGAGATCAAATTCAGAAGAGGCTCGGCTGGAAGGAGAAGAATTTAGTTTGGAAGCGTTCGTTGCTGAGTATAGACCAATTCTAAGTTGCATTGCGGAGATTTTGGGTAAAGACAGTGACCAGACAGTTGATAAATCAGTCTTGGGAATGTACGCGCTCATGATGAAGCCATGAGTTGTTCTCTACATTCCATCTTTCTAGCAGGAGATTGTAAATTCTCAGTTGATGGCCTTTCCTCTGACAGGTTACTTTAGATTCCCATCATTGATTGTTCACTTATTTTTATATCAGAATGTCGAAGAATTTATGAGTCTGGGATTGAATATAGTTGATGTTAATAAACAAAAGCAATCTGTGTTATTTTGGACTGATATGACTAGAAAAGAAGGAAATGAAGTAGGGCTATTTGAGTTTGCTAGTCATTATATGCCTATTGCTTATAGAATTTTGAATGGAGTTCCTCCTCCATGTTTCCTACCAAAATCCCGGGAGTTCCTACAGCTAGGTCCAAGTTGCAAATTCGAAGATTGGTTTGTGTTTGAAGAGTATTCAGAAATAAGGTTGTATGGAGCTAGCATCGAGCCCTATAGGCTCCCAACTTTTGTACCCATGCGGCTTTTCGCCTTGGAATTCATAAGACAGAGCCTTAATGTGGATCAGGTACACTTTCTTCCCATGAAGAAAGGTTTTATGTTTAAATTTCCTATGAGTGTGGGACCTTTCGTGGTCAATATGAGGCAATCTTTTGATGAAGTTTCTAAAATGTTGGAAGAGACACATTTGCTACTAGGAGAAAAATGGTCTTATGATCCGCATGGAGTAATTTCCCAGAGAAGAATTGAGAATGGATATTCTGCGTTTTCTCATGTAAGCAGACCTGATCAAGAGAAGCTGGCAAACCCAGGCGAAATAAATACATCAAAAACGAGCATTCAAAAACCTGTTATTACTGAAAGGGCAAATAAAAGAGGTAGGGGAGATGTTGTTGAAGTAGATGATGAACAGACCAGGGAAGAAAAGAGAACCAAATTGGCTGAAGATCATTCTTCCAACTCACCTGGCTTTACCTTCCAGATCAATGAAGAACAAAATGTCCCCTCTTCTCCTAGAATACATGAACTTTACTCAGAGAAGATGCCTTCAGTCAAACAAATATTTACACAGATTGAAGAAAGAAATCAGGGGATAAAAGCTAGTGTAGAAGCTCAGGCAGAGCATCACATATCTGCTGATCAGACTAGGTTATTGACTGTAATGGACCTTGAAAAGGATCAATTTAGGATGGCTCTGACACATCCAACTGGGATGTCCCTTGGATCTTCGAGCAGTTTTAATGAGGTAAACATAACTATGGATGTTAAAAAGATCCCATTGTGGGATAAAATGAATCTTCATATGCAGACTGGGCAGTTAATTGTAAATGATTTAACCAAGACTAATGTCACAGCAGTTAAGGCTGAGAACATGCTTGCAAAAGTTATTAAACAGTTCAAGATAGAGAAAGCTAATTCAAGAGCCTTGTCAATTCAAAATGAAGAATTGAAGAAGATCATTATGAAAATTGGTGTAGATCCTAATGATAAAGCTGCAATTCAAAAGCTCATGAAAAGTGCAGAAATAGAGATATCCTCATTGAGGAAAAAGCTAAAGTTACCAGCTGCAGAGCATTCAATGGTTGCAGAAGTAGCAGAGGTGGAGAAAGAAAAAGAGGAGTTGCGTCAGCAATTGTTGCAGAAGGATGAAGAATTGACTAAAGTAAAACAGACTGCTATTTCATTACAGAACCATATTGAAAATCATACTTGCAATTTTGTTTTTACAGGTGATGCTAATTCTGATCCCCAAGCTCAGATTGTACAGCTCAGTACAGAATTGAAGATGGAAAAATGAGATCGTAAGCAGGCTCAATTAGAATTGGAAATGGCTACCAAGATCATGCAAGCATGGGAAGATAAAGCAAATGAGAACAAGCAGAAATTACAAAAGGTTGAAGATGAAATTAAAGATCTCAAGGAGAAGTTAAAGGGTAATACCTTGCTTATAAAAGCTAAAGATATCATTTGGGGTGAGATTATTTCAGAGATGAAGTCAAATTGGAATTCCCTGAATATAGTTGCTCAAGAGAAAAGCCTCATCTCAGAGCATGAAAAGGAGATATTATTTGAAAAGCAGACGGCCATTAAAAGAGCAAATTGGGCTAAGAAGTTTATAAATTTTATCAATTCCAAATCAGACGAAGAATTAGAAGATATTGGAATACAAGACAGATATTTTCATGCTGAGGAAATTAATAAGATGATAATTAAGAATGATCTTCGGAAGGTTGCAGGGAAAAGGTTACTGGAAATTAAAGAGGCGGTAAAGAAGTTTGATATATCATTTGACAAATTGACCAGAACATGTTTGCCTTCATGCTGGACTGAGAAAGGAGATATCATGTCGTGGAAGTTTTATGAAGATCAGTTAACATTTGCAAAAAATAGGGCAGATAATAGGCACGAAAAGTCACAGATCTTGAAAGGAGAAACTGTGTTTAACTTTCTGCATAGGCATTTCAATTTGCTATGGATGGTGAAGACCCTCTTTACAGGAAAACCTACATACAGTCAAGTTGTGGCGTTCAGAATAGAATATAAAAGTTTCAAAAATTCCTCGACAACTCGAAATGAGCTATGGAAGAAGTGCAAGACATTTTCATTGGACTCAACAAAAGAGGTCCTTGCGGCTCAACCAAAAGTAGTCGTTGATTCAGAAACCGCTTCAGGACCAGCTGTTCTCATAGACTAGAAGTTTTCAAATTCTCATTTTGTTATTCCTCAAAATTATGTAATAGGACTTTTTCGAGGCATGTGCCTCCATAATAGTTAGTAGTTTAAGCAGTTAGAGTTAGTTAGAGCAGTTAGAATTAGTTTCATTACTGGAAACTGTCTTGTGATACTATATTTAAAGACAATTTGAAGAAAGATGATGGTTCCGAGTTTTGAACCTTGAAGCCAAATTTTGTACTGGAAAATACTGAATCAATGAAAAATTTTTGCATGTTTCTATCATTCTGCCTATGCTGAATAGTTTCCCAGTTTTCATTATGTTTTCATGTCTTTGAATAAAATAGAGTAATTTGAGCTGCGGGTCTCTGGATACATGTGTATTTAAAAGTTAAATAAACCTTAATGGGCGCTCCTCTATTTTAACCTTATCATTGCTTACTTCTTCAGGGTTTTATAATGATAGATTCTGTTTCGAACAGCATATCAAATTGGAATTCTTTTCTTTCTTGTTTCTTTCGTTCATTCACTTCAGCATAAAAAGAATATGGCATTGCAGAACATTCATGGGTTTAATATTTGAAGATTATAATTAATGTTTGAAGATTTATAAAACAGAGATAGTTATTACATCTGTTTGTGACATAATTTAATAATGTCTTGAGCACAAATTCCTTTACACAGCAAGGAATTGTTTCTCAAGGGAACAACAACTAAGAAAAGGGTGTTTATGAGTTGGATCATGCTTTCCATTAGACTAATTTTTTTCTTTTTTAAAATAATGTTATAATTCCAACGCTTCCAATAAGATGCTACTCATTTTGTACATGAGTAATAAAAATAATTAGCAGAAACTTCTAAAATTAAGGGGAAAAAAAGAAGAGGGAAACATGGATTGATATGTAGAATGGGAAGGGGTATAAAATTAGGGAATACAGAGGGAAGAAAAAACTAGGGATAGGGATAAATCTAATGAATGGGAGGTGTATAATTAGTAAAATTGAATGGCACGAAAGAATAGGGACAGTGTAATTTAAATAAAGGGAAGGAATAAAAATAGGCAAATATATATGGGATGGTAGAAATAGGGATAGGGGTTAAATTTTCATGGGAGAAAAGGGAAGAAAGAAGTGGGAAATAGAGCGCCAAACATAGTCACTGAGCTTTGAAAATAATTCCTCTATTTGGAATAATGTTGTACCTGTGAGAAGTGAAATTAATTAAAGTTGGAACTTTTTGTTGACTACAAAAAGATAAGACACATCATCTACCTTGAACTTTGGTAAGGGAAATAATTATATTGATTTCTTTCTGCTGCCACCAGAATCACTTGTAGAGACTTGCTTTTTCTCAGAGACAGATTAGAAATGCATAATAATTCAATCAATGTTCCCATTTTATTACAAAGAATATAATTTTTATTCTAGTAACCTGGTTTTCAAGAAGATCCCTTGCTTAACTATGCCAACAAGTTGGTTTTCACAGCTACACAATTATTATTTTTCTCTGTTTTCTAATTCTTTCTCTCTCTCTCTCTCTTTTTCTTTATTTTTATTTTTATTTTATTTTTTTAAGAAACAAAGATTACAATATACTCATAGTAGGCTCAATATCTATTTTTCCTACCATTTTCAATTTTTCATGTTTCTAAACTTGTTTGATAAACTCTTCCTTGGTAATGGTTCATTGATATAACCTAATTTTGTGCCCATTTACCAAGAAAACAGTCTCGTGCTCATCAATTCTTTTAATTTAAATAGCTCCATTATCGAAGTCATTAACTACCTGATATGTCCCTAGCCATCATGTTTGTAATTTCCTCTTCAATTTTTTAAATTTTGAATCATAGAGGAGTACCCAGTCACCTGGCCGAAACTACTTCTTCTTAATCAATTTTTCATACCACTTATTCTGCTACAATTGGATCAATATAGTTTGTTGAATGACATCTCTCCTCATCTCATCTAATTCACTCAATTGCAACATATGATGTTGTTGTTCCTCTGAAATATCTAAGCCCAATTGAATTGTTTTCCTAAATGTATTGATCTGGAATTCAATCATTGGGAGGACCTGCTTTCCATGAGTACTATCATTGAAATTTAATATTACACTTTAGAAGAAGTTTTAAAGCACAAAATATGTGTTGGTTGAGGAATCTGAGTCAATCATGAAGAATTATGTCTAGGAAGTGGTGCCTAGACCCAAGGTCAAGTTCGTGGTCACTTAAAAATGGATCTCCAAAATTAAACATGGAGCTGACGGAAGTGATAAAAATACAAGGCAAGGTTCGTGGCTCGTTGTTTCTCTCAGAAGGAAGGAGTTGACTATGATGAAATATTTGCACCAGTTTCTTGATACACCACTATTTGATCCATAATTTTTCTTTTTTCCAATCAAGGATGGCGCCTACATCAAATGGACATCAAGACTACATTTTTACATGGATCACTTAAGGAGGAAGTCTACTTGGAACAATCTCGGGGGTTTGAAGTGCAAGATAGAAGGACACATGTATGCATGTTGAATAAATCCCTCAATGGGTTAAATCAAGCACCCAGGGATTGGTATGAGAGGATTGATAGCTATCTTATGAGGCTAGGATTTAGAAGGAGCTATGTTGATCCAAATTTATACTTCAAGGTTGAAAAGTACATGCCACTTATTTTGGTATTGTATGTTGATGATATATTTCTCATTGGTGCGAACACACTCATTTATCAATTAAAGAGGGAGTTGGTTTCCGAATTCGAGATCAAGGAACTAGGACTGATGCATCACTTCCTAGGCTTGGAGGTTTGGAAAAATAGAGGAAATATTTTCCTTTCTCAAGGGAAATTCATTGTGAATTTGTTACAAATATGTGGCATGGTGGAATGCAAGTCTGTGTCTACTTTGATAGAACTAAATTTCAAGAAGCTATGTGGAAGCGTTGTTGGACCAAAACTGGCAAAACCTTATGAATATAAACAACTTGTTGGGGCCTTGATGTTCTTTGTGAACAACCGACCAAATATATTCTTCGTTGTAAATAGTTTGAGTCTATTTATGGTTGAGCCTTATCATGTACATGGGGTTGTTGCAAATAATACTCTAAGATATATTCATAGCACTATCAACTATGTACAGAGATATACTTTCAGGAATTTAAGGTTACACGGATATTCTAATGTTGACTTGGCTAGCAGTGTGATGGATACAAAACACACATCTAGATGTTTTTTTTCTTTGGGATCTAAAACAATTTCATGGATGACCTGATAACCATTTTTTTTCTCTAAGTACCACAGAGGCTGAATATATTGAAAATAGTATGGATTGTTGTGATGCTATTTGGTTGAGGAAGCTCTTCATTGAGACAATTGAGCATGTGCTAGATACCTCCATTATTTATTGTGATAATCAAAGTGAGATTCATCTCTCAGAGAATCCTATGTTCCACGATCGATCCAAACATATTGATATCAGGTACCACTTTATCTGGGATATAGTATAGCGGGGAGTAATAAGACTCCATCACATCAGGACAAATGAAAATGTTGCTCACATTTTCACAAATTATTTAGGAAATTCCAATTTATTAATCTTTAGAGAGATACTTGGAATTGTGGAAAGACCCTCTCATGAGGGTCCCGCTTGAGTTGGACATTGAGCTCTGGGAGCTCCTGGGGGGGTTGGCGTACTTATTAGAGCTATATGAGCACAAGGTGAGTGGTTCAAATTCCCATGTGGAGTATATACCCGAGCATGATTAAACACAGGGTTAGTGGTTCACCTTCCCCTATGGAGGACACTATTTGAGCATAGGGTGAGTGGTTCACCTTTCCCTATGGAGTAAATTATATGAAAATAGGGTGAGTGATTCACCATCCCATGTGGATGCCCTAACATAAATCCCACCCTTGAAGTCTAAGACTCTTGGTAAGTACCTAGCATTTGGCCAATGAGTTGGGAAAAGAGATTAGGGTTAATTAGTACTATCGATGGATGCATTAGGTACTATTTTATTCCCTATGACTAGGATGCATGATGTTCAACAACTTGATCTCTTAGGATTCGTCTTGGTATGGGTTCTTGTCCCTTAGACATGAGGACTTACCTCTGTCATTTTGGTGAGGTTAGAAGGGTCTTGTGACCCACCGTCTTTCAATCCTTTCTTATTGATCTATAACATCAATTTTCCGTTGAGACGAGGCAAGTTGTAGAAATGGTACACGATGGCGCGCATAGTTGTGGATGGATGTGGTCAATTGGAATTATTCCCTAGTTGATAGGGAGTGTTAAATAGTAAAAATAGGGATACTACCCCATTCTAGAAGCCCCTCCTTTGATGGCTCTTTTCACAATTGGATTCCCCTTGTTGGAATCTCCCTTCACTTGGAAAATTAGAATATTTTCTCACCTACAAATGCCTCAAAATCAAGTCGACCTCAAGTTGCCCCTCTTCAAGTTGTCCCTATGATGATTAAACATTTCCCCTTAACCCCAAGTTGATCCATATAAATATGAATTCATTTCACCTCATTTGGCATCTCATATCATCACAACATCTCTTATTTCTTGATTGGTTTGTACATCATCTAAAGCAACTCCTTTTCCACACATGCGAGGACCTCCTTGGGCATATTTAACTTCTGCATTGACTTTATTATGAAACAAACTTTGACTAACACTGATATAGGATTGAGGGAGACCATTTGACTATGTTTTGACTTAGAGAGACTCTGTTTAGGTAAGCTACATCTTTTGGCACACATTCCAATTTTTTTTGGGCAGGCTGACCAGGGTTGACCATAGGCAAACCGAAGAATTTGACTCCAAGGTGTTGAATTTGGCTGATCGAGTTTTGATATCTATTTAGGGATAAATTTGACCTGATAAATAGGCTAAATTCCTCGCTAGTTTGACTGAGATAATTGGAGGAAATTTGGCTATTGTTTGACCACTATTGACTGGACTGGCTAGGGCATGTTGACTGGTGTTGACTAATGTTGAATTGTTGACCAAATTGTTTTGATCCTCATCTTATTATTTTATCTACTTCATTGGCAAGTCAACATTTGGACTATGAATATTGTACTAAATTGGATTTTCTCTCTCTATTGAACATTTGATATTGACTGTTAGGAAGTATTGGTTGAGTTTTCCTCCTTGTGGGGTTTTTCCCTAGCGTTAGCCTAAATATATGTGTTCATTTTCTTGGCTTGTATTCCTTTGCATATGGTTGATGGTTTTCTATCTACAGATACTGTATTTTTGAGTTTAATGTGATTTCTATTGAAATCTAAAGTGAAATTGTTATTGGGCTAATAAGAGATTGAAGTAATTGTTGCAAGCATAGAACAAACCATAAGTATTTACAAAAACTCATCTATATTTGCATCCAAATCATGTTTAGCCTTATTTAACATGTTACAACATCACCAATACCTTGCGGATGGAATTTGGGAGGTGCAAAGACCTCATAGAATCTTTGACCTAGTTGTTGTAGCAAAACTGCATTATTTTGTAAATTAGATTTTGATGTTTCAATGATTTATTTCAGCTACAAGTTTGTTTCTAATTCACAATAGAGTATATATTCTTATATTTTATCATGATTGAATTGGTTTTTCTCCTTTTCCTACAGATAGAGTACATTTTCTTGTTGTCCTTTCTTTCTTACAATTTGAGAATTTCTTGTAACATAGACAACATAATGGTCTTTTTGTAACTTAGTACATATTCATTTGCTTTCACTTGCACAATATCAATGAAATAAGAACACTTAACATGATTCACACATAGCGTCGATCACTCTTAAGTTTGTATGAACCTTAGGTTGACAAATAAAATTGAGACCATTAGGAGTTGGAACATTCTTGCTATAATATTGAGGGCCATCAAAAAATCTTACCTTGGCCAAATATGTTATTTTCAAATATTATATTTTATTCCACAGAATATTTAGTTTATTTCCAACATGATGTTGTGTTAAGAGCGCATAGATAGAGATAAAAAAATGAAAAAAATATATATTGAAACAAAAAAAAATACGTATTCTTCTAGTGATGGAATTGTAATCCTAGAGTAGGAACACTTGGATGTTGCCTCTAAACTATTGTAGCAACCATGTATCAATACAAAACTTGTAGATTTCTAAATAATATTCCCAAAACATATGTGTATCTACTCTCAGATGGCTAAAAAGCACATAGATCCTAGTATATTTTCTCTCAAATAGCTCTAAATCAATCAATTTCCACTTGGGTATGATGAAAATAATAAATCTACAACTAGTTCTTCTATATTTAAAAAAATGGGCATTTGAGTAGGAAAGAATAAGTTGAATATGCTCCAAAATTCTCTAAACTGAACTTATCTTTGAATGACCCAAAACCATTGTGGTTTTTTTATTTTTCATGTTAATAATCCCTCAATCCATCTATATCATTACTAGTCGCTAAGTCTTCATGACGCTCACACAAGATTCATGGCACCCACATTATTGAAGTCACAAGAGTGGAAACCTTGTCTTTTAAAGGCATGAGCTTGTTGATATGACTTCGAGAATGCTAGATTTGATACCGTATGATGATAGCATGAAAATATAAAGAAAACTAAGATTGCATTAATAATTAGAAATAAATTTTTTTCTTATAAAGAGTTACAAACTAGTTCATCAATCCACCTTAGGAATGTGGGGTAGGATAAAAATCTCACAAAGTCAAATAAAGCATAAAAACATAAGATAACCTGAAGTAATGTTTTATCTCTAATATCTAGTGGAACAATATAATCTGATATTTAATTTAACAAAGGAACCAATATTGACCTCTAATATTTTTGAAGCATACATGTTCATTTGTCCTTAATATCATGCATAAATTTGTTCTAGAGTTATTTTTGTTGTAGAAAGAATGTATGTATTTCTATTCCATCAAAATGAGAAGTATTTTTCATTGCATAATTATTTTCTTCCACTTGTTACTTGAAAGAAACATTTGAAAGTCTATATTTATCTTCATGACTAGAAGCATATACTTGATGCGTGTTTTTCAAAACTAGTACTTTCTTAAAAGGAGGAGCTTTTTTTGGAAGATAAACCTTGAGAATACTAATTTCCCTCATTGACTTTTTCCTCCTTTCAATACTTCAACTCTATTCTATTTTTATGTATTTTCTTTGTACAAATTTTTCATGGTAACAACTCACATGCGCAATGCTTCAATTTGCTTCTTGTTGCATTTGTGTCATAGTTGTAGAAACTTTTAATTCCCTATTTTACTGATAGAAGCTAAATTGGTGAAATCTTTGAATGTGATGCTTGTTTTTTTTTTTTTTTGTCTTGTTGGTAATGTTTCCATCATAGTCATGCATACAAGTATGTATTACATGTTTTCCATTTACTTGATTCAAATATTATTGTTGAATATTGATTTCCCATGCCAATATTTGTTAGTGCACTAATTGTGCAAAGTTAACATTGATATTATTTTTTTATTTGTATCTATCTAACATATAATACAATCTTAGGATAATAAACGATATTATGATTAATGAGTAAAATTTTCATGTTAATTTTAATGAAAAATAAGGCTTATATTTCCCTAGATTGAACAATAAGGAATGTCTTCATCTAGATTTCCCTCTTTATGTGATTCATTTTTTTCTCAGTGAAAGTATAAAGCTTTGATATCATAGTTGGATGTCATTTCCATCTTGAGTCAATGTAAGCTTCTATCACATGGGATTAACTTATTAACTAATAGCATAGAACATTGTCTCATATTTAGGGTTTAGAAATATTTTGAATGTAATTGAGTTGATATAATCTATGGTTCAACCAACTAACTTTTTTTGGGCGTAGTGAGAGGAGAATTAACAATGAAAAGATGTTTGTATTCATGTTTTGATTTATGGAAGTGAAGAATATCATAAGGGAGCATGGTGATATATCTTTAACCCTTGTTACTTATATGATTTCTTAATGAAAGCTACAAGTGTAAACAACATATCTGAGCATAGGGGTCTCATACTTATTTTAGAATCACTAAAAAGCATTGTTCCCTTACATTATTAGTTGCATTATCATCTATTAGGCCATACATACATTATTCATTCATTTTCAAATAAAAACATGGGGAGAACCATGCATCATCACTGATAAAAATACATGCTTATAACCATCATAATAACCACAGAAATATGAAGGATACATCAGCCATAAAATACACATAATAACAAGAATTTTTACCCATCAATACAAGATGAAAAGAGCTCTTATTTCCATAAGCAAAATGAAACCAGGTTTGGGACTTCCATGTTCCACCCGACCATAGACATGGCTGAGCCAAATCTCACTTCATCTAGTCACCCCTGTGCCATATTCCAAGCATGAATGTGGGATCTCATCAAACACATCAATCAAAACCAAACCAGGGCTTCTAGAGGCAAAACCGCCTCAACCCTCAACCAATGATTCCACCTCAAAGTTAGACATCACAACAATCACGGATTGGTCTCTACCCAAGTTTTCCAGGCTTCAGAATGTTTGTTCCAAAAAAGGCTCCAAGACTAGTAACTCAACCGTAGTTGTTTCTAGGCTCCAAGAATAGTAACTCAACCAACCTAGGGATCCAGAGTGTTTTTCCAACCAAGGCTCCATGACTAGTAACTCCACCCAACAGTTGTCAGTTGGAATCCAGAGTTTTTGTTCAGCCAAGGCTTTAGGAACTAATAACTCAACCCATAGCTAAAGGAATCATGAGAACCAACTAGAAAACAATCATGGAAGTAAACCCACAACACCATGGTTATCCAAGAAATGGAAAGGCTAGGAAAATCCACTGTCAATATAGGAAATACTCCATGCTAATGACATATCATGACCAAGAAACCACATGCATACACCCTACATGCCAAAACTAGTGAGGAAAACATATGTGCAACTTGATAACTACAATCAAAACCCATTGTAGTTGTTGATCTCGATGTCTTCTTGCGCTTGGTGCTCTTCCTTTGCATTCTTTCTCCAAATCACCAAGTATCCACACTCTCCAAGAGTGATCCAAGAAAACTCTAAGTATCCAAGAGTATGAGAGAGAGAGAGAATACTAAGAGAGCTCCAAAAATGCACTAACAAAAGTACCAACTGATCCTCGAAAGCCTTTTTATTAATGAGGATTCTATTTTCTTCATTTTCCTCCTCACATGCAACATGTGACCTTTCATCTCCCTTTTCTCTTATTTTCCATTATTTTCATAAATAAAATGCCAATAATGTCTATTTCCTTTCAAAATCCTTTTCCATTGCGTTTTCCAATTTCCTTTAGCCATATTAACCAAAATGAACACTCACTAGGATTTTTTTCCCACCATTCATCTTGGAATACATGTCCCATCAATTGTGGTTATTAATTTTTCCTTTATTAACTATTATAACTTGTACTTTTCACCATGGTTGTTACAGAACGCTCCCCCTTGGGGGAACACAGTCCTCGGTGTTCAATGATGCCTACAACCAACAAGACCGTTGAAAGAAAAACATAATTCCCATGAAGCTTTATAACACATCTTGTTGCAGTATTTACAAAGAATAACCTGCTCAAAAGAAAAAACCATCATGACAATCATACTGTGTACTGGATCAGTATAACACATCTCATTACGATATTTACAATAATATGCACATGTGCACATTTTCTCAACTAGCAAATAAATGGATATGATGCTTGCATCCGCAACAAGGGAATCAAGAGGTTCTCACCTCCACCCTCAAAGTAGTACCAGGATTCACTTCCTTCCCAGGAAGTCCAGAATCCATTACCAAATTCAAAGCTACATCCAATGTCCAGCACTACAAACCTGCGCCACTTATCCTCTCAGTGAATAGTTATCGGCTCATTTTTCTAGGGAAAACTCCCAATGTGCATCTAATTCCATCTGGAAATGCTAATGAACAAAACGAATCCATCCCCGGACTTCCCTTTTCTGCTACACATCCCTCGGGCAGTCTAATCACCCCCTTCTATGCAATCACTCACCTTCCAAGTTCCACTGGCACTCTCATCTTAGGAATTCCATCCCTTAGCAAGGCTTCCTCGCATCGAAAGATACAAAAACCAAGGCATATACCTTCCTCAAAACCATCATACCAGTCATATCATGCTCATGGGAAACAATGGACACTATTGGGTACTAGTGTCCCACAATGGCCCTGCTCCTGAAGTGCTTTACCAACATACTACTATTTATTTCAATTCCTTCTATTGTTGTTGGTAATGCTTGCAATCAGTTTCAACCACTCAACCAGACATTTCCGTGTTTCTTGTACCAAGCACATAACTACCATTAGATTCAAAATAAATTGAAATAAATTCACATCATACCTCATTGGTAGATCATTAATAAGGTACAACTGCAATTCTATTCACTTCATGTCACAACAAGTCAAACCAACTGTTAGATCAAATCTTCATGTATAAACATGTCACATCCGGATATATCAAAACACAACCATCATAGGTAAAAATCATGAATCGCATGCAATCATCATAAACCACATGTAACCATCATGATTCAAAATCACAGATCACATGCATAATAAAACTGAAATAAAATATTGTTATTTATCCTTCATCAGTCCTTACTCTACCTTCTTTCTGTACACACACTGGATCGGTTTCCACACTCGGCAAGCACCGAATGCCTTTGCTTCTTTTCAATCGCATACACATACACACAATGTACACCCACACACAATGCACAACACCACGCAATACATACATCCACACTGACATATAACATATACGCCTACACCTGGTGTACAATACAACACAACACATACACCTACATCCAGTGTACAACATACACATTACATATACATATACAAAGTACAACACAACGAATACACATGTCATGATAACATGACTACACCATGCACATGCATAGTACCACATGCCCGCAACACAACATGTACCACATGTATACCAGTACCATATGCACAACATGTGCACAGTACCACCTGTACACAACACTACCTGCACAACGTGTGCACAACATCACATGTACATGGCACCACCTACACAACGCCAAATGTACACTGCACCACCTGTACAATGTGTACACAATACCACATGTACACAACACCACATGCACAACATGTACACGACACCACATGTACACCGTGCCACATGCATGACATGTACACAACACCACCTGCATACAACACCACATGTACAACATGTACACAACACCACAAGTATAATCATGCACACAAAACCATATGTACATAGCACAATATGTACAACACACACACAATACCACATGTACATAGCACTACATATATAGCATGTACATAGCACCATATGTACACAACACCACATATTCAACATGTGCACAACACCATATGTAGACAATGCCGCATATCCAACGTGTGCATAGTACGGTATGTACACAACACCGCATATCCAACATGTACATATCACCATCTATACCTAGCACTACATATCCAATATACACACAACACCATATATACAATAGTCAGTCAATATCATATGTACACAATACTACATATGTTACATGTACACATCACCATAGGTACAATCACTAAATATACAACATACGCAACATATACATAACAGTAGTATTGCACATCCATAAACCACAGACTGACCCCACAAGCAACCTTTCTTATAGTGTCTTTCCACTATCCATGTTCATCCTAGAATTCTTCATATCACACTACTTTCACTTCATTGATGTACCCCTTAGCATTACCTGTCCGTAACATAAACATAGGCATAATACAAGCATATAATGTCAATTCATTTCCACATGATGCTGACCTCATAGATATGTCAGATTTACTCTTCTCACTTGATTCCTCATAAGACTAAGAACATCTTCATGCCATTCACCCGCATAAGCAATCATTCCTCCACAAGAATGATCCCTGGCAACCCTGTCAGACAATGACATATATATATATATATATACACACACACACACACACACTAGTACCAAACAATCCTAACGACCCTGTCAATCAACAACACATAAATACATACATATATGCATATATAAACATCAACATAAAGCAATCGTGATCCCATCAGACAATGACATGCATATATACATATGTAGGCATTATCACAATCATGATCACAACATAATTACCAGATATCATAAGGTAAAATTTAAGATAACTCCCTTTATGCATGTATAGTATGCACAAAATTGAGAATGATAGATACCAACATAGCCAAGTCATCTAACACCTCAAATACATTCACTTTACCCTTTCTTGTTATCTTTCTCATGACTTTCCTTCCACCATCCATTTACACCAATGGACTCAACCAATCCAACCAATTGTCATGCGCTTACCTTTAGTTTCCCTTATACATGCATCGAGCTTCATCTGAGCCTTGCATCACCTACTAGGTTTCATTGAGCTCTCCCATTAACTTCTGCCTTTCCCAACCAATGCCCAAGACTCAAAACATAAAAGGAAAAAAAAATAAACAAAATAATAAAACCATGGAAAACCAATAGCAATACGACACCATGAATAAAGTGGCATGATCATGCACTAGACACAATCAAGACCGCAAATCAAACACAAACAAATAAAAAAGACCGAAGGCACAAGAATAGCAACAAACACTATGACTAAATCCCCATGGTTCCCAATACTTCCAAAGGAAATATCAACCCAAGAATTCTTCAATATTCCATGGTAGTCTCTTTCTATGCAATCCCCTGCATCATACTTCCATAAACACATAATTGTCATTGCATAAATAAACATAACAACATGCTAGTTACCTTACCTTGTTGTGCCAAACACATTGCCTTGTAACTGAACATATCCATGGCATATCTCAAGGGACTCAAATTCCCTTGATGGATCCAACTATAACTAGAAAATAGCTATTATACCTGTCAAGTACATGTTCAAGAGTATAACACATATCCACATAATGTCAAACAAAATCAAGGTTAAGAAGAATTCATGTATGCAAAGCACTTATTCACTTGGAATTAGGGTTTCCAAACATAGCCAAAGGAATTCTTACCCAATTCCTTTCTCTTGCCATTTACCTTGCTATAATGGAGTCTTACTATATACTTTCACATCACCCAATTGTTAGTTATATAAGCACATAAACTATAACCTTGTTATGCTAATACCAAGCATGTTTCCGTGCAATTGTTCACACATGTCAACCACATGTTCCAAATATTAATACAATCAAATCTATCAATTTTAAATCAACCTTTACCAAGACTAATAATCATGTCATAATCCATAGTCAACTCATAGTCATTAGACATAATGTTACAATTGTCACCTATTATACTCAATTATATATCATCTATCTCAACACATATGTGTTAGTACAACCATCTTAAAACAAAATCATGTATTCGTTCAATCTTATAGACATGTACTCATATCATGTGATTAATCAAACATTCAAAAACAGATAGACGAAATAATAGATACCAAACACTCAAACACCAAATAAACGACATAATCAGACATTCAAACACAAAGTAGACGACATAAGAAAACTCATACCTTGATGTATCTTAAAGAGGCTATCTTATCTACAAAATCAATCTAGATTAGCACGATATAACTTCACAACATATCATTGAAACATAAATAATGTCATGATATTCATAACAATAACTAACTAATAGGTTCACAACATAATATTATAAACATTTTTCGTTCATGCGTAAAAATCACATATGTATGATCAGTATAGATTAGTACAATACAATGTCAAAAATAATTTGACTCATACCTAAATGTCATAACCATAACCATCTGCATAGGCCAATCCAATTTAGCATGATACATATAACATCAATATATGAATGTTATAACTATGATCATCAAGTTAACTAACATATAACAACAATAAGTTGACATATAACATGCTCATCAACAACATATAACATATTCATCAAGTTAATACCATGCTTGACTAACCAATGCATGTACATATAATCACACTAATTAACTAACATCTATCATGTATGTAACCATAAAATCAATACAATGAAAGACATACATATAACCATAATTCACATGACTACAATGATAAACTAGCATTTATCATATATGTAACCATAATAATAATAGAATGATAAACACATAAGTAACCCTAATGGGTACAACAACCATGAATCACATACCTGCATGCCAAGCATAAAAACGTGTATGACGATCTTCTCTTACCCCAAATTCCATTGTTGCAACATCACATTAGTGATATTCATCTCTTGCGCTATCTTAGCCAACACATTAGCATAATTACATACCAATATCATCATGATGACCTAATTTCATACAATGACCTTATGCATAAAAACCTTCACCGTGAAAATGCATGCATAACATATAGACACTAACATGCATAAAAAATGCCTATACAACTGACATGCAGTCATGGAAAACACATCCAAACAACAACATCATCAACTTCCACATTGTAACATCACTACAACCATGATCAATACCATGCAAATGCAACACATACATGGACTAATAGCATAAATAACACATATGTAACCGACTTGAATGCATCACCAACACACCACCCATATAGTCTGAGGGTTGAACCATGCTCTGATACCACTCTGTAACACCCTCTTCCAACGTATACCCAAGTAACTAGCTAATCAAGGTAAATATGTGATGGGAGACTACTATGATGAGATTCAACCTTCGAGGTGAACTTAAGGAAATGGAATCGATTGAAACACATCACACATACATTGTACATCAACAACAATACCCCTAGGACCCAACCCAACCATTCAGGCATCCTCCCCCCGGGTCCCACTAACCTTTTAAACTATTCTACCTATAGATGCATGCACAATATTGCATTTCTGCATCTGGGAAGCTATGGATGCATGCACAAGACTACATGCCTACGTCCAAGGACTATTTCCAGCAGTGTTATGCTAGAGTTTGCGGAATTTAAGGCACTTTTCAAGCCCAGAATTTCAGCCACTTCCCAGAACTTGTTGTAACTTCTGGAATCCATTAAAAAAATCATGAAAAGGATAATAAACCAAAAACTAGCTCCAATACTAAGCCTGACCATCCCCAACCAAGACTGAAATTTTGTCAAACATGTCACAAATATGAAATCTATAGGTGTAAACAACAAATATGAGAATAAGGGTCTCATACTTATCTGAGAATCACTAGGAAGCATTGTTCCCTTACATTATTAGCTGCATTATCATCTATCAGGTCATAGATAAATTTTTCAGTCATTTGCAAGTAAAAACATTTGGAGAACCATACATCATCACTTATATAATACATGCTCATAACCAACATAAAAACCACAAAAATATGAAGGATACATCGACCATACAAAAACATAATAACAATAATATTTACCCATCAATATAAGAAGAAAAGAGCTCTTATTTCCATAAGAGAAATGCAACTAGGTTTGGGAATTCCATATTCTACTCGACCATAGACATGGCTGAGCCAAAGCTTACTTCATCCAGTCACCCCCGTGCCATATTCCAAGCATGAATGTGGGATATCATCAAGCACATCAATCAAACTAAACCAGGCTTCTAGAGGCCAAACCGCCAACCTCAACCAAAGGATTCCACTCCTCATGGTTGGACATCACAACCATCACAAATTGATTCGTGAGTGTTTGTTCCAACCAAGGCTCCAAGACTAGTAACTCAAACCTAGTTGTTTCTGAGCTCCCAATCATTTATCCAACCAAGGCTCGAGGACTAGTAACTCAACCCACCTAGGTCTCTAGAGTGTTTTTCCAACCAAGGATCCAGGAGTGGTAACTCAACCCAACAACTATCCATCAGGATCCAAAGTGCTTTTCCAACCAAGGCCCCAGGAACTAATAACCCAACCCGCAACTAAATGAATCATGAGAACCAATCATAAAATAGTTAATGGAAATAAACCCACAAAACCATGGCTATCTAGGAAATGGAAAGGCTAGGAAAATCCACTCTAAATCTAGTCAATCCTTCATGAAAGTGACAGATCATGACCAATAAAGCACATGCATGCACCATGCATGCCAAAACTAGTGAGGAAAACATACATGAAACTTTGTACCTGCAATCAAAACTCGTTGTAGTTGCTGATCCCGATGTCTGCTTGCGCTTTCCTACTCTTCCTTTTCCTTCTTCCTCAAAATCACCAAGTATCCACACTCTCCAAGAGTGCTCCAAGAAAAATATAAGTATCCAAGAGTATGAGAGAGAGAGAGAATAATGAGAGAGCTCAAAAAATGCACTGACAAAAGGTACCAATTGATCCTCAAAATCCTTTTTATTAATGAGGCCTCTATTTTCTTCATTTTCCTCCTCACATGCAACCTGTGACCTTTCACCTCCATTTCTCCTATTTTCCATTATTTTCATAAATAAAATTCCAATAATGCATCTTTCCTTTCCAAATCCTTTTCCATTTCCTTTGCCAATTTCCTTTATCCATAATAACCGAAATAAACATCCGCTACGATGTTTTTCCCACCATTCAACTTGGAATATGTGTCCCATCAACCATGGTTATTATATTTTCCTTTATAAAATTTTATAACATGGAATTTTCATCAGGGTTGTTACATAAATTGGGCTCCTCTATTGGATACAATTTCCTTCGATACTCCATATCTTGTAAATATTCTATCATACAAAAATTCAACAACTATTTTCTCTTGAATATTCTTCAATGGTTGTACTTCCACCTAATTAGTGATATAATCAATATATACTAGTATCTACTTGAATCGATTAGATGGTGGATTAATGTTTCCAACAAATCCAATTCCAGATATTTTAAATGCCCCAAAGAAATTAATGGTAGCATTTGAATTTCTTATGATTGGGTAGGCTAACGTATTCTTTCAAGGACATCATAATGTCGTATATACTCTTTTTCATATTTGTGTAGTGTTGTCCAATAATATCCAATAGAGAGTATCTTCTTAGTTGTTTTTGTGGCTACAAAATTCCTGCCACGTGAATCATCATGTCTTTAAGATATCATATACTTCATCCTTCCTAATACAATTTCAAAGAAAATCTTTCATTACTTTTTTAAATTTGTGGTTATTGATTTCTTTTATCGTAAAGGTGTTTTGTAGCCCGTGTTAGCACTCCACCAGATCTCCGAGGTTGAGAAGAGACCAGCAAAGGTAACTACAAACCAATCTCTCGCCAAATAGCTAGCCCTACTAGGCATGAGAGATCTCTCTCCAAGGGATCACAGCCAAGAGGGCTAGATCAATTAGGTTTTGGGCTAGGTAAAGTAGCACAAGGGTTTTGATTGGTTGATTTGGGTTCTGGATGAGTGAGTTA
Organism: Pinus albicaulis; assembly: GCA_034641835.2. Lineage (NCBI taxonomy): Eukaryota > Viridiplantae > Streptophyta > Pinopsida > Pinales > Pinaceae > Pinus > Pinus albicaulis. The sequence goes on along the minus strand of CM076570.1, from coordinate 990,830,557 downwards.
GGTGAAAGAGGTAGCTATTTCAAGGCAAATAAGATCATAATTGAAGTCATCTAATGGGGCAAGGTACGTAAGCACTCTAACTCTTTAGGGTTATAGGGTGAGATGGATCATACTGGTGAGGTGTTAAAAAGAGCATGACAGTGCCTGAATTCCTTTTAAACTGAAGAACTGAAGAAAATTATGGTGATTCTCCAAAAATGGAGCATAAAAGATGTATTTTGCCTATCAAAATTGAGAATCAAACATGTCATAGAACTGAAATGAACATGGAAAGTAAAAAAAATTCATGCATATGAAACAAAAGAAGAAACTATGCCAAAGTATAGTACCACATGAATCCCAAAAGAATAGTTGCAACTCATCCAATATAATCCTGCCAAAATCTGAATACACTAATATCTCTTATCAATACAACATCATCCAACCTTCTCTAATGAGTGAAGAGGTCAAATATGTAGGAAAGAAACAACTTCTCCCAACCTCAGGGGTCGAATCCTTGAGTTGAGGAGCTGATCCACAAAAGGCTGAACTGAAAACCCAAAGATTAGGAAGGTCAAACAAAATCTCCCCTAGTTTTGGTGAAACTGATTCATTCATCCATGAAAACACTTTTACCTAGTGTATTTACCCTCTATTAACTTTGGTGTTTCCCTATAATTTATAATATTGGCAATAATAAATTATAGAGGACAACATCAAACCACTTTGGAGTCCAAGGACCTAGCCTTCCTAGACTCGGAGAGGGCTCTCTCTATCTCTGATTTGAATTTATCTTTAATATCACGAATGTCGATGTTAGGCTAGTTACAATAATGGTAGTATTGGTTGTTTTTGATTGATTTTGTTGGTTGGATGAGTAGGTCTGTAGGGACTATTCCATTGGGCTTATGGAGTCAAAGGTTGGATTGGCACATCAATGTTCAAGAGCATCACATGGCAAGCTAACTATGCTAAATGGATCTTTATAGTTGTATGAATTATGAGGTGAGAGAAATAGTAAGGTTCAGTAGTGACTAAAGAGAAGTTAAGAATTCTTTAATCAGACTTCAATATAAAACGTTAATATTGTAAATGCAGATAGAATTAAGGTGCTCCGACAGCAAATCTTAATCTAAAATTTCTTATTTACAACTAGATGAACAGATTCACAATAGGAAAAACAACGGAAACATTTAAAACAGAGAAGTAGCATGTCACCATTTTAACACAGCTTAAGAATCCTATAAACGGTCTTTTATTATTGATTTCCTACTCCAAAATTACAGTGCTCCAATATGGAAGTTCTTACAATGCAGGGGCTAATGATATCCAACAACCCTTGACAACAAAAATTCGAGCAATATTTAACTAAAACTTGAGACGGTTGCCCTAATATACTTTAGAAATATTCATTAATTACAATAAAACTAAAATTAGAAAAGTGTGGCCATGCAAGGCCCGAACAAATAAAATCTCTGACAAAACGCCGCCTATAGAATTAATTTTAGTAACTCTTCATGAATGAAAAACCTAGGCAGCTCTTCGTGAATCCAAAAAGTGGCATGGAGGTGGCTGAGATGGTTGCAAAGAGGCAACGATGGGTAGCTCTAACATTTGGCTTTACTTTTGGGCTGCCTCTGCTGGATAATTAAAGATGATGTGATGTTGGTACTTCTAATCAATCAATGGATGTGCTGATATGTCCACCGTGCCTTTTCATCTTCCTTAGGAGGCATGCTTTTTGAATGTATCTTCTTTATCAACCTACAATGAAGAATGGGCTGACAAAAAGGGGAGCAAAGAAAGGGAAATTGCTATGGATCAGCACTAGGTAAGGGATATGACAGAGAGGAATCGTGGCCATAATCAAACAATCTAAAGGAGCATTGTGATCTGGTTCATAGAAAGCTGACAACTCTTCTTTGATAAACAACAGGCTCTTTGGAAAAATTCTGCACTTTCTCTGATAATGCCTATGAATTCCACACCTGTAACAATTCATCAATAAAAAATAGAGTAAACTCTGTATTTATGTCGAATTTTGGCTTTGAGACAGCGGTTTAGTGGAGTAGAGGTGGCGTGGGTCCGCTGGATTATAGCCCAACCCTTTCTGGTGCAATGACTGTGTTGGCAGGGGTAATGGGATAGGATGGAAGGAGAAAGAAAGAGCAGATGTGGCAAGAAGGTGGGGGATGCCCACTCATCACAAATCGTAAATCGCACATCTTGGTTATGAGTGACAGATGCAAATGTTAAAATCTGCGATGTGTGACGGTGGAAAAGGTGACGTGGCATGGCGGAGGTGAGGTCGAACTATATTGCAGATCGTAGTCGGGGAGATTTAATGGTGGGGAAACGGAGGTAAGCGTTAAGACTGGTGACGTGCAAAGTGCGATGAGCGGGGATGATATGGCAAGGAAAAGGCGGGCCCGCCTGCGAATCACAAACTTTGTTATGAGCAGCGGGAGGTGAATGTTAAACTTTGCGATTTGCGATATGCGATCGGGTCCCACCATTTGGAAAATCACACTTCGGTATTTTTGTTATGATCTTGCGCACTAATCCTTTGGAATTTTTTATTTGCAATGCGTGATTGGGATTTGGTGGGCATTGGATAGGACTTAGGATAAAGAAAAATATGAGCAGAAGGGGGGAAATAAGGAGTAATGAACAATTTTGGGACTTAGTATTAAAAACATAACATAAGGTCCCCAATATTTATAGAATCACCATTTTTTGGACCTTAGAGTATATTGACTCCTTTCTATTTGATTTCATTTCTTCCTTCATCATAGGAAAACTAGAATTTTGATGCCTTTTCAATGTACCTACCTACCCAAACTACCAATATAACATTTTTTTCTTATTTTTTGGGGTGCATTTAGACTTGCAGACCCTCAAATCATTTTTCTTCTGAATTTATAACCTAAATCCTATCCCTTAGTTCTCCTATTGGTCCAGATTAAGCTATTGAACCAATGTCATTTTCTACTTATCTACTGATAAGCCAAGATTAAACAGTTTTGAAAATCCTCATTTTCTAACCTATCAGCAAAAAATTCAAAATTTTGCAATCATGCTTAAGTTGTATGATTGAGCAAACCTTTCTAAAAAGTAGTGGCATTTTGATTTGCAACAATTTCAAGAATATTCTTTTTTTGGGGGCTTTCTTTTTCCTCTTTTAACACCCTCTTTTATTTTTCCTTTTTGTTTCTTTTTATCTTCTTTGGAAATGATTTTGAATATTGAAATATATGTACAATATGAAAATTTGCAAATAAGAAATACACAGTTACCTTGTGATACTGTAAATTACAGGACTCTTAAAAAAAATCAAAAATATCTTAATTAAATTTACATCCATCATTTACATCAGTAAAATTCACATTTTCCATGGTCAAACTCAGAAAACTAGGAAAAAATCTGAAAAATCAGACAATTGTCAGGAGCGCAACGCCAACTTCAAGCCAACTTTTGAGGGGGTTGTCGATGTCCAAAGTGAGCTCATGATAACTAATTGGAAATAATGTCCTGTCTAGTTTCCAAAAATGTACTTGGTTTCCAAAAATGATTATTTGTAGCCCTCCAAAAGTTGAATCTCCCAAGACTCGTTAGGAGCACAACGCCAAAAAGCTAGGAGTGCAGTGCCTCCTTGCAGGCCACTTTTGGAGGCCTTCCTGAACTCCAAATTGAGCTCATGATAGCTTGTTGGAAATATTTTTTTTTTGCTACATAATGGACCTATCAATCACTGAAAATGATCAAGTATAGCCCCTCAAAAATCAATTCTCACAATACTGGTCAAAAAGTGCAGAATGGGGGGTGCAAAAAACGCAACATTCTCTTGCATGCCACTTTTGGAGGCATTCCTGAACTCCAAATTGAGCTCATGATAGCTCATTAGAAATATATTCCAGTCGAGGTGTAATTTAACGTATCAATAAAGTCATTTAGACACTCCATCAGAGAGAAAATTTGATTTTTCCAAGACAACTTCAGAAATGTAGGGAAAACAGGGGATTTAGGACTGTCTTGTAGAGGGAGGGGAATGAAGGGGTTAGGGGTTGTATAAATTCCTGGGGAAATTTTGGGGGATAGGGATAGATGTTAAAGAGTGTAGGGAGGGGGAATTTCTAGAAATTAGTAATAGGAAGGGGTCCAAAATGGAAAAACACATCCCTAACCTAGTGTTGAAGCCCCAAAAATCCTAGCTTCAAACATTGAGGAAAACCACCCAGTCCAGACCTTAGTATAGATCCTTCTCCGTTTGGGATGGTGGCTTCGACTGGATAATATGGGGCCAGTTTCCCAAATAATATATGGATTGATGATTGTTTTTTTTATATAATGGGTAATGGAAATGATAATTACTCTAATCTATAACTTAAATAAATATAAATAACTCTAATTAACCCAGGTATCATAGAATAAATGTGACTTTAAATTTGTTCTTCTTTGAAGAATAATCATATAGATGGTTTATTAATTCAAAAGAAAAATGCATCCACATATAATAATTAATTTGTTTGATAAATTAAACAAAGTAATGATGATAACATATCGCATTTATACATTTATATTGCTTACACATATTTTGAAAGATGACAACTCTAAGTTTTCAAAAATGAGATAACAAAGAATTGTTCATAGGCATATATATATATATAAACAATAACAATTTTTAAAAGGAATATTTCATTGCATAAATAAATTGCATAACATAATTATGATAAAAATAACAGATACATTTGTAACCTCTTGATGAAATTCACACTCCAATCCCGCTTTCTTACTTGAATATATTTCAGGAAGAACAATAATGCATAATCTTGAAATCAAAATCCTCATAAAATTGCAGAACTGTGATCCACTATTAATAGAAATAATGTGTTTGGAAAGTACAGAAATGTAACTTCTCCAGTCAAAAATTAATACAAATTGAGGACCCCTTTCTAAATGCATGAAAGGGGTTTAAATAATAATAAACTTAACAAACTATCTAAAATATCGTTAAAAAAATAAACGATCGGAGATCCGATTTTATAAATAGGATTATAATCTCCACGAAAATAGGTTCATTGCATTTATTTCATGTCTGATGTACGTAGCTGGCAGATTGATAGCATATCTTTTACTTCGGGAGGATGACTCAACCGAGAATGCATCTAGCTGGTATATGTGACATTCGACAGTTCTGGAATTATATATCTGATGGCATCAGAGAGGCACTTTGTAGTCATTTACTGGCTATGTGGCTTCACCAAATAGAACCAAAATGCATCCCATGTAATTCCCTATATTGTGTTGCTCTGTTGGTCTTTATTGGCCAATTCCTATTTCCATTGTTTCTCTATTTCCTTGACCTTCGGGAGTTTGCCTGAAATGCAATCTGAAATCAGGTTGGCCTCATACAGACTGTCATTAATTAATCCCACTAAATTATTCATTATGGCTCTTGCTCTGGAGATAGCCTGTTCTCCTTTAATCAGCTGTATATCCCATTCTACAAACAAGATTCCTTTGTGTGATTCTTGAATTTTAGGAATATTGGTAGCGATGCCTTGATCCGTGTTCTGCCATTTGAAGAATCCTGTAATCTTCTCATCGGCATCTTCAAATTCAATTCTTGCATTTACTGCCTTTTCTATGAGTGATGATGCTATTTCACATAAAGGGTCAACTAGAGATATTTTATGACATAAAACATCAAGTTTTTGTGACATTATTTTACTTAATTCAAGAGCCTCTATCTTAAATTGATAAAGTCCAAGATAATCTTTAAACCTTTGTATTTGTGCTTGTAATAAAGCACTATGTTCTTCCTTGGCTATATTTTCTTGTTGAAGCATCACCTGTAATTTATTTAATTCTTGAGACAACTATTTTTATTTATGTATAGCTAGATGGTCAAGCTTTTGCTTTTCAATATTAAGTTGCTCTTTAAGCTACTCAGTCTTTTTAATTTCTTCAATGAGTCGTTGTTCTAACTATGTTATCCTTTTTTGATCCGTTGTTGCTTTTTCCTCTAACGGAGCTATATTTTGATCTTTTTCCTTCATCCAATGACTGAACTCAGAGGCTTTGTCTATTGTAGCTGTCGTATAAGCCTCTGAACACTAAGATAATTTAGTTAAATCCTCTGAGGGATTAACTTCGGAATCCTTCCAAACAACATTCATCAATTCAACTTGGGGAGGTGAAAATAAACCCTGATCAAACTTCCTTTTCTTTCTCTGTTTCCTCACCACAGCCCTATGCTTTGGACTATAAAAGACATCTAGAGGTGGTATATCTTCAATTTTTAACACAATTTCTTCGGAAGGATTTTCAGGAATAATCTCAATATCCTGTCTATTATTAAAGCTGATTGTTCCTTCGTTTGTAACACTGGTGACCAAAGGTTTTTGTGTTGTGGGAGTTTGCACCGTAGATACATTCTGAGAATCTTTCTGGCCCCTGGTTTGTTGATTAAATTGTACCCATTCTTTCAAAAAATTTGAATGGTCATTTATATCCATTTCAAAGGAATCACCAGCCTTATTTCCTGTATTTTTTTTTTTTTGATCTGTTTCAGTATTCCTTTCTTCTTTGTATTCCTCATGTTGCAGAGGAGTAGTTCTTAATTGATCCAGAGGTATTGTTAGTAGTCTGTTATTTCTGAACTGTAAGAATTATTCCATGCCTTTTACTCCGAATTTTAATTTTGCTAAATGTTTAACTTGTGAAAATCCATCGGCCGAGGAAAATAGATCATCAAAATCAGCCTCTTCATGTTCAAATTTTGAAATTTGTACCATGGATGTAAAGTTGAAGGCAACCTTCTTCAGATCATACTGTCTTTTAGGGATGGTTTCCAATCTGAGATCCTTCATCTTTTGGGCTTCTTTCTCTGCATGTTTGAAATCATTCAAAGTAAAAGATCCACATTGGAGGGGAAATGTCGGCCACATCAGCTTCTTAGAAATTTTTAGGTTTCTAGACATTCCTTTCTCTGTTATTTGATAAGCTATTTCTCGGGCCAATAATTTGTCAGGAACATACAATGGTAAAACATGAGGATCAGTAATACTTCTGAATATTCGGATATAAGTGAATTTTTCTTCCCCAAACCAACTTCCGGCTGAGGTTAGGTTAGTGTTGGCCTCATCAGATAACCTCGGAGCGGGTTTATTAAATATAAATTGATGAACTGGTAGAATGAATCCGTGACAAATCATGTATATGTGTTCTTTATAATAGGATTTCCATAGATATTTATGATAAATGTGGATAGGAATTGGACTTTGAGGAGTCCATTTCCAACCTAAAATCGGGAACTCAGAATTGACATATATGGTATCAATGATATAGGCACTCATAAAAAATGGGGGTATTATTCGGGTGGTTACAAACCTATTTTTCCTATAATCAAGGATTTTACTTGTTATTTTATCAGATAAAATAGTTGCCCAATCCATAATGAAGGAATTAACAGCAGCTTCAATCAAGGGTACCATCTCAATAGAAAAATTTTCAAAGTTGACAGTTCCAAATAATCTACACATCATAGCCGCAGCATAACAGTAGGGAGATGCCAAAGATTCTATGGAATACATACCCGAAGATTCTTACTTATGTTTCTCAGGGAAATGTCTCCAATTTCTAATGGGATCTGACTCCACTTCATTTTCCTTGGCGAAGTCTTCCAGAAATGCTTTGTTGTAGATTTGTTGAGGATCTGGTAAGTGGTACATTTTCTTGATATCCTCTACCTTGAAGGACCCGAACATCCTTCCATCCGACGTAAAGAATGCTCTATATGTTATATTAATGCTTTTTATAACCCATCTTACCAAGTCATTATATGGGAGAACATTTGCGTGAGCTACTATTTTATGGAGATAGGAGCTTGCCAATTCTTTAAAAGTCCTCTCAGACCCTTTATCTAACTCTGCTTCCGGCTCTTCTTCTGAAATTATTGTTGGATCCTCTGCTTCTAGTAAATTATAAACTCTATCCCAAGAATTTTTTCCAAGACCCAGAAAAGTTGTATCAATCACTAACACCAATTTAGTTGGTTGTTCTTTTGGAACAACAGGGGCCTTCGCTTTCTTGGAGTTCTTAGACATTTTCATGGCTCGTAGGTTTTCCTTAGGTCTGCACAATGAAAAATATTATCAGAATGGCGGAAATATTCCTTGAAGAATGAATATCAACAAAGAGAAGCTAATGGCATTTAATCACAATAAATATGATGGATAAAAGAAGTATTATTCTTTTGAAGTTGAAATCCACGACGCATTTTAACCATGATTATCTATTAATGATTTTCTTAAATAGTGTGAGATTTTAATGCCATTTTAGGTTGTCTCGTCGCACATTTATAACAACCCTTTTAAAGCGTTAATAACATAACCTTTTAAGATTTTCTGATCAACGATAATCGTATATTGGAGATCAGAAGTTTTAAATATCAGGTTTAAGTATCACCATTTTAAATTTGCGATGTGTGATTATTGCTGAGCTGGCGAGGATGGTACGGTGCCTTTTAAATCATAAAAAATATTTATTTTACCTTTTTCATTGAGGAGTGCTTTTATGAAATAATGATATCACATCGCAAATTTTAAGCGGGGTATTTGGATATGAGTTATGCGTTTTGACGATGGGCGATTTGCGATTTTGAATTATCGCATTGGAACTTTTCAATAGAACGCGTAATCAAAAATGAATTTTCTGATTTGTGATTGCGATCGGACTTATCGCATCGGAGTTTTTTCAAATTATGTACAAGAATGTGATATTCCTGATTTGTGATTGCGATTAGGATTATCGCATCAGAACTTTTCCAAGTGGAAGACTTGAACTTATGTTTGATGTGATATGCGCTTTTGCAATTGTTTAATCGCATTGGAGTTGAATGATAATACATTTGACTCTGAAATTAAAATAAGTGAAATGTGATAAGGCCTTTATGTGTTTTCTTAAATAAATCCTTTTTCATTGGGGTTTGATTTTATTTCATGATAAATCATATTTCTTCAAAATAATTATTGACTCTACACTTACCCTAAAAAAGAAAAAGGGACCCATTTCTTATTTAAAATTAATAAAAAATTTTGAAATGGGGAGGGTTTTTTGTACAACACAACAATTGGCGATTCACTGGGAGAAACAGTTATTTCTAAAAAAATAAAGTGATAACTAAAAATTTTTGCAAGTAGAAAAATTTGAGGACAAAGAAAACTATCTCAGAAAAATTAGATAAAATCTAACTCTGAATAAAATAATAATCCTTTTCAATTTCTTTTTAATCCTTTCAAAAATAAAAACATTTTTTGTTTCATCAAGCTTTGATTGGTTAATAAAGATAAAGTAGGGGGCTTCTCCAATTTAGCTTTGAAATTTACTCTTTTGTCACAGGTAGTGCCTTTGCTGCCAGCAAACGTCCATAGTCTCAACAGGGTTACCTTTTAACCATTAATAATCCATTATCCCATCCATCTAAGAGTATAACTTTTTAAAAGATAAATCCATAAAGATATTTATCTTTTGTTTTGATTCTTTTAACTTAAAAGCCATTGTTCTGGTTTGGGAGCCAGGTGATAACAATTCCATTCACAGGTTATAACTAAACTGAACAAGTTGGCTCATGATGAGACCCCTTGTCTTATGATTATAAGCAATTACCCTCTTTTGATATGCAGTAGTGGTAATGTCAGTATGATTACTTCCCTATGATCATGGTAAGCAGGCTTGGGATGAGACCTCTTATCTTTTATATCAGATACATTTTTAAGAAATTCATTCTTAAAAAATCATAAATTTAGTCAATGGATTCTCTCCTTAAGAGTCAATGGATGACCTTTTAGAGTTTTAAGTGCCAAAATTTGGAATAAGTCTTTACTCTTTATAGATAACCTCTCTCTACTTTATAAACTTTATAATGATTTACAATATTTTCAAGGTTTCGGAAGATTTTACAAACTTTTAAATAAGTTCCCAGAGTTTCATATTTTATTTTAACTTTTTGAAACTGTAATCATTTCCTTAAAAATTCCTATCTACATAAGTAAGTATTCACAATATTTTCTCAAAAATATTTTCAATAGTAAAAGGTCAATGGAAGACTATTAACAACGTTATTTGTAAAACAAACAAACTTGCATGATGAATATATATAGGTAAGAAGGGATTTCCTCCTTAGGAAAATAACTTTTTCAAAATAAGCCCATTCACAGGAAACGACTCTCTCTTTCCTGATAGATCTTGCAATATGAATGTAGATGAGCCTATATTTTCAATGATTTGAAATGGTCTAAGCCACATATTTTGAAATTTAGTATGTTTACCTTTGTCTTCATGTGCTTTGTCCCATTTCAAAACAAGATCATCGATTTGCAATGTTTTAGATCCAGTAGAACTTGCATCAAAAGAAGATTTTATAAGTTGTTGACGTTTAGCCTGAGTGATTTTGGCTTTTTCCATTTCTTCATCTAATTTGAGGATTTGATCAAATCTTAATTGGACAGAAGATGAAGGATTTTCTTCAATAAACTGTACTAGGGCTAGAGATGGGAGTGCTAGATTTGAAGGTATTACAGCTTATTTCCCATATACAAGATTAAAAGGTTAAGTACCTATTGAAGACTTCTGAGTTATACAATAAACCCATAGTACAAAAATCAAAGACTTATGCCAATTCTTTTGATTTTGATTAACCATTCTTTTGATGATTTTAATGAGATTTTTATTAGTTGATTCAGCTAAACCATTTCCTTGGGGGTAATAATTTGCAGAATATTTTAACTTAAAACCTCTTTTGAGTGCAAATTCCATTATACTATTTCCAGAAAAATAAGATGCATTATCAAAAACAAGGGCATTAGGTACACCAAACCTAGTAATGATGAATTGATCAATGAATTCAATGATTGCATCAGAATTGGCTACCTTTAAAGGAATTTATTCTACCCATTTCGTGAAGTAATCCGTAGCTGTAAGGATGTATCTGTGTTTCTTGGAAGAATGTGGAACAATTTCTCCAATAATATCAAGTCCCCATTGTTCTAATGGTTGCTCAATGCTTACTGGTTGTAAAGGAAAGGTTGGTTTCCTTTGTCTTCAACTGGCAGTTTGGCAAGTCTTACATTTCCTTACATAGTCATGGGCATATTTAAACAAATTAGGCCAGTAATATCCAACATGAATTATCTTGTGAGCTATAGTATCTCCTCCAAAATTTCCACCTACTGGTCCATCACGTAACCCCTGCAAAACCTTATATGCTTCAGTTTTTTCCAGACATTTTAGAAAAATGGAATCATAATTTCTTCTGAATAACACATCATCAATGATCTCAAAGTTTTTAGCTTTTAATATTAAAGCACGCTTTCTTTTATAACTGAGATTAGGAGGAGCATACCCATTTTTTAAGTAAAAGATCATATCAGCATACTGAGATTCAGATTTTATGATACTTATCTCATTAATTTGAAAAGTATTATCTTGATCTTGATCTTTTGGAATATTGGAAGCCCCTGCTAATAACCTGCAAAAACCTTGTCCTCTAACAATTTTAGCTGGTTTAATTTCGATATCATATTCTTGTAAGGCTATTACCCAATTGGCTCTTTTTTCTCCTACTTCCCTTTCAAGTACTAGAAATTGTCTCACTGTAGAAAATGGGACAATGACTTTTGTATGTGTTTTAGGAGAAATGGCCTAAAGTGTTTGATAGATTTAAACACATTAAAAGATTTTTTTTCTACTTCTGAATAGTTAATTTCAACCCCTTGCAAATTTGAACTAAATAAGGAGATCGATGCTTCAATCTGTTGATCATTGAGTTGTGTTAAAACAGCTGCATACGATGTTTGAGTGGCTAGAGTATACAAAATAAAATTATTAGAAAAATTAGGAGTATTCAATGCTGGAGAATTAATAATTGCCTATTTGATTGAGTCAAAGGCTTCCTTTTCTTTATGTCCCCATTTGAAAACTGAATTCTTCTTAATCATGGTTTGTAAAGGTAAGACTATATGAGAAAAATCAGGGACAAATCTTTTTACAAAATTTATCTGCCCTAAAAATGACTGCATGGATTTCTTATTATGTGGCAATGAGATATCATAAATCTCTTTTATTCTGTCAGGGTCAATATATATGCCATCTTTAGACACAATAAATCCTAAGAGTTTTCCTTCATTAAGAGCAAAGAATGATTTTTTTGGATTTAAAGAAATACCATACCTTCTACATCGTTCAAAAATATGTTTCAAATCATGTAGATGATTGGCTCTTTTCTTTGAAAAGACATTTATGTCGTCTAGATAGACAACCACTGACCTATTAATCAAACCTTTGAAAGCTATATCCATGGCTCTTTGGAAGGTAGCTCCAGCATTTATTAAACCAAAAGGAATTTTTTGGTAGGCATATGTTCCCCATTTGGTTCTGAATGTAGTTTTCAGTCTATCATCTGGATGCACCAGTATCTGATTATATCCTAAAAAACCATCAAGAAAAGACATTAATTCAAAACCAGCTATGGATTGAAGTATCTGTTCCATTGTAGGTAGTGGGAAATTATCCTTTTGACATGCCTTATTGAGATTCCTAAAATCTATACAAATCCTAATGTCTCAATTCTTCTTTCTAACAGGTACCAAATTTGAAACCCAATTTGAATGTCTAACAGGGAAAATAATTTTAGCTTTTAAGAGTTTATTCAACTCTGTTTTAATTTGATTTTCCAAGTTAGGATGAATTTTCCTTAACTTTTTTGGTGCTGGTTTCTCATCGGAAATCATTGGAATTGTATGTTGAATGATAGAAGTATCATAAGTTCTTAAATCTTCGTAATTCCAAGAAAAAAAAAATTTGTATTTATTTAGAAGTCTGATGAAAGGAAAAATTTCTTTTGGTGTTAACCCGAGACCTAGATTGAGATTTTGTGGTTTAGATTCAGTACCAAGATTTATTAACTCAAACTTTAAAGTAGAACTTTGAAGTTTGACATTAGTAACTTTTTTGAATCCATCTTTGATATCATAAAGATCTTCAATCTTAACCATAGATTTCGGAATATAATTTTCATTTTTTTTTAATTTGATTTGAAGATCATGATCACTTTCATCAATTATCTGATCATCATAAGATTTCTCCAAATTTAAGAAATTTAAGATGTCTTCATCATGATTAAACACTCGCCAATTGGTAACATTGTCAAGAACAGAAGGTCGAAAGATTAATTCTACTGAAAATCTATCTGAACTATAGTCCTCAAGTGGAAGAAGCTTAGAAGAAACATTAGCTAATAAATTAGTTGTTGCATTATGTGATCTAGGAATATGGGAAATATTGAATGCTAGAAAATGAGTCGTAAGACTTTGAACGAGGGTTTGATAGTGTTTAAGATGACTTGAAAGATAATGAATAATATTCCTAACTTGTCTAATGACAATTTCATAATCACCATATACTTTCAGATATTTGACATTCAAACCTATTGTATTGTAAAGTCCTTGAATCAAAGCTTCATATTCTGCAGTGTTATTTGTACACTCAAATTCTAGTCTAAATGATAACATAGTTTTTTCCCCTTTCGAACTAACTAAAATACATCCTGCTCCTGCACCATCATTGGACTTAGATCCATCAAAGTACAAAGACCAAAATAAAGATTTATCTACAGTTTTATTTACAAATTGATCGGCAATATTAACACATCTTGAAGTATCAGTATGTGAGAAGTTTTCAACTTGTGAAGTGAAACTATTTACAGGGAAAGGTGATTGTTGGGCATTAAAATTTCCAAAGAATGATTCAACTGAATAATTTCCGAGAATGTTATTATTGAAAGCTACAGGTTGATTTTCTTATTCAAACTCTATTACTGTATGGGTCAATGTTTCTCCCTATCAATATTAATCTGATATGGTTTCCCTTTATAGGGAAGCCACATATGAGACAAATCAGTAGAAATATAATCATGGAGTTTTTCAGACCAATCCTTGCCTAAAATTAAACCATAAAACTCATGGATGTCAGTAATCAATATATCAATTCTCTGAACTATTCTAGGATCGGTTGATAGCCTCATAGTGAATGAATTAATCTCTCCTAACACTTGTACTTTAGTCCAATCTAATTGGACAATATGAACTATAGATTTCTGGGGTTCAATGTTTAATTTAGAGCATACTAAAGCTGGAATTATGTTTGATGATGCCCTTGAATTTATCAAGCAGTTATGTATATTTCTATTACAGATCTCATAATTTAAGAGAAAAGGAGGTGTTTGTGAATTAGATCTATCTCCAATCAAAAAAGTATCGGTAGCATCTACTTTACCAGATGGTTTACCTAATCCTTTGGCAGCTTTGGATATTACACCATTTGGGAGAGGAGAAGCGGGCACTGCATTCAATTCTTTTAACAACAGCTTCTGTTGATGTTTGAGCTTGCTAAGTTCATGTAAAGAAATATTTGCTCTGGTCTTCTTCATATATTCTATAATGTTATAATCCATAGAATTAGACACTACTAATGTTTTAGATGTTGATGGAGGATTAGAAGATGATGGTTGATTTTGGGTAGGCAAAGGAGAAGCTTTCTTTATAGGAGCTTTATCTTTAGTAGCAGGAGTTGAATTTTTCTTCTTTGGAGATATCTGTACAGGTTCTGCTGCACTCTTACTTCTTGTATTGACTGGAAATGTTTCTTGTTCATTCTCATTATCGAAGTTAGGCAAAATAAAATCCCACATCCCATGGCATTAAACTAATTCTTCTTCTTCATTTTCTTCTGATGATATAAGTGTATCTTCCTCTTCTTCTTCCTCTAAATCCAACTCTGCATTAGATATTGCATTGGGTGGTTTTGATTCAGTTGACTGATTTTTTTTTAAATTTCTAAACGACCTTTTAGTGGAGGTTTCAGCTACCTATTTTTTGATTTCCACCATTTCGTTGGACATGGTTTTCAGAACTCTTTGTAATCCTTCCATATCATATGAATCTTTAGGTGCCTTCTTTTTTTAATCATCCTTGAAACTAACTTTTTTGGATTTTCTTTCTTCACTAGCATTCTTTTTCTCCAAAGCGATGATACGTTTTTCTACTGCAATTGCTTCCTTCATTTTTTCGGCTAATGTAGGTTTAGCAGCCCTATCTACAAAGATGGCTATTTTTGAAGGCAAAGAGGATATATACCATTCACTTCAGACTTCTTCACTAGGTTTTGATGTTGTAGGGATTTTGTTCAACAACTTGTTAAATTGAGAATTGAAGTCTTTGATCGGTTCTTTGGATTCTAATTTCAAATTGGAGAGATCATTAATCATAGTCGCTAATGACCTATCATCTCCAAACTTGGTTAAGAATTTTTTTTGAAAAATATCCCAGCCAGTAATGGATCTTGATGGTAATGAAAAATACCAAGATCCTGCTGCTCCTTGTAAATTATATGGGAACACTATAACTACAACATCTTTTTCTGTTAATCCATTTAATTTTACGGACAACATGAAGTTGTTAATGTGTTATTAAGCTAATATGCCAGTATCAGGACTAAACTTTGGTAACCATTTCTCACGACGAGCTGGTAATGCACTAAGAGGTGCAGGCATTGTAATATCTCCTGGATTGGTCCATAGTCTCTGTGCCATCGTTGTACTAACAGTAGAAGAAGTTGAAGGAATAGTTGAAATTTTTTGAGTAGGTGCTGTTGAAACAATTGTACTTTTCTGGATTGTGATTTGAATTTGAGAAGTAGATGGAAATGATATGAAAGATTTAAAAGATACTGATGTAAGAATCTCACTATCTAACTCAGAAGGTGTTTTTCTAGCTCTTTTTAAACTTGGCAGAGGAAGTTCAGTTGGTGAAATACCAATCTTTTCACTTTGCAGTCTAGTAAGAGGCTAGGAAGAAATGTATTTTGAAGTCACACTGCCTTGGGATAAATCAGATTCCTCTTGAGATAATGAAAACCCTTCAAGTTTATGAATTAAAGATTTTACTTCAGGAGATTCAACAGATGACTCTCTCGATTTGTCTAAGGTTTTGGCAATGGGTGTAGTAATTTTCTTTTCAACTTCTTCCCTAGAAATTTGAGATGAAGGAGAAGTTGAAGAAGGTGATGAGGGTGAATTTCTCTTGGAATGGCCTGTGAATTTGGATTTACTTGCCATTCATAGCTTATGCCCTCCTTCTAGCGCCAAAAATGTTGAAGCCCCAAAAATCCTAGCTTCAAACATTGGGGAAAACCACCTGGTCCGGACCTTAGTATAGCTCCTTCTCCGTTTGGGATGGTGGCTCCGACTGGATAATATGGGACCAGTTTCCAAAATAATATATGGATTGATGATTGTTTTGTTTATATAATGGGTAATGGAAATGATAATTACTCTAATATATAACTTAAATAAATATAAATAACTCTAATTAACTCGGGTATCATAGAATAAATGCGACTTTAAATTTGTTCTTCTTTGAAGAATAATCATATAGATGGTTTATTTATTCAAAATAAAAATGCATCCACATATAATAATTACTTTGTTTAAGAAATTAAACAACTTAATGATGATAACATATCGCATTTATACATTTATATTTCTTACACATATTTTGAAAGATGACAACTCTAAGTTTTCAGAAATGAGATAACAAAGAATTGTTTCATAGGAATATATATATATATATATATATAATAACAATTTTTAAAAGGAATATTTCATTGCATAAAGAAATTTCATAACATAATTATGATAAAAATACCAAATACATTTGTAACCTCTTGATGCAATTCACACTCCAATCCCGCTTTCTTACTTAGAATAGCTTTCAGGAAGAACAATAATGCATAATCTTGAAATCAAATTCCTCATAAAATTGCAGAACTGTGATCCACTATTATTAAAAATAATGTATTTGGAAAGTATAGAAATGTAACTTCTCCAGTCAAAAATTAATACAAATTGAAGACCCCCTTCTAAATGCATGAAATGGGTTTAAATAATAATAAAATTAACAAACTGTCTAAAATATTGCTAAAAAAATGAACGATCGGAGATCCAATTTTATAAATAGGATTATAATCTCCAAGAAAACAAGTTCATTGCATTTATTTCATGTCTGATGTACACAGCTGGCAGATTGATAGCATATATTTTACTTCAGGAGGATGACTCAACCAGGAATGCATCTGGCTGGTATATGTGGCATTCAAAAGTTATGGAATCATATATCTGATGGCATTGGAGAGGCACTTTGTAGTCATTTGTTGGCTATGTCGCTTCACCAAATAGAACCAAAATGCATCCCATGTAATTCCCTGTATTGCGTTGCTCTGTTGGTCTTTATTGGCCAAGTCTTGTTTCCATTGTTTCTCTATTTCCTTGACCTTCGAGAGTTTGCTTGGAATGAAATCTGAAATCAGATTGGCCGCATATAAACTATCATTAATTAATCCCACAAAATTATTCATTATGGCTCTTGCTCTGGAGATAACCTGTTCTCCTTTAATCAATTGTGTCTCCCATTCTGCAAACAAGATTTCTTTGTGTGATTCTTGAATTTTAGGAAGATTGGCAGTAATGCCTTGATCTGTGTTCTGCCATGTGAGGAATCCTGTAATCTTCTCATCGGCATCTTCAAATTCAATTCTTGCATTTACTGCCTTTTCTATGAGTGATGATGCTATTTCACATAAAGGGTCAACTAGAGATATTTTATGACATAAAACATCAAGTTGTTGTGACAGTATTTTACTTAATTCAAGAGCCTCTATCTTAAATTGATCAAGTCCAGGATAATCTTTAAACCTTTGTATTTGTGCTTGTAATAAAGCAATATGTTCTTCCTTGGCTATCTTTTCTTGTTGAAGCATCACCTATAATTTATTTAATTCTTGAGACAACTGTTTTTCTTTATGTATAGCTTGATGATCAAGCTTTTCCTTTTCAATATTCAATTGCTCTTTAAGCTACTCAGTCTTTTGACTTTCTTCAATGAGTTGTTGTTCTAACTATTCTATCATTTGTTGATCTGCTGTTGCTTTTTCCTCTAACAGAGCTATCTTTTGATATTTTTCCTTCATCAAATGACTGACCTCAGAGGCTTTGTTTATTGTAGTTGCCGTATAAGCCCCTGTATATTGAGATAATTTAGTTAAATCCTCTGAGGGATTAACTTCAAAATCATTCCAAACAACATTCATCAATTCAACTTGGGGAGGTTAAAATAAACCCTGATCAAGCTTCCTTTTCTTTCTCTGTTTCCTCACCACAGCCCTATGCTTTAGACTGTAAAAGACATCCAGAAGTGGTATATTTTCAATTTTAACACAATTTCTTCGAAAGGATTTTCAGGAATAATCTCAATATCCTGTCTATTAGTAAAGCTGACTCTTCCTTGGTTTGTAACACTAGTGACCAAAGGTTGTTGTGTTGTGGGAGTTTGCACCGTAGATACATTCTAAGAATCTTTTTGGCCCCCGATTTATTGATTAAATTGTTCCCATTCCTTCAAAAACTTCGAATGATCATCTATATACATTTTAGAGGAATCACCAGCCTTATTTCTTGTATTTTTTTTCTTGCTCTCTTTCAGTATTATTTTCTTCTCTGTATTCCTCATGTTGCAGAGGAGTAGTTCTTAATTGATCCAAAGGCATTGTTAGTAGTCTGTTGTTTCTAAACTGTAAGAATTCTTCCATGCCTTTTATGTAGAAATTTGAATAACTGATATATTATTCACCGAGATTCTCCTGATCACACACTATTTTAGCTTCATGCATAATACAGAATCTCTTCTACCATTGATCATCACATGCGGAAATAAAATCAATTGCATGCATACATTAAAACCACAAACAATCACACATCTGAACACAGTATTTAATGGGAAAGCTTAAAGCTGAAAACCCCAACTATCTATATATTATATGTCATGGAGATCATGTAACAATCACAGTACAAAGCTCCTCACAAGCTCTCATGCACACCCTCAATTGCTACACACTATCAAGCTAGATCTAGCAAAACACATGCTCCAATATTTTGCCACTTGATAGCCAGCCTCTATTGCGTAATTAATGCTATGGGATGGCTTCATTAAATAGATAAACCACCCACAGGGGCGTCACTCAATTAACCTATGGCATAGCACGTGCGTTCGTGGCATACTAAACAATACCCTTAATTTGACTACATATTGGAAAACACCTCTAAAAATCACTTTATTTAACCCCCTACCAATACTAACCCATTGCATTTTCCCAATTTAAAAAACCCCTACTTTCACTAGATATTGTAGGTATCTATTTTTTCATTAACATTTTTTACACCCCTTTATATTTATATCCTTAACATAATGACATGATGCCTCTCTTATGACCCCACATGCATTCTACAATTCACCTTTCTTCTTGTGATATACATAAGAGATGCATACTAGTATTCCCACAATGTGATTACTCAATCCACACTCAAGCACATCTCACTATGATTTGTGGCATTTAATGGTATAAGGCATACAAAGATCAACCATGTTTTAGGAAGATTGATTATGTGCATGTCTATAAAATGACATATAAATTGATCTATATGATGATGAAAAATCCATTGATCAGTATTTATGAATATGTTTGCACCAAATAAGATGTTCAATCACAATTCTAGACCCTCTTCCCTTTGAAAGCTTCTTGTTCAAAAATCCAACTACAACCTCATGTACTCAAACTAGTGTCTTATTAAGGTGGAACGACAAAAGTTATAGTTTCAAAGAGTTATATAAAGAAGAAAAGGCAAGGTGAGGATGAGAGTTATGAGACCCTCCCTTTGCTTTAATGAAAAAAAAAACATTGTTCTCTGTTGTTTTTAATTTAAGTGTTTTAATGAGAGCCCCATGGTATATTTTATTAAGACATCATTTGGAAATGACCCATGTAGATGGCATTCATGGTTTTTTAACCTTGGTAATATGATTTAAAGAGCTCTTACCACTATATTTCTTGTTTTCAGGATTATCAAAAAGATTTTGTAAACATTGTAGATAGTTTCCCCCAAGTTCAAACGGATGGTATTATGTGGCTATGTTTTATGAACCTTCCCAACATCAACATGCTAGGTAGGTCTACCCCCAAGTTTTTCAATAAGCATCTTTCAAAGATGGGATTTCACATTTGGAGGGATCTATGGGGTCACAACACTATCTTGGTTGGATTGGGGAAGAATTAATAAGCTCAATATTCACTAGCTTAAGACAAGAATGTGTTTTCAAAATGATACCAGAAATTTCAAGGCCCATTTGGAAGCACTGGAGATGTAGTCATAATTACTGTAACAACTATACTCAACAACCTCAAGATGAATATTCAGTCATAATTACTGTAACAACTATACTCAACAACCTCAAGATGAATCTTCAACAGTGTTCACAAAAGGGGATCATTGTCACCATGTCACAAAGAAGATAGCTGCTATACAAATGCCAAGGTTATTGTGACAAAAACATGATCTGTCATGTTGTCATTAAACATTAGTATACAAATGTGAAATAGGGTCACTCACTGACACATATATAGGTCACAATTTATAGATTACTTCCCTTGATAGATTCATTATTATCTATCCACAAGATTACTATAAATGTCATTTTCAAATCAAGGTTCTCTTATGTCACCAAAGGTGTCGAGACATCGTGACAATATTAAATCATCAATCACCATGCTCAACCATACTGCCTCAAGAATCAAATCTTGCAGCAACCAACTGAAAATAAATTTGTTAATAAGCTTGAGAACAAGCTATCTATGATACACATATATACTCAAGACTTATTTGCATCTAGCTAGACAACTCAATACATCAAAATCCTAGTCAATTGTATACTTCAAGGCTTGTTCATTAACGTGGAGTAAGTCCTTCAAGTGAGATCGAAGTCTTTCTTATATATAGGTATTTCTCTAGGTCGAATTGCTAGCTTTAGGCCGACTTATCCTCTCATAGAGGTCGACTTGTTCTTTGCACTATGACAAGGCCTTGGAGGGTCTTTGACTCTAGATTTGACTCAAATAAATTTTATTTACAATATGTAACATGCCCAAAAGAATCTTCCATACATGACAATGACTCAACTGACTTGTAGACCAAATGACAAGTCCTAGAAGCACTCAACGGGTGCTTGACCTAAAAATAAATTTCCCTTGAGCATGAAACCCATGCCTCAAGAATTTAATAATAATAAATTTATGCTTCTCTTTACATCAAATACATAAAATCATGATTACATATGTCATTATGAAGACCAAACCTAGTTACATATTTCAACATGGATTACCCCCCTCCCCTACGTATCATGCATCACATATATATATATATGAGAATTTAAACAACTTTATTACATTACCCATCATTATAACCATGCAATTGCATATTCATATACTCTAACAAAACATGATTAGGTATCCTCACATCAAATGTTGTTGAGCCCCAACAAGATAATAAACAAATACAAACATTGGCATACATCATAATATAGGTCTACCGATCTAAGGCCTCAATGTGGAGCATTAAAATGAGTTGAACATTGTAAGGTTTATCCTAGGATGTTTTCGTTGACATTTTGGGATATTGCCTCCATAAAATTTTGGGATATTGCCTCTATAAACATGTTGAAAGCTCCACACCTTGTCTACATCAACCCTTATAGGCAAAGGGAAATGCTTAACTTATATTCCTCTTTATGAGTGTCGTGCACTTTAAAGGCTAATTTGATCTTTCTCATCCATGTATCCATTCCAACATCACCTTCAAAATCATATGGATTGCATTTTGTCTTTCTATCATTTTCTCAACCTGCCTTAGTATTGCAAGTTGTCATGTGAAAAATGTCATTTAGAATCACCAAGTGATTATTTTTCGTGATTCTTTGTATTTATCAACATTTGAAGTTTGATTACTTTTTGCCAAAATATCAGCCTTGTAGCTCGTAAACCAATTTGTATGCATACAAAGCTGCACTACTATTGCAACTACAATAGTACAAAAAGAAATAAAACTAGCAATTGCATCGGGAGGTGCAAGGGAACGCCGAAAAGATGCGGCGTGAATTATGTTGTGCTATCAGTAAGAGAAAAATGGCTTGATAGTTTGTTGAGCAAACATTACTTGAGCTCGCATTAGTGAGGCTCATTGACCTATTTGAGTATACGGATACATAAATGGTTGTCAATCCCTCTCAAACCTCTAGAAATAGAATTTATATTGGTTGCCACAAACTAAATCTTGTGTTAATTAACGTCACTCAAATTTGAGGCATCATAAACCAAGATACCCAATATTAGTGCTACAAATTCAAATCGGGGATTATAACATGGCAGTGCAAATAGCAACCAAAGCCTACAAATTTGACTCATCAAGTATATTGCCTTCAATAAAATCCTTTGTTAATTTGGACATTCGCTGCCTAACATCCCCAATTCCAACAAACCTCCCAATGATGTAAGGGGGAGAAAAACATGTAATAACTCAAAATTTCCTCGAATGATTTTATTGTTTGATTTCGATGATCACTGTAAGTGGGATATTTTCCAAGGAACACCTGCACCCTAATAAACTTCAACACCATTGTAAAGCATTCATCACCATTGTAAAGCATTCATGACACAGAAAATTAATCTTCTATTACATAGGTCCTTGAGATTAGAATCTACTTTACATTATAATGATTACAACCCAATTAGCGAAGATCTTGCATGGGGTGCACAACGTGTATGTACCCATTTTACGCTCCTGCAGCAGGACCATTGGCCTGTTTCTTGACTTCCTCGTTAGCACTCAATTCGAAATAATGACACATAATATAGAAAGAGTTCAACGAGAGACTCTCGAAGCCATCCTCCAAAATAACAGCGGAACCGAGTACTTGAAAAAGTGGGGCATATTCAAAGGAAGTAGAGATCCAGACCCTATACAACACTTCAAATTATGTGTTCTTGTCGTATGTTATAGCGATCTGGCGCCATATACAGAGAATTGCATATGGGGATACTTCCCCCATTCTAACTATTGATCCCATCACTATCTTTTCTCTAACGTAGGGATTAGAGATGGAAAACAGAAATTGGTGTCCTTTAATGACTTTGTAATCACATCCAAGTTGGAGTATTAACGGATAACACAAGCTTATACTTCTAGGTTGTTTCCTGCACCACAAATCAAGCCAAGATACCTGTAATTTATCTATGGCAGCAGAAAATTCCGTACCATAGGAGGGATAAAGGCTAGCAATGCAAGTGGACTTGGATTAAGGAGTAAGGGATTTAAGATGTAAAATGAGAGTAACCAGTGGCTTGCTTGAAGTCCAGAGGTTGGTGGGGACCACATGTTTTTGTTATTGTTTTTTGAGAAAATAATGTGTAAGTTCGTGAATAGGTGTTATAATTTACAAATTTACAAATTGTTGAGTGGTGTGCAAAATATTTATTCATTTTATAATGGAGAACCAATTATTGAATAGATTTGCACAATTTAAAATAGTGGTTTTTGATGTTCTTTGGTACAAAGAGAATAATATAGTTAATTTGATTATGTGAGTTTGTTTTATGTTGATGAGTATTGTTGTGGTTCGGTTTTCAAGAGCATCAGTTACAAGTTTTGTGATGAGATCCATGTGTGTGAAAAAGTTAAGTTGTTAGATCAACTTTTGAACACGTGAAGTATTTAGACCGTCTTCCTAGCAACTGACGGATAGCCAAAAGCGAAACATCCAGATGGTGATTGGTCCATAGGATGGTTCATTACTTGACAACTCTTATTGTGGAAGTGATTGGTCCATAGGATGGTTCATTACATGACAACTCTTATTGTGGAAGCCCCGACAGGCCAAGATGTCAATATTGTTGATCTAACAAAGTTCATTCCAATTATGTCTTAAATGAGTTGAATGGGAAGCTCGAAAATTGTGGTGGTGAAAAGAGTGTTGTCCAAGAGACTTCAAAGTGGGGATAAGTGTCGAGGAAGACCAGTGAAGACAAATGTGACATGTCAATTATAATTTGTCATTTTTGTATTAATGTTTGTAATAATGTAATGTAAGCATTAAATTGGAATAATGCTTACATTAGTAAATATGTAGGATTGGACTGTTGGTTGTTGAGAGATTTTCTCAATAATCAATTCCTTGTTTGGAATGTGTTGGTTCTCATGAGCACTATTTATGTGCCTTGTAATTTGGTTTTGATATATAGAAAACTATTGATTTGTGAGTGAATTTGTGTACAATGATTGCTCCTCTATTTTTCTACAAAGACAAGTTAATATGTCTCACAAGAATTTTTATAATAATGGTAATGCTAATAATATAAATTTTATTTTATATTTAATTTTTTTAATGTTATTATTAATTAATTTTTAATAAATGTATAAAATATATTGATAATTTATTGTTTTTAAAGTTATAGATTTATTGATCTGTATTTTTTTTTAATATGAATAATAATGATATTTTTGTAAGCTTATAAGTATAGAAAGTCAATAGTTGCAATATTGATACCAGATTGGTAGATATTTTATTCTAGAGCTTAAATATATTATTATTGGTATTAGATTAATAGTTACTCAATTCCAGAATATAAACACGTCAACTAAAGAGACTTGAACCTATGTGAGGAGGATCAAAACGATTATGTCCAAATATCCATACTAAATTTAATTGAAAACAAACAACAATGGTTACCTATACATTTAGTCATAATTCAATTCAATGTTATTTTAAATATTATATATATATTAACAGTTACACTTAATTACTATATAAATCAAATGGTTAGTAAATGCTTATAGGTATAAAAAATGATACATCTTACATTTCTAAGATTTAAAAATACAATAAAATTTAATTAAATTATATTGTTATTAATAATTATAAAAAAAGTTAGCATATGAGAATGATATAATAAGATTTTTAATCATGAAGATTTACCCACACTTTACTATAGAGATCTTTAACATGTAAATATATTTTGTTATAATATCATGAACCAATACAATGATTTATTAAGACCACGTATTTCAAAAACCTTAATTTATATTCATAGAGCACATGTTGATTATATGACATTTTTTTTAATTTGTCAATTTCATTAAAAGGACAGATAAAACATAAATCTAATCTTTAATATTTGACTACTATTCAGAATATTCTGATAGTTAAATCTCTACCATCCACTTAATAATTGCTAAATTAAATTTTTGAAAACCTTATTCTAAAATAAACACACCTATTGACATAATAACACTTAACTCTCACTATCACTAACATTTTAACAATATTAACATTTATAATAAGTTCAATTTCAAACAGACCCAACTTTTAATCATTTGCCAGCCCCTTGTTTTGCTCATGTTTATGTACACTTAAATAACTATTTATAACAAATAAACGGTAATCTTTAATTTCCATTGATGAGAAATGCAAACTTTCAACAACAGAGTTATTAAACATAATTCCAGATACTTCTTATTGCATGATATATAACTAGCTTTATATTCAGAAGCTCAGTGAAATGAAAGACATGTTCACACAACTCACCACATTGGCGAATTCTGTGAAATTAAATTGATGTTTACAACGGCACCTGTATTAGAAAAGAAAATTAAATTCAAACATTCACTTGACATCTTCATCATATAATATCCTTGAAAATATAACTGGGCAGTCCACTAAATATAAAACTACGATGTCTCATCTTTTAAGCGTTGACTGTGGAGTACACGCAGCCCCCATAACCTGTACAGAAAAGTCCATCATATCATATTTATTACGCAAAGTTGAGATTCAAGAATAGAAACAATCCCAGTAAACTCGTTAATAACTAAAACAAATTCAAACATAATATGCCCAGATATGATTGTAAGAAATAAGTTAATGACAAAATTCTCCAAAGGTTTTGTTGTTAAGAGTTAATTGCTCATCACTGAAAGTAAAGCATGATATCGATTAGCCATAGAATTAAACAAATACTTGGCAACAAAGGCTTTAGTAACATACAAAACAGGACAGTGAAATGGTAAGTTTAGCAAAAGGGAAAAAATGCTGTATTTGGTGAAATTGTTTGTGTCTAAAATAAAGAGAGTTCAGTCAAAACTATGTGATAAACACATGTTTCGGTTCAAATTATAAATTTAGCTAATTCAAAATCAGATAAGCTTTTGAATATTTCAAAAGTAGTTATTGGCTAGGCTAAATGACCCCTGAAATGGCCATTACCTCAGCTAAGTAAACCTCGCTGTACTACAAGACAGCAATATATTTTCAAATAATCATTCCTTTCTTCCTTGCTGGGAAAGGCCCTCCCCTTCTCTATGGCTTAGGGTTTCTCCTTCCACCATGGAAAAGGGTTTTCCTTCTCCTGGCTACTGTCTCATAGTGGGTTTGATACCATAAAGGTGTACCCAACAAAAAAATGAAATTTTCAGAGAAGTGGAAGATCATTATAAAATGTTTGTAACATAATCCTTATGAAAGAGGACTGAAAGAAGTCATTAACGGGTGGAATCTCTATACAAAATTTTGGTCTAGAGATAGCTTCCCAACCGACAGTTTTCATCAACTCTACTTGATTTCATATTGCATAGGACTTGAATTCCACTGAAATCCAAGAAGAAATCTTCAATGAGATATAAAGGATTATAAAGGAATGAATCAAAAGTATTAACCATGATAACAAAACCATTGAATTATGTGCTCTGCTGCATGTACAAACAAGATGCTCAAGGGAGGATAAATGCACTGCAAGAAGTGCAGAGGGTGGGCATTCCATCAACTCTTTGAATATTGGTGTGATTGTAATAAATCAGGGTCTGAATTCTATCAGCTCTGTATATGTATGTTATTGTGAATTATATGTTCTGTTATATATACAGACAAGATGCCCGAGGATAATTGAACTGCAAAAAGTGCCGAGGGTGGGTAATGTATCAACTCTTTGTATATGTGTTTGTCATTGTGAATTATGTGCTCTGTTATACATACAAACAAAATGCCCAGGGAAGATAATTGCACTGGGTATTTATCATCTTTGTATGTTGATTCCATTGTAATACATCAGGGTGAGAATTCTAAACTCTTTGTATACGTTCATGCCATTGTGAATTATGTGCTCTGCTACATACATACAAACAAGAATTTATCATATTTGTATATTGATGCCATTGTAATACGTCAGCATGGGAATTCTCTCAGCTCTTTGTATATGTGTGTCATTGTGAATTATGACCTCTACTATATACATACAAACAAGATGCCCAAGGGAGGATAACTGCGCTGCAAGAAGTGCACAAGGTGGGTATTTATCCACTTTGTGTGTCATTCTAATTATGTACTATGCAGAGGGTGTGTATTTATCAACTCTTTGTATGTGCGTGTATTGTGTAATTGTAATGATGTACTAAATTTAGATGGTTAGCTGGATTTGTTGAATATAAATGTTAACACAAACTCATTTAAATCACCACATGAATCTGAAATATTGAAACCTGGGATATGCAACTTCTAGGTGCATATGGTACTAAGGTCAGATAGATAGGTTCAGTTGTGTAGTAGTGTTGAATGGGAGGTTTTCTGTCTTTAAGGGGCTTAACGGTTAAAAACACATTTTTTTTCTGAAAAGCCACAAGTTCAAATGCAAAAGAGGTTAAACAGTATTTACTCCTCCGTGGACTTTAACCTTTAACAATAAGGTAATTAAAAATTAAAAAATGATTCTAAGAAGATTTTCTAATCATGTTTCCCTAATGGATTTTTAGTATTTCAAGTAAAAACAGCTGTTGTATTAGTGAGAAATTCCTTGTTTTATATCCAAGTATCCTATGCAGAGAACTGGTAGACTAGTAAAATCGAGTTTTCAAAAAAAGAATTAATGGCATGGAAAAGAGAATTTGAAATGCATAATGCAAAAGAGATTTTCATGACAATCATACTTGGAGCTTTGGAAGTAAGAGTTCCAGTCTGAGCAGAATCACAGTTCAAACTGTTCCGGCCTGCAGATTGATAGTATGCATTCATGGCATAAGCAGTATGAGATCCAATTGTATTTGGTAAATAGAAAGGACCCCCTTGTTGAATAGGCCTATAGTCAATTCCCTGCCCACAAGCGTAGTCCAAATTTTCTTTCAAAGATTTTTCATCAACACCGGGCTTGGCAATGGACCAAACTTTCCCTATAGGAGAAGCTGCAACAGGACCGCCAGTGCGTGGAGCAGCAGGAGATGGACCTGCACTCTGCCACATTCACAAATTCAATTAGAAATAATAGCTATAGTCTCTAATAACTATGTCAGAGTGTCTAGCCTTCAGAACAAACCACAATCAGGACCAACACAATAAGGCCTTTCTGTACAAACTCTGTGAAGGGATGAAATTTCAGTGAATACCAACTGCACATATTATGAAAACAAAGAAGCAGAAAAAGCAGCAATTTCTTTACCTGAGATCGTAGCAAGCCCACATCATAAGCCATTGTCAAATCAGTTTTAAAGAGCCCAAAATATCCAGCAATGAATCTACACAGAGCTTTCTACCCTTGGGAAATGCCCCCAAGTCCATAAAGCAGTCCTTCGTTTCATCATCAAGGACCTCAATACTTGTTTCCAGGCAATGGAGCAGATCCTCTCTGTGATGTTTTGATATAGATTCTGCTCTTGAAAGTTTTTTCTTAGACTTTTCCCAAACTGGCTGTGGCTCAATGCGCAAAGAGCTTCCAATCACCTTGAGGGCAAGTGGTAAACCTATACAGACTGCTTCAACCGACAAATATCTTAGCAGTTAAAGATGTTAATCTTATGCAGAAATATAGAGCATTAAAAAAAATTCTGGAGTTGTTAACTCTCCTATTTTAGACCTATAAAACCATTTATATGTGAAAGGGGCATAAAATAAATCTGAGTTTGAACACTGTATAATAGGATGCAAAGCATTCGAGCAGGATAGAGAAACAAGCAGTTAGGGTATGAGATTTTGAATAGTATGTCATATTCATGCCTATTTAACAACAACTTCGTCATTTCTTGTTGGAATCGAAGGCTGTCCAAAGGCCCAGAAACAGAAGTGGGACAGGGCATCAGCCTTTTGCAACATGGGCATGTTATACACGTGATTGTTGTCTGTAAGTGGAATAGCGAGATCCTGCCTGGTTTTGATAACCGTTTTGCAACCCTCTGCTTCAAACAACAACTGTTTCACATCTGATTTTGACCAAACATCATCCAAAAACACCAACGTCTGTGGATTTCCTTTTAAATTGAGTTTCTTCTGCAGTTGGTTGTGCGCATCCTCGATGCTCTGAAAAACAGGCCTTCGACCTCCGATTATTTTATCCCACATAATCTCCAAAAGGCCCATTACATTTGGAGACCGTGCAACAGTTATGAAAACTATATTGTTTTGGAAGAAATCCGATAATCACAACGAGAATAAGCACTGAAAAAACCAAAAGGGGAGCAATAAAATGAAAGCTTGGTGTGACGATTAAAACAGGGGAGTTGTTCTTACCTTTGACTTCAGGATCGTTGCAAGGGGCTAATGAAATGGTAGTTTTGCCGCTTCCACCCATCCCTTCAACCCCAACAATACTAACTGCCTTCTTGAATAGGATATGTTTGATATCACTGACAATATTATGAAGATTAACAGGTCCATTACACCTTCGGTTCTGTTGATTTGGAGTGGTGATATTATTGGCATCAAGTTAAAAACATATGAGGCTGCAAATAAAGTTTGCAGTGAAATTTAAACAATACTGAGAAAGGGATGGGGAGAAATACATGCATACCTTCCTATTCTGTTAGTAAACTCAGTACAAGTTTGTTCTTTTTGTAAGCAAATTACCAGCAGGACGCCTGACTAATATCTGACCTAAGACCCTGTGTCCATCCAAAGGGTTTTAATTTCGGCGATTCAAACTGGGAAGCATTCACAGTCATGTCCTGATACTAATTTAAATCTATTAATTAAGTGATTATTAAGTAACCCTGAACTATAAAATTGGGTGAATCTAAACCTTAATCATCGGAAATTTAGGCGAGCTCCGTTGATGGGTCATTAGAATAAGGATGCAAAAGCTCTTGGAGATATAAGTACCGCATACCGTGTTTCTTGTGGCTCCAAAGTTTGGCATACTCGGGACTTGGGAGCTGTCGCTGCCGGTGAACTACTCAAACTGTTCAGACATTGTGATATCAGACATTGTGATATCATGCAACCCATCAATGGCGCTCTGAAATAGTTCAGTTGTGCTCATTTGATGAAACATGAACGAATTGGAGCTGGTATCGTTAGTCATCTTAACATTAACCCTTTCCATTATAAGCTGACCCATTTCTTCAATAAGTTCAGATTGTTCACTAAAACCCTTGAAATCCACATCTGGGTTGTGGACATCAAAGGTACACAAGAAATTGTTGACATTATTTTCTATCTTTTGGATCTTCTTTCCATAGCGATACCTCCTATATAAATTAAAGCTGCTCATACGCTCTAATTTTTTTTACTGTGTGAAGGCCATCTTGCAGCTGCGCTTGAAAGTCTATGAATGGGTGGCCTCTCAGGACCTGACTGAGAAGATAGCTTGGCAATTTCATCAATGCTACGCTTGAGGAGGGCGCAGGAAGATTTGTTAGAAACAATACTATTGAGGATGGTTCTGGTTAATATGAAGAACTTTCCGATGATCGACTGAGAAACAGAATCCATAACTATATTGAAAAAATTGATACCAATCACTTAAATGAGAATGTCAAAGAATGCTTATGTTTCAAGTAGATAGACAAAAGAAATGGCACAATTTAATCAGATATTGTGATCAAGTAGTTATCTGCGAGGATCGATACCGTTGAAAATCTATGCCTATCAAATTTTCAGCAGCAGTCCCAACAGCTTGCAGCGGTTCATATCTTCTGGTTCTCCTCACCCCTTCCTCGCAGAACACTA
Source organism: Pinus albicaulis (assembly GCA_034641835.2). Taxonomy (NCBI): domain Eukaryota; kingdom Viridiplantae; phylum Streptophyta; class Pinopsida; order Pinales; family Pinaceae; genus Pinus; species Pinus albicaulis. Next base: position 990,799,601 of record CM076570.1, on the reverse strand, counting down.
GTTCAGTTTCATCTAGATCCCGCCCAAGCAATGCTATCCATAAAGAAAGGTCGTTCACCCAAGGTCATTGCACCGCTCCCGGTCTGTCAATGGAGGGGTTTGTCTCTCCTTTCTCTCGGTGATCCCTCCTTCGGCATCTCCCATCTGACCGCTCAGTACCAAGCAGTTCAAATGCTCAAACAGGTTCAAATGCTCAGATCCGCAGAGGAAATGTTCAGTCGGCCAAACCTAACCCAGCGTGGTCCAATGGTGCTCGAATGCCAATGATGCTTCACACAATATCTCCGCGCTTTTTTTTCTTTTGCCCGAAAATCAAGTCCATTTGGTCCAAAAAATAAATAAAAAATACCTTAAAATATTTATATTCGATATGTAATAAAAAAAAACCCACTAACCTTTAGTTATATATCCAATATAATGTTTTGGGTTTTTTTGAAAAAATTTACCCCAATATGAACGCACGTGATATAATATTGCTTTGTCGGTGACACCCCCGTGAAACCACCTGGCTTGAACTGCGCAATCCTCATGGGCTACTCCACCTATCTGTGTGTTGCAAATAGCAACAGTATAGTCACAACTGATAGTTAACATGCTCTTTCACCTATTTCTGCACTAGTCTCCACTGAAACTGTCCATGCACTGAAGTTAACTGATCCATTCTTTTGTTGATTTATGAGTTTATAATTAGTGAATTAATTAATAATTAATTCACACCACTCTCACTAATTGTATCAATTAGTTAAACTGAATACAAATAGCTCAACTATGTTTAGATTAGTTAAACTGAATACAACTCCACTAACTTCCTCAATCAACTCCACCAAACTCTGTCACATGACTTCTAACTGAAGTATCCACGCAATAGCTCCACATAACCATCAGAAATAGCATAATTCCTTCTGTCAGCTACATGTTCCACTTCTATGCACTTAACTGAAGTGCTCCAAGAGAATAAGATAATGTTTAGAGTCTAAATATTATTAAGAGCTAATAATATTCGACATATCTATTTTTAGACTGGAAATCTAAAAATAGATTCAGCCCAATATGTCTAAAAATAGAAGTCCATATATTTTTTCTGACTTGACCAACCATCCACAAATAGCATCCTGCAACTCATAGAACATGATCCATATGTCTAAAAATAGACATAGTCTAAAAATAGACTTTGCGCCAAAAATAGCCTGTGGGCCCACTTAGTGAAGGCGACTCCTTTCCACTAAGCTCCTCATCTTGTTGCAATCTCAACACTCCCTCTCAACAAGATATGGACTATCTGCAACCCCTATCCCGCCCTTGTGGTATTCGAATTTGCTACTGATGAGTGCCTTCGTCAAGATATCAGCATCCTGATCCTCCGTAGGAATGTATGAAAGTAACATGATCTTTCGCTGTACACAATCTCTGATATGATGATATCGGATGTGGCATGTTAGATCTAACTTTCTTCTCCATGAAATCTTTGGATTGAGGAGTTTTGATCTTTGTTGGTCCCAGGTGTTTTGACAGTTTGGCAAATCAAAGACAAGGCAACATCGAGGCAATCTTTAGAGTTCGAGATCGTCCTCTTGTTCTCGGAGAGGGATCTCTCAAATATTTGTTTGCAAAGGTTTATCTTGTGTGCTTTGATTATGGATTTTAGACTAGTTATTAAGTGCAGATGTTTGTTTGGTTGGATTGAGTTGATACAGCAGAACATGAAAGGTCTAGGAAAGATAGACAGAAAGAGGAAATATCTGGTTCATTGGGAAATGGAGTCAAAATAAGGTCATGACAAACTCTTCAAGGGATATGGGATATCAAAGGGCAAATCTAACTTGGCCATAGGATCCTTTGTTTTGGAATGAGATGGACATTAAAGTTTTGGAAAGAGAAGTTTAATTCTCAACAAAGAGAACTTGAAAACATAACTTAACAATAAAGAGATATTTGATAGACAGGGCTAACCATAAATTCCACAAACATTCTTTAAGCAAATAATGACTTCAAGACAACTTTTAAAATGAAATCTAAGATTCGGGGAACTCCCTATTTCCTCAAAGATTTTATTTTTAAAGGACTTAGAAAACATAAAAGATTCACTGATAGCTGCATTCATAGAAGAGGGAACACCTAAATAACATCTATGCTTGCAACTATAATGACCTTCAAAACAACTGTTCAAGCAGGGGCAAAGGGTAAGATCAAAACCGACCTCTTTGATTAACTTAAGACAATGGTACTTCAAAGAGAGACTTCAATAACAGCTTTCAAGTGATGGCAGACAAGCAGGGAGAACCATAAATCATGCTGAAACCAACTATTTGAGCTATCAAGGAAATAAACAAGCATGAAGACTAAAGAGAAGGTTTAAAGCCTCTAAAATACTTCAGCAGAAGAAAACATAAAACAGTGAAGGGTGAATAGGTCTAAGGTGCTTCCAGGAATCATTTCTTAGCCTAAAACTTTCAGCCTACTGTAGTAAGAGATTATGAAACATAATGAAAACAGGAGAAAACATTAAACAGTTAGAATACTTCACCAACAACCAAGCTCATGAATCCAATGATAGAGCCTTCTCGGGAACGGGCATGCAACAACATCATCAAGATATCCAAGACTTCAATTTGTTTTCAACTTCAACAGACTTGTATATTTATTTCAGAGAGTTTCAATGTTACAACTTGTGATCAAACAACAACCAACAACCAACAACTTCTCATCTTCCACAGCAGTATTTATAGGAAGATGAGGAGGTGAGATCTAACAAAATATCTCAAGGATAATTAATACAGAGTGAAGACTTCTCGGCCTTTTGAGAGGCTCGATGGAAAAGTTTACAAGTGGATCACTGTATTAACTGTTTTACAATAAATATTAAAGCTCGGTGGGAGCTTTATTTGACTTTGAGGTCCTGCGTTATGTTTGGAGTAACTCTGCAGATATTTCTGCATTGATTTCCTTGCAGAAGTAACTTCCTGGCTGCGCTGGAGGCGAATGTCTGGTTTTCTTCAATAACTTCGGCCTCTGTTTTGAAAGGTTTGAGGCAACAGGTGGCTTTGTGGTAGCTGAGGAATCAATTCGCCTCCTTTTTGTGGCGGTGGAGGGTTTATGTCTGATAAAACACTTTAGGTTTTCTTTAAACTGTGTTTTAGATTGGGGGATTAGGCTTTTGATAACAGTCTTATCTGTAATCCCCATAAAATTGTCTTCAATTCTCTGTGCTGGCACATTTCTGGTCTTCTACATCTGATACTCTTTGACTGTGTTGGATTCTTGGTGCTTCGCTGTTACACAGGGCTACACAGGGTTATATGGCATCAATGCCTCATGAAACACTGATGAAAACGTGAATTTTCACCATATGGCTGATTTCCTTTGACAAATCAAAAGAGGGAGGGTCGTCACCCTCATCTTTCGAATTTCCTTCTGAATATAGCGGAAAACGTTAAACCCTGAAAAATACAAACGAAACTTATGAAATCCTGTGTTTATAGGTTAAAATGCATTGGAGGTTGTACAGAGGAAGCAGGGTCGTTGGATCATGGAGCAGGGGTACAGATCGACGGCGGAGATGCAGCGGCGGGATGTAATGGGAAAAACCTTTGTAAACCACAAAATATATCATTTTCGACTTTACAAAGGAAAAAAGCATTTTTATATGAAAGTCGGGGGTATCATATGGTGGGCCCGGCGGGATCGATCGCAAATTGCAAAAGTGGAAAACGCGATGGCGGATTATGCGACGGAGAGAAAATGCGATATTGCGATTATGCGATGGGCGAAAACTGCGATGGATCGCATCGAAAATATTTGCGATGGCTCTTTGGAGGAAAGCTGAAAATTGCGATCTGCGATCTGCGATGGATCGCAGTGCAAATATTTGCGATGGCTCTTTGGCAGAAAAGTGAAAATTGCGATCTGCGATGGATCGCAGCGCAAATATTTGCGATGTCTCTTTGGCGGAAAAGTGAAAATTGCGATCTGCGATCTGCGATGGATCACAGTGCAAATATTTGCGATGGCTCTTTGGCGGAAAAGTGAAAATTGCGATCTGCGATGGATTGCAGCGCAAATATTTGCGATGGGTCAGTTAAACAAACCGCGGAAAATGCGATTTTGCGATATTGCGATTTGCGCTGAGTGCCAAAGGGTTAAAAATTGGTTCTAGGGTGCGGGCGTATGGAAGAAAGGGGCTAAGGGCTTAAGCTCGAGGGGCTTAAGTCCTATACATAAAAGCATGTATTTTCATGGTTTTTGAAGGGTTTTTTGAAGGAAATGAAGGTTTCGGTAAGGTTAAAAAGTGGGTTTTTAACCTTATAAAAGGGATTTTAATGAAATGGAAAGGGAAAAACATGAAATTGTGGGTTTTTCATGGGAAATGGAGAATAGAAAATGAGGTTCGTGAGGAAGAAAAGGAAGGGGACCAAGGGGTTCTGCAGCAGTATTTAACTTGAGATTTTTGAAGATTTCAGAGGTTTTTAGGATGTAAACAGCAATAAGGGATCTGGACAGAGGCATGAGGCCTTAGAGAGACTTCAAGAGCCAACAATTTTTAGTGATAAAATTTGTTCCTTGGAGGCTCCAAAATGTTTTAGCCACCTTTTGGTATAACAAAATATTATAGGTGGCTAACAGTGGCTCCACTTGGGGATGGTGCCTTCTTGAAGGCATCAAGAATTCAGACTTGATTTTTCTGGGACGCTGAATTGTGCCTGATCCATTGGGTTGCTCTTCTTTTGCTGGATGATCTTGCTTTGAAAACATATTAGCAGCCATGAAAATAATGGATTTTCATCTACAAGCTTTCTACCTACCCAATCCTACTGATCTAACATCTTTTCCTCATCAGAGTGCACTTGGATTGGCAAACTCTTTTCACAACATTTTATTCTTTTGAAATCATAAAAAATAATCTAATTCTACTCCTTATTTCTCCCTGAACTCAGATTAAACAGTTGAGTCCATCTCATTCTCTACCTAATCTACCATCTGTTGGGATTAAACTGTCCAACAGATTTTTATTCTTTAATTTCTACAACAAAAATTTAAAAACAGCCAAGTCAAGATTAAGCTGTTTGACTTGCTGTGATCTATGGCATAAAAACAAGTTGCACATAGATTATTATTTGCAAAAAACTAAAATCAAAATAGAAGGCTTAAGATCTGAAAGTTCAAAGTACTGCCTTCTCTTTTTACAGCTCTGTTTTTAACTATGTTTGAACTGTTTCTTCTTTGTTTTCTGGTTCAGATTTTGAGTTAATTAGAACCAGATTTTTACATCTTTTTGACTCAGAAAATAAAACATATTTGAGTCATCTTCTCTTGGAAACTTAGGTTCAGGTTTTGAACATGTTTGAACCTTTCATTTCTATCCTAATATATCTACTGATAAGCCAAGATTAAACAGTTTGGCAGATCGAATTCACTATCCTATCAGCAGAAAATTTAAAGCTAATTAGTCAAGATTAAATTGTTTGACTAATTAGAAGTGTGTTTTTCAGGAGTGGCATTTGGGCTTGCACACTTTCAGATTTATCTCTTTTTTGGTATGGGGCTATACCTTTCTTGTTTTGACAATCTGCCCTCTTTTATTTTTCCTATTGTTCTTGTATTTTTGAATTTTTCTAGCTTTGAATGCAATGGTTAGACTATGATTTTTACAATGGTAAAACAAAAATTCTTTGAAAACTTAAGATTCTTGGCAGAAGTAATGCTTGAGCATCCTGCCATTGACAGGACCTCCATATAGGTCTTCTCCATTCAATTCTTTCAAGAAAAATGTATTATGACCCCTCTCAGCATGAATAATATATGGTCCTTTCCACAAGTTCTCAAACTTGCCATGTTTCCCCTTCTCCTCTCTTCTTGAATCCCATTTAAGAACAACACTTCCAACCTGGAAATTGTTTGCCTTAGTCCTCTTATCAAATAGTTTCTTCATATTTTCTTGGACTAACTGTGTTCTTTCATAAACTTCTTCTCTGGTCTGCTGCAAATGGATTGTTTGGTTGATCCTCCTCTGCATATCATTTTCTTCAACCTGCACTTCTTGAAGGAGATTCATGACTGGAACTCCTAATGAGGTAGGAAAAATTGCATCCATGCCATAAACTAACTAATAGGGGGACATATTTATTGATTTCTTTGTAGTTAGTCTATTAGCCCATAAGGCATTAACCAACTTACTGTGCCATGATTTTTGATTTTCTTCCAACAGCTTTTTAATGATATTGATGAGACTCTTGTTGGAGGATTCAGCTAATCCATTTCCTTGGGGATAGTAAGCAGTGGAATGGCCCAAGGTTATATGGTATTTGTGACATAAATCAACCATTTTCTTAGATTTGAAAGCAGCAGCATTGTCTGTTATGATTTTTCTGGGACAACCAAATCTGGATAGGATGTGGGTTTCAAGAAACTTGATAATGACAGAGTCATTAGCATTCCTGGTAGGTATAGCCTCTATCCATTTGGTGAAGAAGTCAGTAGCCGTGAGGATCCACCTATGTTGAGCTGAGGAGGATGGATGAATTTCTCCAATGAAGTCCAGCCCCCATTGTTGAAAAGGTGCCTCAACTCTGATAGGATGTAAGGGTAAGGGAAGGAGTTTTCTCTTGCCATCAAAGATCTGACATTTATGGAAAGACATGACCAGCTTCTGAGTGTCTGGGAAAAGGGTAGGCCAATAGTAACCTGATCTGAGAATTTTGTTTGCTGTGGCCTTCCAGTAGAGGTGTCCTCCACATTCACCATCATGCAATTCATGCATGATTTTTCCTGCATCATCCTCAAGTAAACATTTAAGAAAAATTCCAACAGCATTTTTCCAATATAATACTCCATCTAATATACAAAAGCTCAAAGCTTTCTGTTTAAAAAATCTAGCTTTAGTTTTAGACAACGAAGGAGGAGAATTTAAATATAAAAGCACATAGACAATGTCAGCATACCAAGGGGAAATTAGGAATGTTTCTTCAATAAAAGGAGCATCAAATTCTTCTCCTACTTCTTCCAACACATCTACCATATTCATGTCTAATGCTTGGAAGTTAGACTCAGCCATAAGTTTTGCTAACCCTTGCCCTTTTACTAGTTTGGCGGGCCTAATTTCTAAGTCATATTCAAGAATAGTTGCAATCCATTTTCCCCTTTTACCATCAGGGTCTTGACTTAGAATGTCCTTGACAACAGTATGTGGAACAAAAGCAATTATGTGAGAGTGCAAGATGTAGACCCTAAAGTCCTTTAATGCTTTCACTAATGCTAAGGATTGCTTCTCCATGATGTTATAATTGAGAGGAGCATCTCTTAAGGCCCTACTAAAGAAGGATATTGGTTTTTCTTGTCCTAAATCATTCTTCTAAAGAAAAACTACAGCTATTGTATGTTCAGATGCAAAAGAAAAAATGTAAAAGTCTTTGGTAAAATCAGGACTAATCAGGACTGGTGTTTGGGTAAGAGCTTGTTTAACCAGTTCGAATGATTGTTTAGCTGGTAAAGTCCATTTTACACCCACGTTTTTCTTAAGCATTTTTGTAATGTTTTTTAATAGCTTAGCAAGGTTGGGAATAAACCTTCTCAAAAAATTAATCTTTCCAATGAAAGATTGCAATTCTTTGAGGCTTCTAGGATGGCTGATTTGCAATATGCCATCTATCCTTGTAGGGTCTACTTTGATTCCCTCTTCTGAAATTATATGCCCAAGAAGTTTCCCTTCTTGGAGTCCAAAAAGGGTCTTCTTGGGATTCAGTGATAAGCCAAATTTCCTACACTTCTCAAAAACCTTTTTTAGGTGAATCAAATGCTCTTCATCAGTTTTTGAGAAAACAGTTATGTCAACAAGGTAAATAATTATAAAATAGCCAATATCTTCAGAGAAGGCTATGTCCATGGCCCTTTGGAAGGTGGCCACTGCGTTCATTAATCCGAAAGGCATTTTGACATACATAAAAGTTCCCCAAGGTGTGGTAAAAGCAGTTTTGATTTGATCACTTGGGAACACTAACACCTGATTGTAACCCGAGAACCCATCTAATAGGGATATTCTTCTTGATCCAACTACCCTTTGAAGTATATGGTCCATCTTGGGTAAAGGGTAGTTGTCTTTTAAAGAGGCTCTGTTTAAATTTCTGAAGTCAATACAGAGCCTGATTTCCCCAGTTTTCTTTCTAACAGAAACTAAGTTTGATACCCATTCTGAAAATCTAATGGGTACTATGATCCCATCATTATACATTTTCTCAATTTCTGCCTTAACTAAAGGTAGTAAAAGGGGACTCATTCTCCTTAGTTTTTGCTTAAAAGGCTTTTGATTTTCCTTCAAGGGGATTTTATGTTGGATGATGCTGGTATCATATGATTTTAAGTATTTGTATTCCCAAGCAAACACATCTTTGAATTCTTTGAAAAGCTCTATGTATTGCAATTTTATGTGAGTTGGGAGGGTGCTGGATAGCTTGATCATATTGGGTTCTGCTAGACTGCCTATGTTGTGTTCTTCTACATTCGTTTCCACAGGCTCTATTCTTGGTTCTTTAGCTACATCGTTGAGATCAAACAGGTGTTCTAAAGGCGTGAGACCTCTTGGGATTTTATCATTTTTTCATTGTAAGACTTCCAAGTCTTCTTGGTCTTCATTATTCATTATCTCTGCTTCGAAAGGATTCTCAAAATGATTTATATTAGCAGGATATGTTATTTCAGCTTCTGGGATTTCTTCGATATATAAACAGTTTTCCTTATGGCTAGTTTCTGATATTGGTATACTAAAATCATTTTCTGATTTCAAGAAATCATCTATGTGTTTGTCAGAGTCAAACACTTGCCAGTGATCTTCGTTGTCAGGCACAACAGGTCTATGTTTTACTTTTATACTGAGTTGTTCATTTATCTCAGGTACTTGGCAATTGCTGGCAGTGAAGGCAAGTTCATTTGCTAGATGATTCCGTGCTCTAGGAATGAAAATGAGTTCATATTTTTCGAAAGTTTTTAGTAGGTCTAGGGTAGCATTTCGATATTCCCTAAGCCTCGGATTCTTGGCTGAGCATTCTCCTTTGATTTGTTTGATGATAAGTTTAGAATCCCCTAAAATAGATATCCTTTGGGCTTCTAATTCTTTAAGCAGTTGTAAGCCTGGGAGAAGTGCTTCATACTCAGCAATATTGTTAGTGCATGGGAAGTCTAACTTGTGTGAAAAACTCTTATTTGTGTTCTGAATCCAGACACCTGCCCCTGCACTAGTTTTATTACAGGATCCATCGAAATTTATTGTCCAAAGTATATTTGACTCATTCTCATTTTCTTGTTGTTGTTGAGCGTCAATGTTTTGAAGTTGATTCGAGGTAAGATTGGCTTGGTCTGGTGAAATTATTGGGTTCATGCTTTCTTTACCTTGTTGAGTAATTTCATCTTCGTTACACAAGATAAAGGAATCTAAACTTGATTGAATAGAATAGATTGGAGTGTTGTTTGGTTTGTCCATGTTGCTCACCATGTACTTCATGTGGGATTCTCTATATAGTCTTCTGTTTTGGTTAAAAACAGGGATGGTGGCATAAGACTTGTCCATTTGAAGGCTTCCCTGAAGTTTAGATCCCCATGATCTTGATAAGAGCATGCCATACTTAGGGTGAATGTCAGCTACAACTATATCCATTACTAGATTCTTGGTAGGGATCCGAGCTAGGTTAACACATAAATCTTTGATTAAACCCAAACATTTGACTCTGCTTGAGTCAAAAGAATACAAATCTTTGTATGGTTTAGTAATTTCTAAGCCTAAGCTTTCCATTACTACTTTGGGAATTAGGTTGTGTGAAGCTCCGGAATCTAACATGGCATTGTGTAGAATTTTATCGTGTATGTTCAAGCTAACATAGAAGGGAGGGACTGGTCCTTCTTGATATTTTCCTTCAACCTCTGGGCCAAACAACAGCTCAGGTTTTTCATCTGTCAAGTTTAAGGTGTCGGTATCACTTCCTAAGTTTAAATCTTTCAAAACTTGGTTTTTGTACACTTCTTGGGTTACTAGTTCAGCCAGGGGGATGGTAATTTTTATCTTAGCAATCTCTCCCTCAAGGCTGAAAGGAATAATTGACTTGTTAATATTTACATCTGTTTTTTCAATTGAATTCCTTTCAGCAGCTTTTATTTGCTGAACCTTGGTTAGATTAGTGATAGGAATAGTTTTACTAGGAACACTAGCTGAAGTGCTAGGGGTGCTCTGTTCAACATTTGACTGGGTTGCCTTGTCTTTGTTTAAATCTGGTTTTTTGGCCGAAATGTTGATTTTTTCTGCCATCTTCTTGGGCTGGTTTTCTGTGTTTTTCTTGACAGCAGTGCTAGTATTCTTATCTTTTGAATTCTCTATACTTCCCTTGCTCCTAAGATCATATTGTTTGTGTACCTCCATGATTTCATTTTCAAAACCCAATCTATAGTCATCAGAATCTTCATAGGTGTTTGTATTTTGATCATTAGAGAAAAAACCTTGTTCTTCTTCAGTGAGGAAAACATCATCCCCACTGTCTGATCCAATCAAGTTTACATGTGATTCTTCCAATGTTTCCAACTCCCTTTCTTCCTCATATTGATCTACATAGTTCTGTTGAAAGGGAGGTCTAATTTGTTGGTCACTTTCTTTTTGCTTATCTTGATTGTTATCTCTTCTATAATTTTGATTTCTATTTCTGTTTTGATTGTTTTGAAGTGCAGTCTGGTTTTGATTTGCTTGCGCTTTCTTAATTATGCTCATCTCTTTCATCATTTCTTCCAACATTCTCTCCATTTTTGAGCTTGAAGTAGAAGGAGGGGATTCCTCTCTGAAAGATACTCTCTTTTCAGTTTTCATTCTTGCTCTCTTTTCTATTAAGTTGACTTCCACAGAAAGAGCACCCCTTTGCATATCTTCGAGAGTTGCAAAATCTCTTTCTCTTAGTGAATAAGTCATGTTAGAGTCAAATCCTTCAGGAAACTTGTTTAAGGCTGAGCCTTGTGGAGGTTTTAGTTCTGGGGAAAGTGCATTATATACACTGTTAAATCTAGTACAATAAGCTTGTAGACTTTCCCCAGGGTTCCTACGAAGGTTGTTGTAATCAGCAAGGACTTGAAGAGGATTCTTCTTTACCTCCCATTTGTTTAGGAACATTTGATGGAAGGCTTGGAGATCATTAATACTATGGGGGGCTAAACCTTTAAACCATTTTCTTACTTCTCCCCCAAAGCTTTGAGCAAATAATCTAAGTTTGACATAATCATCGTCAATTTCGTTTCTGTCAAAGTAGTCATTCACCTTATCCACATGTTGTGATGCAGTTGTAGCATTGTTAGCATCATATAATGGAATCTTGGACTGGTAGTCCTGTGGGAGATTGATTAATGGTGCAGGAAGAACTAGGGGAGCATACCATGCGGCCATGGCAGGAGGTGGAGGTGGATTTATAGAAGGGAAAGTGGGTTGAGGTGTGGTGGTTTGAACAGTGGATGTAGGATGAGTAGAAGTGGATGGACCAGGAGTAGACTGCTGAACTGATCCTGGATGAGAGACACCTAGGTTGTGAAGGAAATGTAAATCAGGAGGTTTTGTTTCTCTACTACCAGGATGTTTACTTGTCTCCGGGGATGAAAGCGAAAATTCAGAGTCTAACTAGATTATATCATCAAATGACCTGGTTCTAAATGGGTTTACTAGGTCAGCTTGGGATTTTTGTAGAGCTGAAAGATTTTTAGGGATTGAATTAGCTCTCAAGGGTGATCTGAAAACAGTTGATAATTTAATCCTAGGAGACTTCCAAAGGATACTTTCTGGGTTATCAACTATCTCAGGTGGATTAGGGTCTGGATGGGCTCTAGTGTGAATCTTTTTAGAAGCCACTATGCTGTGTTTTTAGACCTTAATAACAAGAAAAGTTTAACCAAGTATGACAATCTTTGAGAGGTTAACTAATATGTTTACACAAATTTTAATCCTACAGTCCTCTAACTGAGTTTGAATGATATTATAATGATAAGGGTTCTTCCCAGTGGAGTCTTAAGGTCTGCTAAGGATTGTGGAGTCGCCAAGTGGAAGTTTTTAGCTCCTAAGGAGGTAAAAGGTTTTATGGTCCACTACCAATGTTTATTATGAAGCCAAACTTGAGATGTTTTTTGGGTTTTTCTGAGTTATTTTGGTTTTATAGGTTAAGAGAGTATTCTAAGTCTGATTTTGCACTTAGCTAAGGTGTTCAAACAAACAGAGTTGCTCTTATGGCTTGGTAACTGGTTCCTTCAAGGTTTGGTAAGGCTTTAGGAGAATCCTAAGGGTTACTTAGTTTGTCATTGATTCAATTAATTCCTATCATGATTGCCATTTGTTAGGCAGTGCTTTAAGAAAGTTACTTATGTTATACTGGACCTAAAAGTTCAAGGAAAGGTCTTGAAACCTCTAATTCTCAGCAGGTCCCACCGTGATCTCCATTATGTTGGTGGCGATGAGGTGGCTAATTATCACTGGATATTCTTGAAAATAAGGGATTTCTGAAGTCCTAAGGGGTATTTGGATTGTTACTGACTCAGAGGTCCCACCGTGATCGCCATTATGTTGGTCCCCTGTGTTTTGACAATTTGGCAAATCAAAAGACAAGGCAACATCAGAACCAATCTTTAGAGTTCTAGGATCTAGTCCTCCTGTTCTCAGAGAGGGATCTCTCAAATATTTGTTTGCAAAGGTTTATCTTGTTTGCTTTGATTATGGATTTTAGACTAGTTATTAAGTGCAGATGTTTGTTTGGTTGGGTTGAGTTGATACAACAGAATATGAAAGGTCTAGGAAAGATAGACAGAAAGAGGAAATATCTGGTTCATTGGGCAAATAATGACTTCAAGACAACTTTTAAAATGAAATCTAAGATTCGGGGAACTCCCTATTTCCTCAAAGATTTTATTTTAAAGGACTTAGAAAACATAAAATATTCACTAATAGCTACATTCATAGAAGAGGGAACACCTAAATAACATCTATGCTTACAACTATAAAGACCTTCAAAACAAATGTTTAAGCAGGGGCAAAGGGTAAGATCAAAACCGACCTCTTTGATTAACTTAAGACAATGATACTTCAAAGGGAGACTTCAATAACAGCTTTCAAGTGATGGCAGACAAGCAGGGAGAACCATAAATCATGCTGAAACCAACTATTTGAGCTATTAAGGAAATAAACGAACGCCAACTAAAGGAGTTTAAAAGCCTCTAAAATACTTCGGCGAGAAGAAAACATAAAACGATGAAGGAGTGAGCAGGTCTAAGGTGCTTCAGAGTCATTTTCTTAGCCTAAAACTTTGACTCTTGTAGTAAGAGATTATGAAACATAATGAAAACAGGAGAAAACATTAAACAGTTAGAATACTTCACCAACAACCAATCTCATGAATCCAATGATAGAGCCTTCTCAGGAACGGGCATGCAACAGCATCATCAAGATATCCAAGACTTCAATTTGTTTTCAACTTCAACAGACTTGTATATTTATTTCAGAGAGTTTCAATGTTACAACTTGTGATCAAACAGCAACCAACAACCAAAAAATTCTCATCTTCCACAGCAATATTTATAGGAAGATGAGGAGGTGAGATCTAACAAAATATCTCAAGGATAATTAATACAGAGTGAAGACTTCTCGGCCTTTTGAGAGGCTCGATGGAAAATTTTACAGGTGGATCATTGTATTAACTATTTTACAATAAATATTAAAGCTCGGTGGGAGCTTTATTTGACTTTGAGGTCCTGCGTTATGTTTGGAGTAACTCTACAGATATTTCTGCATTGATTTCCTTGCAGAAGTAACTTCGTGGCTGCGTTGGAGGCGAATGTCTGGTTTTCTTCAATAACTTCGGCCTCTGTTTTGAAAGGTTTGAGGCAACAGGTGGCTTTGCGGTAGATGAGGAATAAATTCGCCTCCTTTTTGTGGTGGTGGAGGGTTTCTTTCTGATAAAACATTTTAGGTTTTCTTTAAACTGTGTTTTAGATTGGGGGATTAGGATTTTGATAATAGTCTTAGCTGTAATCCCCATAAAACTGTCTTCAATTCTCTGTGCTGGCACATTTCTGGTCTTCTATAGCTGATACTCTTTGACTGTGCCGGATTCTTGGTGCTTCGCTGTTACACAGGGCTACGCAGCGTTATATGGCATCAATGCCTCATGAAACACTGATTAAAACGTGAATTTTCACCCTGTGGCTGATTTCCTTCGACAAATCAAAAGAGGGAGGGTCGTCACCCTCATCTTTTGAATTTCCTTCTGAATATAGCAGAAAACGTTAAACCCTGCAAAATACAAACGAAAGTTATGAAATCCTGCGTTTATAGGTTAAAATGCATTGGAGGTTGTGTGGAGGAAGCAGGGTCGTTGGGTCATGGAGCGGGGGTGCAGATCGACGGCGGAGATGCAGCGGCGGGATGTAATGGGCAAAACCTTTGTAAACCACAAAATATATCATTTTCGACTTTACAAAGGAAAAAATCATTTTTATATGAAAGGCGGGGGTATCATATGGTGGGCCCGGCGGGATCGATCGCAAATCGCAAAAGTGGAAAACGCGATGGCAGATTATGCGACGGAGAGAAAATGCAATATTGTGATTATGCGATGGGCGGAAACTCCGATGGATCGCATCGAAAATATTTGCGATGGCTCTTTGGAGGAAAGCTGAAAATTGCGATCTGCGATCTGCGATGGATCGCAGCGCAAATATTTGCGATGGCTCTTTGGCGGAAAAGTGAAAATTGCGATCTGCGATCTGTGATGGATCGCAGCGCAAATATTTGCGATGGCTCTTTGGCGAAAAAGTGAAAATTGCGATGTGCGATGTGCGATGGATCGCAACGCAAATATTTGCAATGGGTCAGTTAAACAAACCGCGGAAAATGTAATTTTGCGATATTGCGATTTGCGCTGAGTGCCAAAGGGTTAAAACTTGGTTCCATGGTGCGGGCGTATGGAAGAAAGGGGCTAAGGGATTAAGCTCGAGGGGCTTAAGTCCTATACATAAAAACATGTATTTTCATGGTTTTTGAAGGGTTTTTTGAAGGAAATGAAGGTTTCGGTAAGGTTAAAAAGTGGGTTTTTAACCTTATAAAAGGGATTTTAATGAAATGGGAAGGGAAAAACATGAAATTGTGGGTTTTTCATGGGAAATGGAGAATAGAAAATGAGGTTCGTGAGGAAGAAAAGGAAGGGGACCAAGGGGTTCTGTAGCAGTATTTAACTTGAGATTTTTGAAGGATTTCAGAGGTTTTTAGGATGTAAACAACAATAAGGGATCTGGATAGAGGCATGAGGCCTTAGAGAGACTTCAAGAGCCAACAATTTTTAGTGATAAAATTTGTTCCTTGGAGGCTCCAAAATGTTTTAGCCACCTTTTGGTATAACAAAATATTATAGGTGGCTAACAGATGCAACTCTAATTATCACAATAAATCACAATAGGCTCTAAGTGTGAACCGAACAACTCGACCAGGATCTTCCTCATCCATATAGCCTCGCATGCAGCCAAACTCGCTTCCATATACTCGGCCTATGCTGAACTGAGTGCCACGGATCTCTGCTTCCTGCTGTACCAAGAAACTGTTGTCGACCCGATACTGAAAATCCCTCCAGATGTGCTCTTTCTGTCCGTTGGGCTCCTTGCCCAATCTGCATCTGTGAAGCCACACAGCTTCACCTCATCCGACTGTCTGTACCATATTCCATATCCTGATGTGCCTCTGAGATATCTCAATACATGCTTCCCCGCCTTCCAAAAGAGCTTGGTAGGCTTAACCATAGCTTGTGAAAGTTGGTTAACAACATAGCATATGTTGGGTCGTGTATTGACCAGATACATGAGCGACCCCACCAACTGTCGATAAACAGTGGCATCCACTACCTCCGCTGAAGTAGCATCCTCCTTTTTCCATCCACTAGGAAGAGGAGTATCAACAGGCTTGCAACCATGCATGTTGAACTTCTCCAGTATCTCCCGGGCATACTTACCCTGAGAAAAAAATAGTCCACCACTGCGCTGCCAAATTTCAAATCCCAGGAAATAATGAAGGAGGCCCAAGTCCTTCATCTCAAACTCCTTTGCAAGATCATCCTTGCATGAGTGTATCAACAGCTCATCACCTGTCAAAATCAAATCATCTACATATAGTACAATGATCAGCAACTTACCCTCCACCACAATCTGGTATAGGTTAGGATCCGCCTCACTCTTGGAGAATCCAAGTCTGGTGAAATAACTGTCTATCCGTGTGTACCAAGCACGAGGTGCTTGTTTCAACCCATACAATGCTCTCTTGAGCCTACACACATGCGACTCGCTGCTGAAGATCTCGAAACCTTCGGGCTGCTCTATGTACACCTCCTCAACGCAGTCTTCACATCCATCTGATGAATGTGCCACCCCATTTGCGCTGAGAGAGAAAGAATCGTACGTCTGGAAGAATACCTTGCGACAGGTGCAAAGGTCTCCTCATAATCAATCCCCTTAATCTGTGAAAAGCCTCGAGAAACAAATCTTGCCTTGTAATTCTCCACACTCCCGTCAGCTGCCTGCTTCACTTTATAGATCCATCTAGAACCCACCACTGATTTCCCCTCCGGCCTCGGGACAATCTCCCATGCACTGTTTCTGACAATCGAATCATACTCTTCCACCATGGCATCTACCCATGTGGGATCCTCCACAGCTTCCTCGAAAGAGGATGTCTCTGTCATGATACACTTGCTCATAAGAGCCATGTATTCTGTATACCAGTCAGGTGACTATCTCTGTCTGCGCTGTGATGTAGGTGCTCCTACAACCTTCTCTGCATCTTGAGCCAGTCGCTTAGCTTCTGTAGTGCGCTTCCGCCCTCTGATGGTTGGCGCTGCTTGAGTGGTCTCTTCCACTCCATGAACCTCATCTTGTGGTTGATCCACATCCTGAGACTCATCCTTAGGAACTAATAGCTCCTCATATGCATGCAAGTGTGGCTCCCTCTCAAGCAAACACTTCATGGCTTTCTCCTCATGAAATTTGATATCCCGTCGCACAACATTCTTGCGACTGTCTGGCAAATACACACGATAGTTGTGGGGCGTATCAGTGTACCCCACAAATATCCCAACCTCCGCAGTCGGCTCCAGCTTCTTCCTGGCATCCTTCATCACATGAATGTAAACGGTGAACCAAAAATCCTCAAATGGGAAATATTAGGCCTCTTACCAGAAAACTCCTCCTCGGGTGTACTCATGCCAAGTATCCTGTGAGGAAAATGGTTCTGCACATATACTGCAGTATTGCATGCCTCCGCCCACAAGTGAATGGGTAGGCCCTAATCATGCAACATCTCCCGTGCAGCACCCACGATCGTTCTGTTCTTCCACTCAGCAACCCTGTTCTGCTGTGGGTTATGATGTGCTATGAGCTCTCTTCAAATTCCTTCTGCGCTGCAAAAGTCCTTGAATTCGCCAGAGATGAATTCACCACCATTGTAGCTCCTAAGAGCCTTCACCTGCTTCCCCAATTCTTTCTCAACTAGTGCCTTGAACTCACAGAACTTTGAGTATGTCTCGCTCTTCTTTTGCATGAAGAAGATCCAACGCTTACGAGAAAAATCATCAACAAATATCACATAGTACCTGTGCTTTGCTATCGAAGCTACTGAGAAAGTTCCACACACGTCTGTGTGAATTCTCTCAAGGATCGTCGTGGCGTGACTATCCTTCTCGTGAAAGGTGGCTTTCAAAAATTTTCCCAAGGTACATCCCTTGCACTGATCTGACTGCGCAAGAGTACCCTTAGGAAGCCCAGTAGAAATCTGTTGCAGTATCTTCAAAACTCCATGGTGAAGGTGGCCCAATCTCCGGTGCCACAACTCGCCATCATCCCGGCTCACCACTCCTTCTGCCTTGCCTGCCATTGCTACGCAGCCATCTACCTGCAATTGATAAAGGTTCTTAACTCAAACCCCTATCCTCTGGGTCTCACCAGTTGCCTTACTGCGCAGGAAAGCCTTTCCCTTGCTAAAGACAACATCATATCCCTTGTCTTCTAACATCGCCACAGAGATAAGATTCTTCTTCAATCCTGGAACATGCATCACTTCCTCCAATACGAAGGGTTTACCAGACTCCCTCTCAAAGGAAATGGTATTGATACCGGTCGCACTGTATCTACCATCATTGCCCATCTCGATGTGCACTCCAAGATCTTTCTCATCCAGAACAGTAAACAAATCTTGATCTCCTGTCATGTGAAAATACGTACCACTGTCAAGAAACGACACTGATCCCGTCATACTTGAGAACAAGCATGCGATCAGCGAAAAATCCAGCTCAAACTATGAGGCTAAGGCCTCTCCAGCTGCAATCCCAACAGCCTGCTTATTTTTCTTCTTCTGTGGACAACTAGTGGCATAATGTCCATGTTGGTGACAGTGAAAGCACTTCACCTTGGACATGTCCTGCTTCTTGCCTTTCGCACCGGATTGAGAATTTTTCTTTCTCTTCCCCTTCTTTTCTTTGGTAGCCAAAGTGCAATTCTCTTCATCAGAGTTCTTTGATAAAGATTCGTCCCTGGTACTCCGCCTTATCTCCTCTTGCACAAGATCTGACCAAAGTCGCTCCCATCCTGGCAATTTCTCCCGACCATTGACAGAGTCCTGATAGGAGTGCCAACTCTTCGGAAGCCCTAGGAGAGCCAAGCTCACCAAGTCCTCATCATCAACAGTCACCCCCACACTTCCCAGCTCATCCCTGCATTGGATGAACTTCGTGAGGTACTTGGGCATACTGTCGCCTTTCTCCATATTTATGTTTCTGAGTCTATCCTTGACGCCAACTTCCTCTGGTCGCTCTTGCTTTGGAATAAATCTGTCAAGGCTTTCCACATCAAGAATGGAGAAGCCTTACCATGAATGCTGGACACTATGTGATCCTTCACACCCTCCAACAGAATCCTTCGACACTTTGCGCTGTCTTCTTTGCCATGCGTCGAGTACGGCGGCATCGTCCATCCTTTGAAAGTAGGCTTTGGAATTTCTGCATCTATGAACTCCTTCAACCCATTGTCATCCAGCACGCCTCCATCCTTGTCCTTCCATGCAATATAATTAGAAGTGCCTACGAGGGCATACTCCAATCGCAATCTGTTGAAAGACATCTCAACTTCGACACCAAGAAAACACTGCTGCAAATTCGAATTCCACCAGCACAAAACTCAACCGCTTCAATGTTTTGCAATTTCTCCGATGATCAATACTGCTCTGATACCATGTAGAAATTTTAATAACTAATATATTATTCACTGATATTTAGCTTCATGCATAATACAGAATCTCTTCTACCATTGATCATCACATGCGGAAATAAAATCAATTGCATGCACACATTAAAACCATAAACAATCACACATATGAACACAGTATTTAATGGGAAAGCTTAAAGCTGAAAACCCCAACTATCTGTATATTATATTTCATGGAGATCATGTAAAAATCATAGTACAAAATCTCCTCACAAGCTCTCATGCACACCCTCAATTGCTACACACTATCAAGCTAGATATAGCAAAACACATGCTCCAATCTTTTGCCACTTGATAGCCAGCCTCTATTGTGTAATTAATGCTATGGGATGGCTTCATTAAATATATAAGCCACCTGGCTTGAACTGCGCAATCCTCATGGGCTACTCCACCTATATGTGTGTTGCAAATAGCAACAGTATAGTCACAACTGATAGTTAACCTGCTCTTTCACCTATTTCTGCACTGGTCTCCACTGAAACTGTCCATGCACTGAAGTTAACTGATGCATTCTTTAGTTGATTAATGAGTTTATAATTAGTGAATTAATTAATAATTAATTCACACCACTTTCACTAATTGTATCAATTAGTTAAACTGAATACAAATAGCTCAACTATGTTTAGATTAGTTAAACTGAATACAACTCCACTAACTTCCTCAATAAACTCCACCAAACTCTATCACATGAGTTCTAATTGAAGTATCCATGCAATAGCTCCACATAACCCTCAGGAATAGCGTAATTCCTTCTGTCAGCTGCATGTGCCACTTTTGTGCACTTAACTGAAGTGCTCCATGAGAATAAGATAATGTTTAGAGTCTAAATATTATTAAGAGCTAATAATATTCAGCATATCTATTTTTAGACTAGAAATCTAAAAATAGATTCCGCCCAATATGTCTAAAAATAGAAGTCCATATATTTTTTCCGACTTGACCACCCATCCACAAATAGCATCCTGCAACTCATAGAACATGATCCATATGTCTAAAAATAGACGTAGTCTAAAAATAGACTTTGCGCCAAAAATAGCCTGCAGGCCCACTTAGTGAAGGCGACTCCTTTCCACTAAGCTCATCATCTTGTTGCAATCTCAACATTTTACTACGAATTTTAATTTGCTAAATGTTTAACTTGCGAAAAACATTCGGCCGAGGCAAATAGATCATCAAAATCAGCCTTTTCATGTTCAAATTTTGAAATATGTACCATGGATGTAAAGTTGAAGGAAACCTTCTTCGGATCATACTGTAATTTAGGGATGGTTGCCAATCTGAGATCCTTCATCTTTTGGGCTTCTTTCTCTGCATGTTTGAAATCATTTAAAGTAAAATATCCACATCGGAGGGGAAATGTCGGCCACATCAGTTTCTTAGAAATTTTTAGGTTTCTGCACATTCTTTTCTCTGTTATCTGATAAGCTATTTCTCGGGCCAATAATTTTTCAGGAACATACAATGGAAAAACATGAGGATCAGTAATACTTCCTAATATTCAGATATAAGTGAATTTTTCTTCCCCAAACCAGCTTCCGACTGAGGTTAGGTCAGTGCTAGTCTCATCAGACAACCTCGAAGCGGGTTTATTAAATATAAATTGATGAATTCGTAGAATGAATCCATGACAAATCCTGTATATGTGGTCTTTATAATAGGATTTCCATAGATATTTATGATAAATGTGGATAGGAATTGGATTTTGAGGAGTCCATTTCCAACCTAAAATTGGGAACTCAAAATTAAAACAGATGGTATCAATCATATATGCACTCATAAAAAATGGGGGTATTATATGGGTGGTTACAAACCTATTTTTCCTATAATCAAGGATTTTACTTGCTATTTTATCAGATAAAATAGTTTCCCAATCCATAATGAAGGAATTAACAGCAGCTTCAATCAAGCGTACCATCTCAATAGAAAATTTTTCAAAGTTGACAATTCCAAATAATCTACACATCATAGTCGCAGCATAACAGTAGGGAGATGCTAAAGATTCTACGGAGTAACATACCCAAAGATTTGTGCTTATGTTTCTCAGGGAAATGTCTCCAATTTCTAATGGGATCTGACTCCACTTCATTTTCCTTTGCAAAGTCTTCCATAAATGCTTTGTTGTAGATTTGCTGAGGGTCTGGTAAGTGGTACATTTTCTTGATATCCTCTACCTTGAAGGACTCGAACATCCTTCCATGTGATGTAAAGAATGCTCTATCTGTTATTTTAATACTTTCTATAACCCATCTTACCAAGTCATTATATGGGAGAACATTTGCGCAAGCTGCTATTTTATGGAGATAGGAGCTTGCCAATTCTTTAAGAGTGCTCTCAGACCCTTTATCTGAATCTGCTTCCGGCTCTTTTTCTAAAATTATCGTTGGATCCTCTGCTTCCATAAAATTATAAACTCCTTCCCAATAAGTTTTTCCAAGACCCAAACAATTTGTATCAATCACTAACACCAATTTAGCTAGTTGTTCTTTTGGAACAACAGGGGCCTTCCCTTTCTTGGATTTCTTAGACATTTTCATGGCTCGTAGGTTTTCCTCAGGTCTGCACAATGAAACAGATTAGCAGAATGGTAGAAATATCCCTTGAAGAATGAATATCAACAAAGAGAAGCTAATGGCATTTAATCACAATAAAGATGATGGATAAAGGAAGTATTATTCTTTTGAAGTTGAAATCCGCAATGCGTTTTAACCATGATTATCTATTAATGATTTTCTTAAATAGTGTGATATTTTAATGCCATTGCAGGTTGTCTCGTCACCCATTTATAACAGTCCTTTTAAAGCATTAATACCATAACCTTTTAAGATTTTTTGATCAACGATAATCGTATATCGGAGATCAGAAGTTTTAAATATCAGGTTTAAGTATCACCATTTTAAATTTGTGATGCATGATTATTGCTGAGCTGGCGAGGATGGTATAATGTCTTTTAAATCATAAAAATGATTTATTTTACATTTTTCATTGAGGAGCACTTTTATGAAATAATGATATCGCATCGCCAGTTTTAAGTGGAGTATTTGGATATATTTTGGCGATGGGCGATTTGCGATTTTGAATTATCGCATCGGAACTTTTCAACAGAACACGTAATCAAAAATGACTTTTCTGATTTGTGATTGCGATCGGACTTATCGCATTAGATTTTTTCAAAGTATGTACAAGAATGTGATATTCCCAATTTGCGATTGCAATTAGGATTATCACATCGGAAATTTTCCAAGTGGAAGAATTGAACTTATGTTTGATGCGATATGCGCTTTTGCGATTGTTTAATTGCATCGAAGTTGAATGATAATACATTTGACTCTAAAATTAAAATAAGCGAAATGCAATAAGGCCTTTATGTGTTTTCTTAAATAAATCCTTTTTCATTGGGGTTTGATTTTATTTCATGATAAATCGGATTTCTTCAAAATAATTATTGACTCTACACTTACCCTAAAAAAGAAAAAGGGACCCATTTCTTATTTAAAATTAATACAAAAATTTGAAATGGGGAGGGTTGTTTGTACATCACAACACCTAGGAAGGTGTCAAAAGTGTAGCAATAGGCTAGGGTTTGTAGGAAAGTGAGGGAAATGATAGAAATGGGCATGGGAAAAGGTTAGGGATGTATATGGAGTGTAGATGAGGGTGTTAGGAGGCTTAGGGAGGTGGAAAATGATAAAAAAAAAAAAGGTATAGGGATTAGTGTAGGGGAATTTAAAACACACTCCCAAACCCTAAAATGCCCAAAAACATAGTGTAGGAGCTTGTGTTGACTTGTTGAGGGTCTTTCTTGGATGCTGAAGTGTTGAAGATGCCTTGGTAAGTGAGTAAGAGCTCCCTTTCATTTGGATGGATGAGTAAATGAAATTAATCGGTCTTATATACCTTGTTTGAGTCATTTTCCTTCAATGTAGTGGGATGGCCCACATGTCTTTTCACTTTGGATTTTGAAACCACGTAGCTTAAGAACCTTTTGAGTGCAGCTACTTGGAACTTTGAGAACTTATTACAAAATGAAAAACATAAAATTACATATTTAAATTGAAATTATAATTTAAAAATTTAATCTTTACATGATGAAATGTGTTTATTATCACTCTCTTACTTGCTGGTCTTTTATGCATGCAGATGGTGTTTTGATGGACCTTGAAAACCCTAAGACCTAATTGAAACCCTGAATGAATGAACTTCATGATGAAAGGACTGAAATGATGATGAAAACTCATGACTGATGTACACTCAACAAAGTAGTGAAATGATCCAACAACTAATGAAATTTCGAAAAGGGTGAGGTTTGACCTAGATCTACATCTAGTGACCAAATTTTAGCATGATGACCTAATGGAATGACAAAAATTTCATAATGAGACCCTAATATGATATGAAAAGAGATTTTTTGATCACTGGTGGCAGGATGCAAAAACTGACACTAACAAATCCCGTATAATATTGAAAACTTGGCATACACAATTGGTGAAATTTCTTGCAAATACACTTAATTGAGTTTATGATATAAAATTTACAAAGTCTCACAAACAAGTGCATCAATGAACTATGACATTTCTAATGTAATTTTTCATAACTTCATTATTATTTTAGAAATGTTGTTCTAATAAGGGTTGTAGTATTTACTACTAAATTGTTTTACAAAAAAAAAATTATTTTTTTTGTAATATGTACAAGAATTTTAAAGAAATACTCAACTAAATATCGATCCTAATGTTTATGAAATTTTAGAGTAAACTCCTCATTGGATTCCTTTTTTTATAATTTCAAACAATGGCCATTAACTAAAACTGGAAGCTTTTCATCATCAATTATTTGTAGTTTCATAGATTCATTCTCATACAAATACTCAATTTCCTAGGGTCCCAACAACCTTGTTGTTAATTTTCCTTTGAAATAGTAGAACCTTGAGTCATACAACAATGCCCAATTACTCGGTTAAAATAATTTATTCTTTATATATTGATCATCCCATCAAATTCTTTGTTTTTGATTTTTTTTTTGTGTTGCAGAGCTTGATATCTAAACTCATTTTTTTAAGCTAAGTCATTCTTACTCTTTGTTCCACTAAAAGACTCATCCCGAATTCCAATGTTTTTCTTATAGTTTTAATTTCAAACTCAATATTAATTAAAACAAATTTCTAAATACTAGCTCATAAGGTGTGAATTATTCTGAGGTTATCCATGTATTTCAGTAAGACCATACTGCCTCTGGTGGTCTATTTTCCCAATCTTTGCAGTGGAATTGAATAATTTTTGTTAATACATTTTCCAGCTCCCTTTTAGTTACTTCCACTTGTCCATTAGTTTGAGGATGGTATGGTGTAGTTTCTTTGTGCTCGATCTTGTACAAATTCATGAGGTACTCTACCAATTTTGATGCAATTTGTGCTCCTCTATGAGAAACAATTTCCTTGGGCACTCCATATCTTATGAATTTGTTATCATACAAAAATTCAACAAGTAATTTTTCTTGAATATTCTTTAATGGCCACACTATCACCTATTTAGTAAGATAATAAATACATACTAGTATATTCTTAAATTTATTAGAAGGTGGATTGATTGGTCCAACAAATCCAATTCCCCATTTTTCAAATGGATCCAGAGAAATTAATGGTTTCATTAGCTTTTCTTCTGATTTGGTGGGTTGAACCATTCTCTAAGGGACATCGCAATGTATTACATATTCAATTGCATCATTGTGCAATGTTGAACAATAATATCCATTAGAAAGAATCTTCTTTGTTGTTCGCATGGCTGAAAAACGTCTACCACATGTTTCATCATGATAGGTTTTTAAGATATCACATACTTCATCTTATTTGATGTGTCTTTGAAGGAGTTGATTCGGTCCTATCTTGAATTGATATCCATTTATCCACATTAGAGCATTCTTTTCTCGAGATGGGAAGTCTTGAAGAAACTTGTGAGCTACTAAATAATTTTCAATATCTACAAACCATGGTGTCATTGCTCAAACTACAAATAGACATCACCTTGAAAAAAATAATCTGATGTCTCATCTACTTTATTGCTTGTGATCCTTGAAAGAAGATCCGCAACTACATTCTCATGACTAGGTCTATAAAGTATAGTAATATCAAATTATTGAAGAAGAAAAATCCAATGAATTATCCTTTGATTAATAATTTGTTGATTCATTAAATATTTAATGGTTGAACGATTTGTATGCAAAAAATTAGGATACCCATTGATAGAATGTCTAAACTTGTTAATGATGTACACAACTGCTAGGAATAATTTAGTTCCATATGTGCAAGATTTTTGTTGATATAATGAATTGCTTGCATTGTTGCATCTTCTTTATTTCCTAACACAATAGCCAAACTTTGATTAAAAACATTACTATAAATATGAAATGGTAGATTCCATTTTGGTCCTTACAAAACAAGAGAAGTGGCTAATTTTTCTTTCAAATATTTAAAATATTTTTGAAAATATGTTGTTCAAACACACTCATCACCTTTCGTAAGTAACACAAACAATGGTGAAGCTACCTTGTAGAAATTTTCGACAAATATTTGATAATAACCAACATGTCCTAAAAAGCTCCTTGTGCCTCTTTGTTTTGTAGGAAAAACATATTTTAGATAACAACTACATTTTTTGGGTCTACTTAAATTCCTTGTATTGAAACATGGTGTCCCAAAACACCTTCATTCATCATCAAGAAAATAAAATTCATTACTTAACGAAACAAGGTTTTCTACACATTTCAAAATAACGTTTTCCAATTTAGCCAAGGATTCCTCAAATTCATCACCAAAAGTAGTAAGATCATTGATACAAACCTCAACAAATTCAGGAATAAGATAAAAAATGTACTTATAAAAACTCTTTGAAAAGTTGCAGGTGCATTTCATAATCCAAATGGAAAGACTCTATAAGAAAAGGTTTCCCATGGGTAAGTACATGTGGTTTTGTCATGATCTTCTATAACAATATGTATTTCATTATATCCACTAAAGCCATCTAGAAAGGAGAAATACTTCTTCCCTACCAAAGAGTTTAACAATTGGTCAATAATTGGCAATGGAAAATGATCCTTTGTTGTAGGTTTAGTGAGGTTTCTGTAGTCTAAATAATCTGTCCATTTATCTCCATTTTTCAAAACTATTACAAGTGGCGAAACAAACTCCCCATCGAAAATACATTTTTTTAAAGAGTTTCTTTTATGGTTTCCTTAAGAATTATATTTTTGGGTTGTCTCATAGGAAGTAATCCATTTAGAATATCATATTATGATTCTTTATAATTCCACACAAATGCAAAATATTATTTTTGTAGCAGTTCCTAGAATCGTTATTGTTGAAACTATTGTAGTTGATTATTGATCTTCAATGACTTCCTTGAAAACATTTTGATTTTTTTAACTCTGTGATTTTCATATTTTTCTGTGAGATATTCTTCCAATTATTGATGTTAAAGTATTTTGTCTGTAGAATATTCACGATGGTTAATGATAAACTTTTCAAATGAACTTGATTCATTGTTAAGTTTTTTTAATTGTGATTATTGAAGAATAGATATTTGACATAAAATTAGAAATAATTCTATCATTTGTTGGTTTTTTCAAATTTATTGCACAATCTATATGAAGAATTGGTGTGGATAACTCATTAGAGTAAGCAATGTCATCACTTGTAGGAATCCATAATAATTCTTCATTTTCTTTAATGGATTTTGTAGAAGGATGCAATTTCAACATTTTTACTAATTACCTTTGAGATATTGTCATATAACCTTAGTGACAATCTATATAAGCATTTTTAGTTTCTAATCACAGTCATCCTACGATCAATGAATACACCCCTTTGCTGGGTTTAAAATGTAAAACAAGAAAATCAGTGGGATATTCCCACGAATCCACAATAAAATCTTCCAAAATTCCTTCGGGGATTACTGCTGATCTACCAATTATTTGTAAAAAATTTGGGGTATGCCTCATAAAATTTTGAAGACTTAAACTTTTCATAATTTCATCAATCATAAAATTTATTATTTCTCCTAGATATATTAAAGTATTTGAAATAATATTCTTCTATATTTGAACTTGAATGAAAGGGGTATCAACATCTCCATATTTTGGTAACAAAGTTCCTAAGCATAATCTTAGATAATTGACTAGTTACTTCAATACTTAGAGGGTCTTGTTTCTATTTCCATGGTTTTTTAATACACAACTCGCTTATAATTATATTACAAATCAAATTATCTTCAAGAGCTTGAATTATAAGGATTCTAAAACACAATTTTTTTAATTATTCGAGAATTTCAAACACAAGTTGCAAAGGTGTTTTAGCTGTTAGTCTCCTATACCAATAGGTTTCATTTTTCATGATTGTCTTGATTGAACTATGGAATATGTTCAAACCTTCTTTCTTGAGCAAAGGTGTTTCATATTCTTGAAAAACCAAGAAAGTCAAAAAATTTAAAAAAAATGTAAAGAGGGTATACCCTAAAAGAAAAATCAAAGGGTAAGAAAAATAAATTGGTCAAGAAAATGAAAGAAATGAACCCCAAACAAAAAATAGACCAAGGAAAGTGTGCAAATCCAAATGCCACTACTATTTCATTTTTGCAATAAAGCAATTGTGTGCATCTTGTCCAACCTTTGCCACAATTCATGAATAAGTCAAACTGTTTAAATTTGGCTTAATCATATTTCAATTTTATGTTGTAGATTAGAGAATAAATATCTGACCAAACAGTTTAATCTTGGCAGGTAAGTAGATAGGTAGAGTTAATAAGAGGTGCTCAACAGTTTAATCTGAGCCCTTGGATGAAATAAGGGTAGAAATAGATAGATTTATCATGTAAAAAGAAAAGGTTGAAAAGGGTTTGCAAGTCTAAATGCACCCTAATAAAGAAGAGAAAATGGTAGTGTTAAGTAGATAGGGTAGGTAGATGGTGTTGCAAAGTGTTATCTGATGAATGATGCTGCTACATGTTTTTGATCCTTTACTTTCATCACAAATACTAAAGCAGGAAATACACTGGAAAATCATAGCAAGCAAAGTCAAACTCATTAACTTCCCTCATCACTTTCCCCTCAAAGGTTTTACTAATTTCCCCCAAAGTACTAAGGTATTTGGAGATCAAAAGGGCTCAAGGCATTTCCTTGACTTTTGGAGGGACCGGACCCTCGACCTAATGATCAAAAAGACCTAAGTACTTGAGATAATTCATCATTATAATCATCCATCTTTAACCTTGTCCTAAGTAAAATCCCATTTTACTTAGGAAAATCATGCAAAATTCCATAAAAATCCCTCATGATAACTTGCTATTCTAAGTTTAAGTATTGAAGATAAGATATTGCAATTTACTTCAAAAGTTCTCACTTTCTTAGATGTGCAAAATATTTTGAGTTTCCTTGTCCTTTGCCATATTTACATTTAACTCTATTTACTAAATCCCTAGTAAAATACCCTATCCTAAGTATATAACTCATTTTTTATAAATAACCTAAAAAACCCCTCTATTATAAAGTTTAACCAAAGTGTTTATTTCCCCGCGCATTCAAATAAAAACCCACTATACGCCCTTTGGTTAAATTTATCATTATACTGTAAGCCCGCCCCTATGGTAAGTTAAATACATTTGTTAATTTACCATATAATAAAATAAAAACATATATATGAAAAATAAAACGTTAAACATATGATATATGTGTTTAAATCAAAAAATATAAATAAAACCTGAAGTTTTCCGAAACCAAACTTTGGAAAATCCCGCGCCAACGTGGCTCATCCACCTGGTTTTTCACCCGACCTTTTAACCCCACCGCGACCCCTATTTCCTTCATAACCATGGAATTAGTTAGTTATCTGAATTAACTAATAATCATACCTTTCCGCCGATTATATACCCCTCGGAATGATTAAATAACGTTAAAACATGTTTAAAACCCCGCCGGGCCCGCACGATAATACCCCGCTAGCTCCCTGTACCTTCCACCGTCCGATCGCCTTTCTACAGATCTACACTCCACGTTCATCCCGCTACCCATCCCTTGTCAGCATTTTAACGAGCGGGGGACGGGTGGTATTTGACTAGTCACCCGTCCACGCGTCAATAGCTTTGTGGAATCGCTGCCCTCCCGACTAAAACAGCCTTTGCTCATAAGCGGTGCGGGATCACCGCTTACCGCTTACCACTTACCGCCCGACCCTGCATACGTCAGCCCGTACTACTATGACGTCACTCCTCGAAAAACTAAAAAACCCTTTAACTTGTAAATAAAGCCAGTTTTCGTGTTTTTTCCGTTATTTTCGTTATTGAAAACAACAGCGCCTTCTGCTACAATTTTCGAATTTCCACTGAAATTTACTGTGTCATCTGATTTCGCTCCAAGATTCCTCTGCACTTGTGTTCGAGTACACTCCCGCCATCGCCTGATACCTGTTAAAAGCCAATTTTCGTCCAAAAACAGGTATTTATCTCACAGCGCCCCGAACTTCAATAGAAAATCTGTTTTCCCTGTTTTCTACTGAATTGATAATTAAAACTCATCACTGAGATCTCCCCCAGAGGTTTTAAAGTTGTACAATTGCTCCCTGAAACTGCATTTGTGTCAATTCCCTTCATTTTAGAAATCACGCCCGACCTGTGAAGAAAACCAGAAACCTCCATTTTGAATCCACGAGAACCAAAATGGAGGCCCCGGCAGCTTTGAATATCACTCCACTGAATGCCCCTCACCGTGAATTGGAATATTTACCTTTGGTAGATAAAGATTTCCAAATTAAAGACTTGTATTTTGATGAAAGTCCCCTATTGAGTTATTGTCGCTGCAGAGACGAATACTCAAAGGGGCAAGATCTTATAGGGTTGTGGGAATCCAATCTCCCAAGGTATCTTATCCCTTCAGTCATTTATTTCCCAGAAATCATCCATTATTGCCATTCAAACTATGATCCCACTCAAAGGGCTGTAATAGCTCCTGATCAAAGTGTTTTGTTTCCCATTACTCCCCAGGCTATCAATGCCATGTTACACTTTGAACCAGACCAAGAACTAGCACCATTGTCCATGGAAGAATTGATTGAGAAGACCAGGCAATTAACCCCAGAAAAGCTAAAATCCATGTGCCAGAATTTCATGTTGCTTGAGCATCAGCCAAAAGGGTCTCCTCCCTATGGTTTTTATTATTTCAATACATTGGGAAGGCTCATTATAAATATGATATCTTTTGTCTTGGGATTCAACACCAGTGAATATGTGGATGAGATAACCTTGGTTTTGCTATCCATTTTTACTCCTGGGCAATCTCCTGAGATTAAATATGACTTTGCCTCCTTCATAGCCAACAAGATCCATGATCAATTCATGAGGCTAGATGATGAAAAAGTTTTTAAATATTCCTCAGTCATCTATCATCTCATTATCTACTATCAGTCAGAAAAGTTCCCTTTCCCTGTCCAAAAACTTGATGCCAAGGGAAACCCCAGGTCAGTCATATTTTGGTCCCCCATAATTCATTCTTCCTCTGATTCTCCCTATTCCTACACTGAATTCATTGATCAGTTTGTATATCCTGCAACAACTTTGTTAACAGGAATCTCTCCCCCAAGGCTGAGTAATGAAATAAAAAATACCTTGCAACTTTCAAGGACTTATAAAGTTGGGGATTGGTATTTGTATCAAAACCATACAGTCATCAGAATTTATGGATGTGAATTACATCCATTCAGGTTACCAAGATATGTGCCCATGAGGATTTTTGCCTTGGAATACTTCAGGCAAATGAACAATTCAGATGTGATCCATTTTTGTAGTGTAAAGAAGAAAGCTCAATTAAGGATCAAAAGTCAATTAGGTCCTTTCCTCTGCAACTCTAAGGAGGCCGAGAGAGAGGCAGAAAATATATTACAAAGAAAGTTCCAAACATCTTTCCGTTGGGTTCCTTATGACCCATTTGGTTTTATTTGTGAAAATAGATTAAAGAATAAATCATCCCCTTATATACACCATAAGATTCCTGATCTAGAACAATATGCCAATCAAGATGAATGGGTTGAAGGAACACTTGTTGAGGAAGAAAGTGAAGCTGACAAAATGAATAAAATTATGAAAGATGTTGAGAAGAACTTTGACCTAGAATCTTATGGTCAAGTGCAGGTACCCTACATTGGCACTTCTTCAGCAGCAACTCTACATCACACATTACAGGAAAGCAGTTCATCAGTTGCAGCAGAATCAAAGGGCAAAGGAAAGGAACCTGCAATCCAAGTCATTGAAACTTTGGTCATGGCAGATAAACCACAAACTTCCAAAGCACCTGAACAATCACAGGCTTCTCCCACACAAGCAAAGCACACACAAGTTCCAAAGTTGCAAACTCCATTAAATGTGGAAATAGGAAAGAAGAGGCAGGTTCCAGATACCACACCTCCAAAAGGGACCTCACAGGTACATCAATCCAAAAAACATAAATCAGATCCACTTCCAGATGTGGAAATCATAGATGAAGTATTTGATGATGGAAGGGAAGACAGTCAACTAACTGGCACAGTTAGTGAAACAAACACAGGACAGAAAGGAAAAGCTTTACAAAAGCAATTAAGCACTGAGGTATCCTCTTTCAGACCACCAAAAACAGATACAGGGGATATTAAAAGAACCTTCATTAATATTAAAGCAAAGAATGATCCATTAAAAATGAAGGTATATGATCAATATATGAAAATGGCTCCTCATAATCAAGAAAGGCTAATGTCAGCATTTGACCTGTCACAAGGCAAAATGGTAATGAGCCACTTCAAGTCAAAAGTGCCAAAACCCATTACTGCAGCTGACTGCATCAGGACAAATTTTGAGGTTCTGGCAAAGGATATTCATCCTCTGGACCAGATAGAGCTACACAGACAAACTGGAGAAATGGTATATTCCACTCTTACCAATAAGGCCATGGCAGCTATAACGTTGCAGGATTCTTTGAATAACACAACTGCACAGTTGCAAATTGAGAAGGCCTCTTCACAGGCCGAAGATAATAGAATAAAGTCTTTAGAAGACATAATCATTGGTTTGGGTCACAACCCCAAAGACATTAAAAGTATTGAGGCATTAATAAAGAAGAAAGATGATGACATAGCTGCACTGAGAAAGCAGCTAAAATTGCCAGCCTCAAGGCACCCTCGGACCCAAGAAGTTCTAAAGGGGAATTCACAGGAAGAAATAATGGAGTTGCTCCTAAATATGACTGAGCGACTAAGTGAAACGGAGAAGGAATTGGAACAAGCTTTGCAGGAACAGGAAACTATCAGGCAGACATCAACCACAGGTACTACAACAACAGGTCAGCAAACACAGCCATCCCAGGCAAACACTTCTGGTTTGAGTTCTGATGAGTTAATAAAACAGATGGAAAGTCTACAACTAAGGGTCTCAGAACTCCAAACAACGAAATTGCAATTAGTAAAATTGGAGGAAAAATATGATACATCTAAAAAGACAGTTGCTGATAACACCAGGGAAATAAAAAGGTTAGAAAAATTGGTTCAGGCTTTGGAAAAAGATCTTTCATTGGAAAAGCCTTTAAAGGAAATAAATGACATTCTTTGGGGTAACATCATTGAGTTAATAAAGAGTATTTGGCCCTCTATTCAAGCTATTTTTGAACAAAATGAGTTGGTTAAAATAGCCCAAGAAGAAATAAACAGAACCAGAAATGAATTAAGAGGCAGGCCTGAGCAGGCTAGTCAGCTTATTCAATTTTTGAACACCCGGACAAGGCAACAGCTTGCAGTTTTAGGGATTGAGGACCGGACCGGCACAGTTTTGGAAATAAAGAGAGTTTTCATCAAGAGAACTTTCATGCAAAATTTAGAAAGGAAGTGCACAGATATTTTGGTTGATATCAATATTTTCAGAGAGAAATTTCAAGCTTTGTTGGACAGTGGGTTACCAAGTCCTATGCTCTCAGAGGATCAAATAATGGACTTAGAAACCTATGTAAAGAAAATGAATGCTCATGCTCAAAATACAGCTGCTTGTTCTCCTAGTTTACCACAATCAACATTACCAACAGGGAGAAATATCTACGATAGAGTGAGGAATTTATTTCATTTGGAACATGAGATAAAGTATCTATTTCCTAATGAGCCCACCTTCTACAAACTCACAGAAGCAGATGAGACTTTGAGAAAACTCAAAAGGACTGTGATACCAGATGATTCATGGTGGAGAGACTTATTAGAAATTCTATAAAAGTTATTTTCAGGATAAAGATTTATCTTTACTATCAGGTAAATGGTAAAAATGAGTACAGGTGAAAGAGTATCAGATACACAGGTTAAAGAGTATCCGTAAAGACAAAGAGTATCAAACAAGCAAAGAAATTACTCCAGAAGACAGCAACAAGCTCTTTTTCAGCACTTGCCTCTAGCACATCCATAAAGAAAGGAAACATCACATCAGCAGTTACTTATTATTCTATCTACGAGACCATTTGTCTCCTGTTTACTTGTAAATTATCCTTAGTCACCCCAAAATATGGGCTAGGATAGTGTGAGATATTTTCAATTATTTAGTGTATAAATAAACCCTCAAAGAGAGTATTGAGGGTGGATTTTATTACTCTGTTGTAACATTGAGATTTTCGGAATAAAAGCATTTTGGAGAAATTTATTCGTGGCTTACTGGATGACGATTTAAAGCACTGGACTTGTTGCAGGATTCATGTGTTGGACTACAGTTCAATAAGTTTTTCTACCCTTTTGTCTATATTAGTTTATAATACCATCATATCCATTTCTGAATAATTTACATAAAGGATTGAAACAGAATTTGCTTAATTGTACTCTGTTTTCAAATGTGATTATTCTTAACGTTTTCTTCTAAATTAGTTATAAGCATGAATTCTTAAATGCTCCTTCTTTGCTAATTTAAACATTGTTGATTACTATAATAAAGAATTCTTCATTTCTCTTTGTTTGTAGTCATCTCATTTCTTTCTTTTGAACATGGTGAAAGATTCTTAGCTGCCTTTCATCCCTTCAAAATCATCCCATCCACTTTAAATTCTAAGGATTGTTCTCTATCTAGCTATCTTGCCCTGTAAAGCCATCTTGTGTGTAGAATAGAAATCCAGTAAAGCCATCCTTTGACTCCATAGCCCAATGGACTGAAAGCCCTCAACCTTTCCCTTAGTTTGTGGATTCCACCATTTTCCCAAAACAAACTCTTGAATCTATAACTAGCCTAAAACCTTCTAAGAACAAAGATAAATTATAAAGAGAGAGCCCTCTCTGGATGCAGATTGGCTAGATTATGCATCTAAAAGGTTGGTTTGTGGTTACCTCGGGTATACTTTCCTCTTACACAACTTCTAGGAAAACCTGAGTGATAACATTAGCCTTACTAAGAATCTCATGAAATGGTGGATATCGAATTTTATCATATTGTTGGATTTCTTGTTAGGTTTGACTAACAGACACTGGTTGCAATAATTCATATTCCCTTTCAAATTATTAATTTTCACGGTTGACATCCCTAATGTTGGAATTTTTGGATCTTAAAATATTTTTCCTAAGCTCAAATGTGTAGCTTGATAGTTAACTGCTAGAGTGGTGAAAGTTGAGAGTCGCCAGATTCATTAGTATAAATCAGTTGACTTGATTGAATTGTTTAATTTGGTTGTAGTGTTTGGTAGCTTGAGTTGCCAAAATATTCGAGTTTTGATTTGGTTGAGAAAGTAACTGAGATGGATTAAGTGGCTAATTATGATTTTTCAATTGGGGTGACTGCAATATTTGTTGCTACAATGACCAATTCTGATAAGGCCTATTCATTTTATACATAGGCTACTAAGCAGCTGGTGTTGGAAGATGCTATGGAGGATTTCAAAAATATTGTTGATTATAAGGAGTTGAATAAGTCTAGGATTTGATATAGCTAGTTTCCAAGGTTGTTGATTCATAGTAAATTGAGAAGGTTGTGCTGAATTAAATTAAGAATTATATCAAAGTTGATTATACCATGGTTGATTAAAATATTGGGAAAATTTTCCAAACCTCATCTCATTAATAAAATTTACTTGTTCAATATTTTATTAGTAAATTGATATGTTTATTTAATTATTTATAGTTGGGGACAATGATTTATATCATGGTTCTTAGAACAAAGGCTGCAAACTTTCACTATATCCAATGGACACTCATTCCTAGGATGTTTGTTGGCCCATATTGGATAAAATATGGCATATGATTTTCCATTTTCTTCTTCTTTACTTTGTGTTTGCAGATCATCTAAATATAAAGAAAATGAATTCCATATATCAATTTTCATATCTTCAAATAAGTTCCCAATCTCAACTTTAGTTATATCAGTGCAAGTTTTAAACGTTGAGGTTGCTAAATCTCTTTTCCTCTTTATTTCCTCATATTTTCCCTTCTATAATATTTAAAACACTCCATTATTTCATCATTTGTGAGCTAGTAAATATATTTAGAAACAATAATATTGAATGCTTCCATTAAGTCCTCTATAACCCCTATTAATAAGACCAATTTTAATGACACATCATCTAGTTTACTAGTTTTTGAATGTTTGTCGTTGAATCGGAAGCGTTAAAAATAATATTTTAATGTTTGATTAGAACTTTGAGTGATTCTAAAAATTCCATCTCTTGTTTCTCTTGCATTTTATTAATCATTTTACTTTGTAAGAAAATATCTTTCATTTCTTCCCAATTACCTATACTTCCTCCTTTGAGTCCCATAAACTATAGTAGAGCATAACATGTTTCAGAGTTGAAGGAAATGACTTTACGTTGTGATATATTTTTCTTATAATCATAAGCTCTACATACTACTTCAAATTCAAAAAGGAAAGTTTCAGGGTACTTAGTAGGAAATCCTTAGAATACAAGAAGAACTGAAGAGTTAATATTCTCAATTTTATCATTGTCAACACTTTCTCTTATTGGAAAAGGGGGCTCTTCTTCTTCTCCTTCCTTCTATCATTACTATTTCCTAAATTTCTTGCATTTCCTCTTCATGATCATTTTTCCGGTCCTCCCATGTTGATTAGGAAAGTCTCAAGCCCTTAACTAGGAGATCCAAATCCTTCCCCTTTAGTTCCAAATCCCCATAAATCAAAATATGGAGGTTCATACTTAGCAATTTCTTGATGTTTTTCTTGGGGAAATTCAAAAGTGGAGGTAGCTTTTTTCTTTTATTCCTTATTTGGAATAATTTTTGGAGTGGTTTTAGAAAGAAATATCTCTATATTATCCCTATTTATCTTCATTCATTCTTAACTCACTTCTCAAGAAAATCTAACATGAAAGATAAAAAAAAAATTGCCATTTCCCTAGAAATAACGCCAAAAAGTGATGGGATCCTACAATTTAATTATATGAAACCTACTTAAAGTGTCATTTTACTTTACCTCCATGACCAACCTTGTTTTTCAAACCTTGGAGTTGGCCACGTTGGAGTGTTTCTTGGATGGTTGTCACCTTCAACTAGTACCTCCATAATTTTTCCATCAACTATGACATTCATTCACATCATCTATGTCCACCTAGTTGAACATTGTGGGGGATGGTGTGTAATGCTTCCTTGGATGGTTCTTCATGCGTCACTATTTTGTTCAACATCAACTATTTTGTAAGAGTGAGCCTCATATCTATTATTTATTCCTACTTTGACTCAATATTTGTAGTGGCTAATGACACTTACACATTGACAAGATTGATTGGTGCCCATATACACACTCATTTATGATGTTTTTGTCAATTTTAAATGAGAATGTGATAATTCCTTTTAATTCGAGACTCACTTCAAAGGATCAGTGTCTTTTCTTAAGAAGTTTGAAATTTGTTAATTGAATTTCCTCATGAATATTTTAGGCATTGACAATTTGGGGTTACTTGTCCCTCTTTAGAGTTTTGGCCATATTTATTCTTTTGATCTTTAATCTTCTATCTACCTCATTTATCGTTCAATTTATTTATGATGGTTGCTTATATTCAAAGCCCTTTTTTTAGTTCATCACTAACATCTATTTTTCTAAAGCATTTATGTGGTAGTTGTCATGATTACCATTCCCATGGGCCCTCTGCAACTAAACTCCAACCAAGCTCGGTGAGGTTACTTGGTTCTCCTCTTCAAATTTATGGTCATACTTACTAATTTCAGCTTTCATCCTCCATAGGTATCTTTCTCTTTCCATTAAATGCATCCTAGCTAGACTTTAGTTCTAGCTCCAATGATTTTATCAACACTGGTTTTTTTCTCTCTTTTGGAGAAGGGTTTTTTCCTATAGGTTTTTTCCTTTTCTCTGTTTATAAGGGTGTTAGTGGTAAATTTCTAAACAAGTGCACCGAAACTATGCTTTTACTGTTGGTGACTAAACAACTTAACAATGAGAATGGTAAGAGACTTTAAATCGCGACGTAAGACACTTTTCTTCATATATGTACATAAAATATGACAAAACCTTGCATTAAAATAACAGAAACATAAAGCACATACAAATACACCAAGAAGATATACTAAATGGAAATGAAAATGCTATTAATTAAAATCTTTAAAATGAAACCTGAGGAGTAGAATAGAAATAACATGGGTCAATTATTGTCCCCCTCTATGGGAGGGTTCTTCTATGTCCCTTGCATTGCAAGTAGTTGCTTCTCTCTTCTTCGTATGCAAGTGGGAAATGGAATTGTGAATAAGAAAATGGGAGAACTCAAAATGGCGAGCTCAAATTTTGTAGGATCAAAATGAAGACGATGATAGTTATCATGTGTAAATAATGAAGGAAAATCCTCTCTATTTGTAATAAAATGCTAGAATAGACTAGAACTAGTCAAATAATAAAATATTTGGTTGACTATATCAAGATCTAACCATTATAAGTATTTTATTATTTTTGGGAGAGGAAAATATTAAATAAATGGTCAATAATATTTATTTAGTTAACTATCTAAAAAAATAATGATTAATTGGGTTAACTAAGAAATGTGGGTGAAATAACTAATAAATGAAAATGATTTGTTAATTATTTCTAGGTGATATGGTCAAAGTTGGTTGAAACAATTATTAAATAATGATTTAAGAATTATTTTCAAGGAGAATGTTTAAATGATCAAGGAATAATAAATAAACAATGATTTATTTAATCATTCATGTAGAAATGGTAAAAGTGGGTGAAAATAATATTAATTATTTTCACGTAAATTACTAAATATATGAAAATAACATGAAATTAATTAAATAATTTTATGGATTATTTTCATATGGGTAAGTTAAATAGAAATCATTTAGGAAAAGTGGTTCACTAATTTATTTTTGATAGAAAAATTATTTTTAATGTGTAAATCTCATACTACATAGTGTATTTCGATCATCCTGGTGGAAAATGGCTAGGCGATCACTTTTTGGGTGATAACATACTGCCCCCCATTATATGAGTGTTAGGAGCACATCATATAACCCAAATACATTTTAGTATTCCTTTCATTAGACACTGAAAGAGGGTCAATGGAGAAAGAGAGAGAGCATTAAAGGGAAGAACCACGTGTGCAGGAGGCGAGACCTACTTCTCAAAGAAAACTCTCCATATGGTGTGTACATGATCTCAATGAGGTAGGGGGCATACACATACCTACCGAGACAACTCAACACAAATAATAATGATATGCCTGACAATATGGGTCTAAGTAAAAAACATAGTACATGATGTTATAGCATCAATGGGCCAGAAAATGATACAATGATATATAGAGTCCCATATACATGTGCCTAAAATGTAAAGGCCAAGAATGATACAAAGAATGTTTTTGAACTAGGTACATAGGACCAAATCTTCCCGAGCTGATAAGAGGGGAATTTCATAACCAAATAAGCCTTGTTGAATAGGAAAGGAATGTGAAGATCTGAATGAGCCAGCTAGAGGAAGGGATCATGAGGTGGGCTTTGCAATCGCCAAAATCGAGCCAATCGAATCTATTGAAATGCATTTTAGGTTGGATCGGGAATTTTTTATGGCCAAGCATATGGGGGTCTACCTGAAGGGCCACCCCCTAATGAGGTTTGGGAACATCTCACACATGCCCGCTAAATGTTGGGACAATATACTGAAGCACTAGACCAAAAAATGTGTGATTGTTGATCGTGTTATAAGGAATTAAAGTTGAGCATGTAAGGAAAAAACTATTTCAAAGGGAAATAATGATTCCCTTTGCTTGATATGAGGCACCCATAATGAAGAAACTTTATCCAAGATACACCACCCTCTAGGCCACACTCCTGGAATAATTGCATTGAAGTTGACAAGGTAGGGCTCGCGAAAGATGAGGAAAGGATGAATCCTTAATCAAGGCACAAGAAATATAGTAATTTGATTGATAGAGAGACTGAAATTAGGGTGAGGAATGAAAGGGATAGGATGGGTGGACTTATGACTCCCCTTATCAAAGCATAACATGTAAGGTTTACCTAGTAATGACTGATACAATTTTGGAGGGGATGGTTAGTTACTTAGATGGAGGGTTTTCAAAGATGGATCAGGACATATGGAGTTCAAATATTAATAATATAGGACAATTATGACACACAGAGGGGGTGATTTACTATAACAACAATCAGTGGGGTTTTGAATAGTTCCATAGGACAGAATGATGACTCATTTATAATGCTATGAAAAAGGGTGACTCAATGAAGATAGGGAATAGGCTGAAATGGGACCCATAAAACATGAGTAAATAGTGGTTACACATGATGAAACTCGACACATAAGTTGATTGGTGCAAATAAAAAATGGTGCCAAAGGACAAGTAACAAATATGAATAGATTCAATTTAAATAGAAATTGAAGTGATACCTCATCGAAAAAATAGCTTTCAGGTAGAGTTTTAAATCACCAAAAACTAATGGCCTTAATTCCTCATGGAATGATGGTTCCTGGTGAATAATCATGGGAAGAAAAGAATATGGGAATGAACTACGAGAGAAGGTCTAGAGTCATCCCCACCCACCAAGTCAAACATGGGGACTAGATGGTAAGGATGGAATCACATACAATAGAATAATTGAATATATGGTATCAATAATCTATTATATGTGAAGTGTAGATGGCTCATGGAGAGTTCGATAGGACAAATTATCCAAGGAATGAGAGGAAAATCAGCCATACCTAGATTGTTTGGGTCTATGTCGAGTGTAAAGAGAAATGAAATAGAAAAGTGGCCAAAGGGGTTATCATGTCCCCAAGAATGCGATATTTCCCCCTAACAGATGATGATTGGGGGGAGTGATCATGTATGCAATGATGGGAATTATTTCCCCTGTTGGATGCATATGTAGCATGATATTGACATGCCAGGTGTATTCAGAATGGTGGATTCCAAATACTGGTATGGATAATGTGTGTGATCGCCATTTTTGATGGTATGGCTATTATCTTATGGGAAGAAGTGATGGATATAATAACATAGAAACAATGGTGGAATTCAAATCTCAACTGGTACAGCATGTATGAGTCAAAGGGATTGAATTTTTGGGTTCGCATATATATGAGGATGTCACCATACCAAGGAGTGGCCTAGGGTATAATGAGAAAAAACTCACATAAATGGAGGCTAGGGTTGAACAACAATGTCAAATGGATTGGGTTGTTGATGTAAGAAGTAGGAATGGTTAAGTGGATCATCCCCAGGGTGATTTGGATACTAGATTTAGGATGGGGTAGAATAGTGGTACTATATTCTACACTACTAGACACAATATGAGGGTTGGGGGGAACAAGTTCTTTTGGACCCTAAAAAATGTATGCCTACTTACCCAAACATTGGGTGGCAATGTCATGACTACAATATGGATGTGGTTCAAATTTATGGGTTCAAAGTAAGGGGTTCTTAAACCAATCATCATCATGGGAGACATGATTCAAATTCACAATGTTTACATAGGGATACTATGACTAATGGACTAAAGGTCCACCGATGTTGAGGATGAAGCTACCTCAGAACGAGAAGGTGTTTCTGAAGGTTCATAGTTAGTTTTAAGGTGCTTATCCCTTGAATGATTATAGGTAAAGGATGGGTACAACATTATTAGCCATCTTTACATTAGGATGGCCAGTCACAACAGTGGGTTGGCTAGTCTCCTACCCTAACAAATGAGGGAGGATAGGGGTCGTAAAAATAGGAGAATAATTGAAAAAATAAGTGGAATTAAGATTGTGAATAATGACAAGGGTATCGTGAAAATTTGAGATATGAGTGCAACGATGAGAATAATGATTGTACCTCTCACACAAATCATAATGGTGATTTGTGTGTAGGCCTTTGTCCTTCTTGGATGATTGAGGCAAAGTGAATTTTACTTCAAAAATATTTGGTTTTGGCCTAAGCTGACCCAAGGAAATGAATTATTTCACTATGGGAAAAGTAGGACAATTGTTGGTGGCATGGCCATGTAAATTTCACAAAAAAAATGGAGGATTATGCTTAAGTCTCAATGTTTGAGTGGTTTCCACCTGGGTTTCTTTATTTAAGTTACCCCCCCTCTTCATGCCTTTTCCCTTCTCACTGATTGCTTTTTCAATAGGAGCAGACTCATGTTGAGGTTGTACTAGAATAGAAGTGATGAAAAAGGCGGTAGGAACTAGTTGATCCGGTCTCAAAGCCACATAAGGTTTAAGCTGATTGGGAGTGTTGGGAGGGGGATCAAGGTACCATATTGGGATACCCAAGGTTAATTTTAGCAAACTCATCATAGCCATCATAGATGTGTTGAATATTCATAGAAGTGGGAAAATAAAAGGTATCTAGATGATGCCTAGGAGGAACCCCTCTTGAGACACTAGTTGAGTTTGGTACAGTAAATTGCTAATGAGTTGGATATTGAGAAGAGGTACCTGACTCATATGAAATTTTTGACCCCTAGAGAATGCAAACATTAGAATAACTAGGCTCATATGGAAGAGGTGTTGGGCCATAATATGCCCCAAGAAATTTGGAACCTTTATAGACTCCTAGAACGATTTTAGTCAAATAAGGAAATGTATCATTGCCCGCCATCAATGAAATGGAATTCTGTGGAGATGTATTAATATGAGGATCATAGCATGTCAGTCAATCGATGGTGATGATCTTCCCATTATGAGGGAATCTCACAGTACGATAGACAAAATAAGTGACTTCCTTCATGGTGTAGATGAAGCTAAGTGAGATTATATTCTAAAGGTGCATTAATAACCTCCACGTCGAACAAAAATTAGTTGTCGACCAATGCGATGGGACAATTCTGGTACAAGCCTACAATTTTTCAAGTGTGACCATCATATCCACCATGGGTGATAGTTGATGGTAGAATTTTAATAGAACCAAGTTGCTTCTAGAAATTGGTAGACATCACACAAGGGAATGCACCTTTGTTAATGATACACCATTTAACAATGGTGTTCTTTCCGAAGAATAGGATCTGGAAAGCAATGGACGAGGGGAGGAGAGGATTATTTGACTTGTCAACATCAAAAACAATCATGTGATTTTCATCAGGGTCCACAATGCCAAAAGTGGATAATAGAGACTTTTGTTGTGAGGAGCATGTCTAGAGAACTTCCATCATTGACATGGCAGTAGGAGATTGTTACAAGCCATTTACTATGTTGTAATGATGGGAAACACTAAAATTGAGAGCATTTTGACGTAATGGTCATTTGATGATCTTGGGAGGAACCTATACCTTAGGTGGAGGGATATATAAGGTACCATTTGGTGATGAAGTAGTTGTTATGGTCTTTTTTGGTTTCTTCTCAGGAGGGGGATCATATTGATGTCACTGAGTTTGAAGGTTGACTTCCTCAAAATTCACTATGAAAATTTGATAACATCCATTACCAGCCTTATGAGAGAGGGGGGGGGGGGGCTAGGAGGATTTTGGCCATCTTGGGCGGCCACATATCCTTGGTTGGAAAATGGATTCCTAAGCACTACTAAATGCATATATGGGTGGGAAAATGTAGGCATAAGATGTTTCCTTTTAGAGGAAACTTCTTAATCTTCCCATGTTTTTCGCATCTAAGGGAGAAGGGGAAAATCATGTGTGTAATGACCATAAGTACCACAACATGCACAAGGATTATTCATGCAAAGGACCTTGTTTTACTTGGGATGGGCACCATGTTGTTGGGTTACATTATTAGACGTATCACCTTGTTTGGCATTAGGTTGATGACCTTAGTTTCCTGGTTTCCCCTAAGATTATTGATTGTACTTACACTTCCATTTATTCCTTTTCTTATTATTAGGGGGATGAGAAACATTTTTTTGAGTGTATATATACCCCTGTAGAAGTGGTTTTTGCTGCGGAAAAAGGGGATGAGGCATGGGACGCTGAGGTGTTGATGCCATTGGGGCTAGAGCACTAGGCGATGCATAAGGATAATATGGATTCACGATCACTTTTTGGTAATTAGATTGAGTATTAGTTGTCCCTGGAATTGACTAGTGGGAATGGCGACATGCATAAGAAGTACTTGTGCCTTGGTATGATTGAACACATGAAGGTGTTGTGAAGGCGAATCCCCTCGGTGGACAGAGGCAATCACTCTAGCCCTAGGGTGGGTCTAGCAACAAGGGAACATGCTGGTTTCTAAATTCCTATTTAATAAATGAAATGTGGATAAGGATAGATGTCCTACCTCAATCCAATGCTCTTGATGTAGTATGTTGTAGCAATCCCTCGATCTTTGTTCTTCAAGCCTTGCACTCCTTTGGTAGCGACGTTTACACACCTGCACAAAGATCAAACAAACACTAACAACATACAAACATACATGTTCATTTATAACTATCCAACTAGTCAAGGAGAGTCAGAAACTTTAATCATTAATATAAAAAATATGGAACTAGAAATCATTCATGTCATATTGATATATAAAGAAGGGATTTTACAACTTGTGCCTTGATGCTGTAGAACTCCTTCGACGAGTTCAGTTGAGCATGTCTCAAAGAATTCGTTCATCAATTTAGCTCTAAGAGGAGAAAGGTTCAAACTCTCTCTCACAACTATGGACTATTCTCTGCTATCAGCTCCTGGTCTATTCTAGCTATATTTGGCTAGTTGATTCAATGGAATGAAGAGGGATTTATAGGAGTGGAGGATGAGCTTTGGGATCCATATATGATGGGAGAAAGGTCTATCCCTTTGGGAAGTTGAAATTTTGTAGGAACTAGAAGGCCAAAGGGAGAAACTCGACCTCATCCAGTCGAACAAACATCCATGACTCCGCCCACGAATTTGTTACATCATGGAAGCTTTGTTTCCATATTAAAAAACCTTCCAAAATTAGCTCGACGTGGGTGATATTCAGAGACAGAGCGACCACGACACAGGGCCTAGTGTTAATCTGGCCATCGGCACAAGGTCATAACTACACAACCACGCCGACCCAAAATTAGATGTTTTAAAGGGTCAAATTCTGGAATGGTCAATGGATATTATGTTCCTAACCTGTTAAGGGATGCAATGAAATTCATAATAAAGTGTGATAGTATACAGGGGTC
Source organism: Pinus albicaulis (assembly GCA_034641835.2). Taxonomy (NCBI): domain Eukaryota; kingdom Viridiplantae; phylum Streptophyta; class Pinopsida; order Pinales; family Pinaceae; genus Pinus; species Pinus albicaulis. The sequence continues at coordinate 990,754,745 of CM076570.1, read as the reverse complement.
ACACTGAAAGTCCTCCAATATTCAGGATGGGGAATGTAGGGACGGTGACAAAATGATGTGTAACAAATGCCCCTTAAAGCATGAAGTCCGAGAGAGAGGGAGGGGTGAAATGATTTATGAGAACATGCCCAAATCAAAACATCGATGTCAGAGGACCTGCAAGATCAAGTACGACTGATATCTCTGATGCATGAATATGTGGTATGGGCGTAGCCATCCATAATATATAATATGTAATAAGATCCTTAGTATTGCAACCAACTTGTTGTGAATGCAAATCCCCTCGGCAGACAGAGGCGATCCCTCTAGCCCTAGGGTGGGTCTAGCAACAAGGGAACATGCTAGTTTCTAAATTCCTAGTTAATAAATGAAATGTGGATTAGGATATATGTCCTACCTCAATCCAATGCTCTTGATGTAGTATTTTGTAGAGATCCCTCTATATTTGTCCTTCAAGTATTCCGCTCCTTTGGTAGCGAAGTTTACACACTTGCATAAAGATCAAACAAACACTAATATCATAAAAACATACATGTTCATTTATAACTATCCAAATAGTCAAGGAGAGTCAGAAAATTTAATCATTAACATAACAAATATGGAACTAGAAACTAGTCATGTCGTATTGATATATAAAGAAGGGAGTTTACAACTTGTGCCTTGACGTTGTATACCTCCTTCGACGAGTTCAGTCAAGCACGTCTCAAAGCATTCGTTCATCAATTCAGCTCGAAGAGGCGAAAGGTTCAAACTATCTCTCACAACTATGGTCTATTATAGATATCTCTAGCTAGCTGATTCAATGGAATGAAGAGGGATTTATAGGTGTGGAGGATGAGCTTTGGGATCCACATATGATGGGAGAAAGGTCTATCCCTTTGGGAAGTTGCATTTTGGTAGGAACTAGAAAGCCAAAGGGAGAAACTCGACCTCAGACAATCGAACAAACATCCACGACTCTGCCCACGAAGCTGTTACATCATGGAATATTTGTTTCCATATTAAAAAACCTTACAAAAGTAGCTCGGCATGAGGCCTAGTGTTAATCTGGCCATCGGTGCGAGGTAATAACTACACAACCACACCGACCCAAAAGTAGATGTTTTAAAGGGTAAACTTTTGGAATGGTCAACAGATATTATGTTCTTGACATGTTAAGGGATACAATTACATTCATAATGAAGTGTGACAATACATAGGGGTCACACTGACAGTCCTCTAGTATTCATGATGGGGGATGCAGGGACAGTGACAAAATGTTGTGTAATAGAAGGGTCAGGGGAAGGATAAGCATATGTGATATTGGGCCCCCCCTTAGGTTGGAAATATCCCATGGGTCCTTGCAGACATGGAGAAGTATGACGGTAGTGACTAATCTAATCACATTGGTTACAGCATGAGATGCCCTCGATTTAGAAGAAGCATAAGGTTCAAGAAGGTGAGTAAGAACAGTGTAAACATAACCTGATTGGTCATAGATTATATCGAATTGAAAATCCATATGAATGGATTCTTTTTTAGTTTGAGGAAAGGTGGATGCAACATCTTTATGGATTGGTACAAGGAGGTATCTCAGGAACCAATCCAAAAATACTTGGTCTTCAAAATTCGAAGCTTTTCACAAGCTCTGTGTTCTACACCATTCCTGGACATTATCGAAAATATGGGTCGCAAAGTTTTTTCAAATGGTGGTTAAAAATTCCATGTTGGTATTGTAATGGATGGTTAACTAAAAATAGGATACAAAATCATTCACAAGAGTTTCAAACACTTGTTGTGAAGCATGGGGTTGGTCTACATACCACTTCGCAATAGAGTTGGTGAGTGTGTGTTGTAATAGGTGCAAATGAACATAATACTACGTTATGGAATTGGAGGAACATCACATATGGGAGGGACTATAGTCATGGTGTGATGGGATTAATTTTGGTTGAGCTTTGGATTACCAAAAGGTTTTGGAACTTCGTGAGGGGGTCTTAGGAAACTCCCAAAGGGTTGGGGTGGAGGTGGTTTAATCTCCAGGAAGCCCTCAATAAGTGGGTGGAGACAGGAAAATTCCTCAAGGTAATGTTGAAGAAATTTTGAGGCATCTAATATTTTTTTGGGCTTAGTTATCTCTTGACCGGTTTTGGTAATATTACGATAGCTTGAGGGTGGAGGTGGTTTAATCTCCAGGAATCTTTGGTTGTTTATGTCTTGGTTTTCTTATGTGATATCTTGACAGGGTTTGGCGAGATCACGGTAGCATGAGGGTGCAGGTGGTTTAATATTTGGGAAGCCATGGTTGTTTATGTCTTGAGATCCTATATTCATGCTTGGAATATGGCATGAGGGTGATTGGCTGAAAGAAATATTTGGTTCAACCCAATTTAGGTCGGGTGGTACGTGGAAGTCCTTGACTTGGTTGGATTTGTCATAAGTTAATAAGAGTTATTTTCCTATGGAAATATATCAGAAATTTTACTTGTTATTATGATTCTTTGAAGGTTGTTCTGTCATATATTATGGTTATTTATCGGTTATAAGCATGGTTCTATAATGTGCTCTAGTTATGGCTTGTTCAGGATTTGATAAGTATTTGAATGGTTAATGAATGCATGGGATAAAAAGTGTTGTTGCAGCTATTATGAGAGGACATTAGACCTTCTTGGTGATTCTCACATATGGTTCAGACTCCTGTGATCATATATGCATTCATGGCCTGTAGTTTACATGTTTACCATGTGTTTGACGAAATGACTATCATGGCTAGGCCTGGTTAGGTCAATTTATTGCTCAAGTTTTGTATGAATGGCTTTGTCCTTATGTCATTTATGACTTTGGAATGTCTCAGAAAATTCTTGGCAGTGGTTTAGAGGAAGGTCTGAAAAGGTGGCACAAATTCTGGGACTGCATGCTCAAAACTAGAGAAATTGGGCTATAACTTCATTGATGTAGGCTTATGAATACGGTTGGAAGCCCATAATCGCATGCATGTCTTTTTGTGGGTGCGGTTGTGGGCCCAAGACAGTGAAAAAAACCTCAACTCAGGGATTGGTCACCTGGGGTGGTTCTTTGGCCCCTGAGTGTCTTATAGTCCTATAGGATGTCAGAAAAGTTTCATTTTGTAGGCCCCACCAAGGAAAATTTTAGGGGATACTATGCGTAGGTGGGCTAATTTTCCATGTTTTTTCCAAAAAATGATTCGCCAATTTCTGTTTTTTATAAAAATGATTCACCCACATTTTACAGTATAGAATTATTTTACCTTAAAAATCACCAAAATTTTATATAGACTAATATAAAATCATTAGAATTATAAATATTTTTACAAAAATATTGCGAAATATTTTACAATTTGTATATCAGTGGCTAGTAAGATTCTCCAAGGTTTCTAAACTTTAAGATAAACTTCCATCCTTAAAATTTTCCTTGGGCCCCACTTATTTAACTAGAATTTGGAGTTTGGGCCATGTCATAGTAGCCTTCAACTCATGTTTACCCTAGAAAACCGGTTAAAATGGGTGAATGTGGGAGGAGGCGTTACAATTGTTTTGCATAAATTGTTGTTGAAAATAAAGTATTGAACTGAAATAACTAATTGAAAATGAACAAAAGGTAAAACATATTTAAACAATGCTCTACTTAAATAGAAAAAATGGAAAAAAGAGGGCAACAAAATGGAGACAAATATATCTAGAAGCAAAAGGGGTTGGGATCTATTGTTAAGATGTCTACTTTATGTAGAAATACCTTAGTAAACCTAGTTGTCAAGACCCATTTTTGTGTATGTTTAATTTAAGGTGAAATGTTAGTATTTTGTTATTGTCCATTTTTCCAACACAACCAACTATTATTAGTTGTAAGTTTATATTGGTATACATATCTACTCAAACCATTATCTTTTGCTAAAATTGGACCTCTTCCATTATTACATATGCGAGGTATCCTATTGTACATAATTTCATATATATATATATATATATATATATATATATATATATACAATTTTATTCTTTATAGTGTTGTTTTCTTCTAAAGAACTTGGGAATGATTACTATCTAGGTGGTTAGACCTAGATTTATACAACTACTCCAAACCAGTTAAGATCCATCTTAATCACAAATATATCCAGCTTGGAGAGAAATCAAATCTCTCGAAGTGTAAGTTTGTTTTCGTGTTTTGGACTCTAAAAAATTTGATTCTAAGCACTTGTTAGGTCTGTCATTAAGATGATTCTACATTAAAAAATAATGCAATGAAAAAAATAAAAATTGTTAAAATAAGAGTGAACTCTCATGAGCTACATTGTGAAACATCAACATTAATCAATTCTTAAAACTTTATTATAATAATGACCTTCGTAACTTTTTAACTAGGAATTGCACCAAGAGGTGCAAAGGAATGTCGAAAATCTCAAGAAGCCAAGAATTTTTCTTCCTAATATTTGTGTTTGTGGTTGTATTCCATTTTGTCCCAACTTTCCTAAAACCTCCCAACTTTAATGGCTTTTTCAATTTCCTGACCCTTGCCAATTTATTCCCAAGGTCGACGTTTTCCATTTTTCTCTTAACAAATGGTAACAATCGAGATATTCCAACAGTGTACCACAATTAACCTAAAAGTTTAAACATTGTGACCCCAATTCCTTGGAGGTAGAAATAACATGCAATGGGTCCATATTCAACATTTTCATGATGTAAATTCATAAAGCACCAATCTGTGAGACTTGTATTATCCAGAAACTAACAAAAGTTGTAGTTGTATTTGTAGCTTTACAAAAGAGAAAGAACATTTTTCCATGCCTAATCCAAACAAAAAAATGATGAAATTTTCCATCAAAAGAATATTGAGCTTGGAGTTATTTAACACAAGACAATTGATTCCAATGAATCACCCTCAAACATCTCTTAACAAATGGTAATATATGAGATATTCCAACATTGTACCACAATTAACCTAAAATGTTTTAAACACTGTGACCCGAGTTCCTTGGGAGGTAGAAACAACATGCGATGGGTCCTAATTCAACAATGTGGTGATGTAAATTCATGAAGGCCCAACCTGCTAGACTTGTATTATCGAGATACTAACAAAAACTTTTGTTTCATTTGTAGTTTTACCAAAAAAAAAAAATCATTTTTTCCACGCCTATTCCAAACCAAAAAAAGTGAATAAAGTTGACATTAGAACAATATTGTGCATGGAGCTATTTAACGAGCCAATTGTTTCAAATGAGTCACAATTGAAACAACTCTTAGCAAATGGTAACAATCGAGATATTCCAACATTGTACCACAATTAACCTAATAGTTTAAGCATTGTGACCCCAGTTCCTTGGAGGTAGAAACAACATGCAATGGATCCATATTCAATGTTGTGATGATGTAAATTCATGAAGCACCAATATACAATGCATCTCAGCATTGTCGTGATGTAAATTCATAAAGCACCAATTTGCAGTGCATCCCACTTTGACCTAGTCTTGGGATTTTCTAGTTTCTTGTTTCAATATAATATCAATTCATGATGTTGCTCCATAATATGAATTTGGTATTTCGCAGAGTGGAAATTTTCACAGAAGAAATCAAGAGTAGTGTAAGCAAAGACATTAAAAAGGAATCCTAATAACAAAAATATCGTAGGAGGATCTACATGTCAACAATAAAAAGACCTTGAAGACACACCTTTGACTTTGTGTCAAAAATGAGGAGAAGCTTTGGGCATGCTTGGGAAAAATAGACTTGAATTGCTATGAAATATCTCTCTAGAAATCAACTTTCTATACCTAATCTAGACAGAATTTACTTCATTAAACATTACCTATTATACACTTTATAGACTTCACTGTCACCCACCTCTCACTTTACCACCAAACCTAGGTAAAAATAATTTCACTTAAAAATATAATATCATTAAATAATTATAACACTACATATAGTAGAGGAATATAAAATGAAAATCTATATTCCCTTAATACTAATTTCATGTCATAGTAATGTACAATTTGATGTTTTTTGCTATTATATTTATTAGTTAATACCATTTTAATATGATTTAAATATATTTAAATCTTCCAAAATTTTCTTAGCTCTATTCACGTATTGTATTGTATTTGTAGTGCACTGTACTAACCAGTACAGTATTGTATAGTGTGAATATTGCAATATTATTTACCACTATGTTAGAGATAGTGTCACATCACAAAGTCCTCCTAGATTTTTAATATACATAACACCAGTATACAGTGGCAGGAATGATTTTATAACATTTAATGTTATAGGTACATACCTTGGTTCATCTCTTGCTCTGAAGTGAAAAATGAGTTTTCTAACAAATAACTCCAATTATATCATCGAATGGCAACCACTCTTCCTCTTTCAGGAATTTCTGCATTTATAAATCTCCCAACACTTTGATTGCCAAACCCTTTGACAATTGAAAACTTAAGTCTTACAGTGAAAAGATATTCCATAATCTACAACAGAGCCTAACTAAAAGGCCAATATTTCATAAAAACAAGCATAAAATTAATGTCAAAGTGTTAAAAGGCTACACAATGGTTGTCTTTAAAAGAGAAAGCAAGGAAGAAAAGATGACATTGATGTTATTGCATCATTGTAGCTCTAAATATTCTTTAATGGATTATTCATGGTTCCTCAACATATAACTTGAAAAGAAATAAAAATCCAAATATATCATAATCATTCCATTGATGAATATAATTTGTATGTATGGAACATGATAGAAGCAACACAAGAAATTTAAAAACTTCTGGTCACCGGATTTAGTTTTTATTTAACAAAACATCATCTTACCATGAAGCCAGCCTATAGTCTTAAATATCTTGGTCTTTGGTCAGTAACCTTGAAGACTACCTGTCAAAACAATGTCATATTAAAAATAATGAAAACCTCAAACCCAAAGAAGCTCTGTAACTCGTGATCCAGAAGTCGCAAGCAACCCTTCTAGTGTTAAACAGTGAAGTACTGCAAGTGAGTGCTCCTGAGAAATATCCAAAATATTAACCAGAGCACTCATGTAAAGTAATGAAGGTCAAAATAACGTACCCATAAAATTTCACAAGTGCATCATGCTCAAACATAAATTGCCTTGTAAATTGTTCCTAGTTGATCTTGTATTGTGAATTCTTCAAAACATTTAAAGCGAATGCTTTATCCTTTTTACATTTGTTTTCTCAAGAAATTTTATTTGTTAAGCACTGAGCCTCATGTACTAACTTTGAGTCTGTAGTTTTTCCTCTTCATTTTGGTCTCAAATCTCATGGCATACAAATAGCGAAGTAGGTCAAATTGCCATAATAACACAATAAGAGACGAAGGATCCTCCTACCCTAGTTAGGAAATCCCATTGTGGTGTTGACTCAATTGAATTAGGTCTGGATGTGTAGATAGATACACCATGACCATAAGCACTTTTACATGTCTCACCGCATATTAGGAGCATTTTATTACCTAATGATTTGAGGGCTACACCCCACCCACTATTAAAATCTACTTTGGCAGGCACTTCGCCAAGTTCCTTCCATTTGTTATTTTTTTTAATGTAAACTTGTAGTTGATTCGTTGAGCCTCCAAAGCATAGACTTTTTTTTTAGCAACAGCTATAAGAGGTGGAGCCTGAGTAACTGCATATTTAGGCCCTGTCATTTTCATGTTTTCAATAGTTTCCCAGGTTCTCTTATCATAATCATAGACTTTACCATAGGTGAGATCCCCATTATCTCACGTCCCTCTAATAACATAGAAATTACCATCCATGTAGCATCCATAATAGAGTTTTCTCTTCTTATTCATATCAGGCAGTTGTTCCCATCTTTGATTTGTAGGATCGTACCTCTCTACATTTTTTAGAAGATTTCCTTTTGCACTGATTCCTCTAGCCACAAAAGCAAAGTCACCACAGCTCGCAGAAGCATAGAGAAATCTGGGAGTGAGCATAGATGGTCCTTTGTACCATTCGTTGGTTACAAGAGCATAACTTCAGATCACAAACCCTTCAATCTCTCGTCCCAAGACAAGGAGGAGAGTACCAACACAAAGAGATTCCTTGTCACTTGCAGCCAAACATGTATCAGATGGCAGATTTGGGAGTCTTATCCATTTCCCTTAAAGGGGATCAAATGCACGCCACTCATACTGGCCACTTGTAAGCATGTAAACCCACTGCTCAACTATTTCCCCTTTTCTCATGTTCTTATATAACTCTCCACTCTTAGCCAAGAAAAAGTATCTTGCGTTAATAGAGAAAAGTTTCTGGTACTCTGCCCTCGATGTATGAGCAAGAAAAAGAAGAGAAATTTAATCATTGAGCCCAGGAAAATATGAGTAATTTGCATCCTGAGATTGATAGTTTGTGCCTCCAGCCTGAGAATGATCACTCAAGCCACTAACTTTTCCATCCCTTTGAGGGCCACAATTTTTCACACACTCAAATGGATCGATTAATACAAGCCCCAAAGCACTGAAATGATTTGCAATGAAGATCCATAGAGAGCAATGGTGGGATTTATAATATATTGCTAATGAACGGGACGTTCTGTGCCCATGAAACACCCGATGGGCAGACATTGAAATGGGTTTCGTTCATCGGACTCAAAAATAAATATACGTCTCCCCCGTAATTACTCAAAAATAAATGTATAATGACATTATAATTTAACAATGTCTGGACATGGCCTAGAGGCTTGGGCTTGGGAAATAGTCCAGAAGGTGTCCCACGGTAGTCTGTGAGTCCCGTAACGGCCATGGATTTAGCCTCTAACCGCATGCAGGTGGTTACTTTTCCAGGGAATGAGTTTTTTGGGACATTAGGCATAGATCTGAAACTACAACAGACAGAGGGGATATATAATGAAGGTTCTAAGCCGTTTGTTCAATCTGGAGGCCTTGAGGACATCGTGGCTAGCTGCAGGCTGCTGAAAAAGGAAGCTTCAAGGTAGGAGCTTAAGAGAGCAGGCTTTGGGTTTGTTAGAAAATTATATATTATGGAGCAATGAAACACATAAAATATGCGGAAAAGACAAGCACACAAAACACATAAAACCAGAGAGACACAGATATACGTGGTTCACCCAGTTTGGGCTACGTCCACCCCAAACAGCCAGTCCTTCCTTTCTATTATTCAACAAAAATGAAGAGACAAAACCTACAACAGATCCGATGTAATATCCTCTGTTCTCTCTCACAGTCTCCCTCTCTATTTCTCACTCCGAGAATACACATACAATGCACAGCGGCAATACAATGCCCTCATAAAAGTGAGGGGTTTCCTTCTAGGGCAAAAAACCCTAATCTAAACATAACTTCTACCTTCAGATCATTTGCCTAATGAACGGCCCAGATTGACTAGAAATTACTATACTTTTACAAGGCAATTTTACATCTGTTTTTAGCTTCGGGGGCGCTGCCCCCGAAAGCCCCCGCCAGGGGGGGCTCCGAAAAGTGTTGTCGCCCCCCCTGGACCCCCCACGGCAGCGATTAATTACAGGCGGCGTTGCCACCCCCTTTTAAGGTACAAGGGTCCAATGCTGTGATACAAAGTAAACAAGATAATCAGGCTCCACACCCAACAATCTCCCACTTGGAGACTGATTGTAGCAACTCCACCGCTGCTTCATTTGCTAGACAATGACTCCTCTTTGGACCTGGCTATTTATCATCTTCATCGTCATCCTTGAATACCAATTGAAACTGAGCATGTTCTCAGTTTCTCCTTGGTTACAACTTTTGTTAGCATATCTGCAGGATTCTGGCTAGTGTGTATCTTTTCTAGCTTCAACTCTCCATCTTCCAATACTGACCGTATGAAATGGTACTTGAGATGTATGTGTTTAGTCCTGGAATGAAATGTTGAGTTCTTTGCAAGATGAATAGCAATTTGGCTATCACTATATAGTGTGTCCATATCATGCTTCTTACCCAATTCATCCATAAACCTTTGTAACCAAATCATTTCTTTACTAGCCTCTGTAGCAGCAACATACTCTGTTTCTATTGTTGAAAGTGCAACAACACTTTGGATTTTTGAAACCCAACTGATAGTTGTTCCACCTACAGTAAATACATATCCTGTAGTGCTCCTCCTGTTATCTCTGTCACCTACCATATTTGCATCAACATATTCCTGTAGAGCAATGTTTGAACCACCAAAGCATAATGCTTGATTTGTGGTACCTCTCAAATATCTGAGAATCCATTTTACTGCCATCCAATGTTCTTTTCCTGGATTGTTCATGTACCTGCTTACAACTCCCACTGCCTATGCAATATCAGGCCTTGTGCAGACCATTGCATACATTAAGCTTCCAACTGCAGATGCATATGGAACTTTAGACAAATAATCCATGTCTTCTTGGGTCTTTGGGCACATCTCCTTACTAAGTTTGAAATGGCTAGCAAAATGTACTAACTAGTTTTTCATTCTACATATTAAATCTTCTCAACACCTTCTCTATGTACTCATTCTGAGACAGTGTTAATTTGTGATTTTTCCTGTCTCTAGTTATCCTCATACCAAGGATTTGTTTTTCAGCTCCCAAATCCTTCATTTCAAATGAATTTGCCAATTTTCTTTTGAGCACATTTATTTCTTTCATGTTAGACCCTGCAACAAGAATGTCATCTACATACAATAACAATATAATATAGTTGCCATCATTTTTCCTTTTTAGATAAACACAATGATCAAAGTGACATCTAGTATAACCTTGTTCAGACATAAACTTGTCAAATTTTAGATACCACTGCCTTGGAGCCTGTTTTAAGCCATACAAGCTCTTCTTTAACCTGCACACCAATTTTTCTTTCCCTTTTACCTCATATCCTTCTGGTTGCTGCATGTATATCTCTTCCTTCAAATCTCCATGGAGAAATGTTGTCTTTACATCTAACTGTTCAAGATGTAAATCTTCTGCTGCTACAAGACTTAAAATAGTTTTGATTGAATTCATTTTAACAACAGGAGAAAATATTTCATCAAAATCAATACCTTTCTTCTGTGCAAACCCCTTCACCACAAGTCTAGCTTTGTACCTCTGTTTTCCTCCATCTTTTTCCTTCAACCTATAAACCCATTTATTCTGCAATGTAGTTTTACCTGCAGGCAACCTGACTAAGTCCCAAGTTTGGTTATGCATTAAGGATTCCATCTCTTCTTCCATGGCTAGCTCCCACTTCTTCCTGCTTTCAACCTGCATTGCTTCTTCATAACGTTCAGGTTCACCGAAATCAGTCAACAATAAATAATATAATGAAGGGGAGTATCTTTCAGGAGGTTTACTTATCCTGGTAGATCTTATAACACCACTTTTAGGTGTTTGAGGTGCTTGTTGCTGTTGTGGTGGTTGTTGCTACTGTGGTTGTTGATTATTATTATTTTCAAGCACCTTTACTTTTTTCAGTTATCTCATCAAGAACCGTGTATTCCTTGCTTTCTTTTTCCTGTTTCTTTTCCTGCAGCTGATTCTTATACAAGACCTATTCATTGAATATTACGTCTCTGCTCCTAATGATTTTGTGATTTTCATAATCATATAAGCGATAACCAAAATCATTAGCACCATATCCAATAAAGGTACATTTCTTTGATTTTGCCTCAAGCTTTGTTCTTTTTTCTTTATTAATATGGACAAAGGCCTCACAACCAAAAGACTTTAAAAAAGAGTAGTTTACCTTTTTACCTGTCCATGCTTCCTCTGGAATACCACCATCCAAGGAACTTGAAGGCCCTCTGTTTATTAGATAAACAACAGTATCTACAACATCTGCCAAAAATTGTAAAGGCAATCCTGCATGCAATCTCATGCACCTTGCACGCTCCATGATTGTTCTGTTCATCCTTTCTGACACACCATTTTCTTGTGGTGTTCTTGGAACTGTCTTCTCTCTACGAATTCCATGCTCTGAACAGTACCTATCAAACTCTTTGCTGCAATACTCACCTCCATTGTCTGATCTGAGACACTTCAACTTCTTTTCTGTCTCAATCTCAACCAAAGCTTTCCATTTCTTGAAAGTATCAAATACATCAGATTTATTCTGAATACAATAAATCCATGTTTTTCTAGTTGCATCATCAATAAAAGTAACATAATAACGAGAGCCACCGAGAGATGATACCTGAGCAGGTCCCCATACATCTGTATGCACAAGCTCTAATTTTTTGCTCTTCTTTTCTTTCCCAACTCTGAGAAATCTGACTCTCTTTTTTTTTCCATAAATGCAATTCTCACAGAAATCCAAATCAACATTCTTCAAACCTGGCAACAAATTTCTTGAGTGAAGAATCTTCATTCCCTTCTCACTCATGTGTCCGAGCCTATGATGCCATAATGCTGCATCTACTCCTTTGGAAGTTAAATCATTAACAGAGTTATAAATACCATTGCATAAATACAATGTACCAACCTTTTCACCTTTTGCTATTACCAACGCTCCTTTGGTGACCTTCCAAGTTTTATCTATGAAAGTTGTCACACAACCTTCACTGCCTAACTGCCCTGTTGAAATTAGATTTTTCTTCAGATCTGGAACATGCATTACCTCCTTTAGTAGCCATTGGTTTCCATTCTGTTGTTTTACAAGAACTTTACCCATTCCAACAATTTTACAGGGTTTATCATCACCCAAACAAACTTATCCAAAATCTCCTTGAACATAGTCATGAAAATATTTCTTATCAAGTGTGGCATGGAATGAAGCCCCTGAATCTACAACCCAAGAATCAGTAACATTTTCGAAAGAAAGAATCAAAGCATCTTGTAACACATCACCTGTCACATTTGTTTCGTGATTGTTTTCTTGCTGTGTGTCTCCTTATTTTCCCTTCCGAGATCTACAGTCTTTCTTTAGGTGTCCTTTCTTTCCGAAATTCCAGCACACTATTCCTGATCTGGACTTGGATTTGCCTTTCCTTGATTTACTGCGATATCCCGAGCTCTTTCCTCTTTCCATTCTTCTTCCCCTAGACTCTGCACTCAAAGCATTACCTGATGTCTCACCGGAGTTTTTCCGTCGCATTTCCTCGCTAAGGATAGCACCAACACCATCATCAAACTTTAAAGTACTAGATCCAGAGACAAAGTTACTAATGGTCATTACTAAACCATTCCAACTCTCTGGCAATGAGCACGAGAATAAAAGAGCTCTAACTTCATCATCAAAGTTTACCCCTACAGAACTTAACTGACTCGTAACTGTATTAAATTCATTTAAATGGTCTGCAACAGATCCACCTTCGGACATCTTCATATTAAATAGTCATTTCATAAGAAATACCTTGTTTGAGGCCGAGGGTTTTTCATATAGTTTCACCGACGTCTGCATCAAACCCTCTGTTGTTGTTTCCTTCGAAATATTGAAGGAGACTGACGCCGCAAGACACAACCGTACTGTTCCGAGTGCCTTTCTATCGCGAATGTTCCATTCCGCGTTTGTCATGGCTGTCGGCTTCTTTGTTTTTCCGCTCAATGGTAGGTATAGATCTTTTTGATACAGATAATCTTCCATCTGCATCTTCCACAGCGGGAAGTTTTGGCCGTTAAATTTCTTGACCCTAAACTTACCATCGTCCGTCATTGCTCCCACTCGAACCAGGAACCCTTCTTTCCTGCGAGTTTATCAGCCAAATATACCTTCGGCTCTGATACCAGTTGTTAGAAAATTATATATTATGGAGCAATGAAACACATAAAATATGTAGAAAATACAAGCACACAAAACACATAAAACCAAAGAGACACAGATATACATGGTTCACCCAGTTTGGGCTACGTCCACCCCGAACAGTCAGTCCTTCCTTTCTATTATCCAACAAAAATGAAGAGACAAAACCTACAGCAGATCCGTTGTAATATCCTCTGTTCTCTCTCACTGTCTCCCTCTCTGTTTCTCGCTCCGAGAATACACATACAATGCACAGCCGCAATACAATGCCCTCATAAAAGCGAAGGGTTGCCTTCTAGGGAAAAAAACCCTAATCTAAACATAACTTCTACCGTTAGATCATTTTCCTAATGAACGGCCCAGATTGACTAGAAATTACTATACTTTTACAAGAAAATTTTACATCTGTTTTTAGCTTTGGGGGCGCTACCCCCGAAAGCCCCCGCCAGGGGGGGGGCTCCGAAAAGCGCTGCCACCCCCCCTAGACCCCCCACGGCAGCGATTAATTACGGGCGGCATTGCCGCCCCCTTTTAAGGTACAGGGGTCCAATGCTGTGATACAAAGTAAACAAGATAATCAAGCTCCACACCCAACAGGGTTTACGATTGAAGGAAGAGAGGCGCCTGGGTTGTTTGGGGTCTCGGGGGTTGGGTATGTGTTATATTCTTTCCACGAGTAGCCCCACGCATTATATGTTGTGTCGGGCGTAGAGGGGGGTCACAGGGGGGGCGTCAGCGCCCCGGCAAAAAAAAAATTTGGTATGCGGTCCCGCTCATAGGCAGACCCACCCATGTTTTGTGCATGAGTTTGCACATGGTTTAGGGGTACGATGGTTTTCGGCCCCTGGTATTTTGTAGATCCGGTCAAGGGAACTACGGTTATGTTCTAATCCAGGGTTAATGGATTGGGGTTTATGTATGCTTCGGCATGTATATATATGTATTGTAACAATAAAAAGAATATAATGAAAAATAAATCTGGTTGTCCCGATTTGGGATCCAGGGGGAAATCTCTGTGTTTATCTGTTTTATGTTTTATGCTCTCGTTATTGTTTATTTTTCTGTCATAAGATTCGTGTGTAGAGAATTTCTGTTCAGGGTTAAAACCTACATTTGGTATCAGAGTTGTTTCGGCTTCAATGGGAGACCTTTGCTGCTGAGGGTTTTTTGCTCGGGGCCTGACGTAGACCCTGTTCAGTGGGAGATCTGCGGGATCGATTCTTGTGGTGAAAGAAGATGGCAAGCGGTGGAAAGATAGAGATCGAGAAATTTAATGGTCAGAGTTTTGAGTTGTGAAAGCTCAAGATGGAGGATTTGCTGGTGGATAAAGATCAGTGGATCGCGGTAGATCCAGGGACTAAACCAACGGAAATGTCAGATGAAGACTGGAAGAAACTGGATCGGAAGGCTAAGAGCACAATATGGTTGTGTGTCTCAGATTCAGTATTGTTGAATGTATCTGGGGAAGCTACGACGAAGAATTTGTGGGAAAAACTTGGGACTTTGTACCAATCTAAGTCTCTGGTGAATAAGTTGTTCTTGTGGAAAAATTTGTATAACCTGAGGATGAAGGATGGAGACTCGGTGACAGAGCATCTGAACGCCTTCAATACTATGGTAAGTCAGCTGTCATCTGTTGATATTAAAATCTCGGATGAAGATAAGTGCATCAGTTTGTTGTGTTCTCTACCAGACTCGTGGGACAGTCTGGTTATTGCAATAGGTAGCAATACAACTACCTTGAATTTTGATGACATTGTCTCGGCCTTGCTGTCGGAGGAAATGAGATGGAGAAATATGGAGGGTCAGAATGGAGATGCCTTATCTGTACGAGGAAGGTCCCAAAACAGAAACAAGAATAAGGTTTCGAGTGGGAGATCCAAATCTAGAGGGAGATCTAAATCTCCTCGAAAGTTTGTAAAGGTATGCTGGAAATGCGGAAAGGAAGGGCACTACAAAAAGGACTGCAGATCTAAAGCTCCTGAGAAAGGAAAGGGATCTGATGATGCTCCTTCTACAGAGGCAAAAACCACCTCGGATGAAGGTGGGGATGTGTATTTGGCTTCTTCTTCAAATGCACATGTAGATCATGAGTCATGGTTGATTGACTCAGGTGCATCCTTTCACTTCACTCCCCATAGGGAGTGGTTCTGCGAGTATGAGAAATATGATGGTGGTGATGTCTTCCTAGGGGATGATAGGAAGGCCAGAATCATCGGACGTGGAAAGGTCAAGCTAAAGCTGCAAGGTGGAAGGATTAAAACACTTCTTGGTGTTCTGCATATTCCTGCATTGGCCAGAAATCTGATTTATGTAAGCAAGATGGATGATGCAGGTGTAAAAACAGTGTTCGAGAAAGATCCCTGCAAGATGGTTTGGGAAGCACTGGTATTAATGCGGGGAGTTCGGACTGGAACTCTGTACAAGCTACAAGGTAGCACTGTTATTGATGGGTGTAACAGTTCTATGGTTCCTGAAAGTGGAGCGGAAAGCCTAGCTGTCTTTGGAGAAAATACCATGCTATGGCATCAAAGGCTTGGACATATTGGAGAGAAGGGCCTTCGGATACTGTATAGAAATGGTATGGTAGAAGGTATGTCTAATTTCTCTCTGGATTTCGATTTTTGTGAACATTGTGTATATGGAAAGCAGAATCAAGTGAGTTTTCCTTCTGGTGCTAAGAGGGTGAACAAGATATTAGAACTTGTGCACAGTGATGTGTTTGGACCTGTGTCAGTTCCTTCACTGGGAAAGTCTGTGTACTATGTTTCATTCATAGATGACTTCTCAAGGAATACATGGATATATTTCTTGAGGAAGAAATCTGAAGTCTTTGATAGATTTATAGAATTTAAGGCACTGGTGGAAAACCAAACAGAGGAGAAGATAAAGGCGTTGAGGAGAGATAATGGTGGGGAGTTCTGCAAGAAGGAATTTGAAGAGTTCTGTAAGAAGTATGGTATAGCACGGCAGAAGACTAATCCATACACACCTCAGCAAAACGGAGTTGTAGAAAGAATGAATAGAACGCTGATGGAAAAGGCAAGAAGCATGCTCAGTGGTACCGGGTTAGGACAAGAATTCTGGGCAGAGGCAGTGGAGACTGCATGTTACTTAGTTAATAGATCACCTTTATTTGCGTTGGAGGATAAGACTCCACATGAGGTATGGACTGGTAAGAAACCCTCTCTTTCACATCTAAGGGTATTTGGATGTGATGCATATGTACATGTTCCAAAGGAGAAAAGAACCAAGTTGGATAATAAATCTGAAAGGTGCATCTTTATTGGGTATAAGGATGGTTTAAAAGGTTACAAGCTTTGGAACTCGGAAACAAGGAAGGTTGTGTACAGCCGAGATGTGGTGTTTAGAGAGGTGAAAGATGTTGTTAAACATGAAATCATACCAAAGGAACTTGAGAAGATAGAGTTTGAGCTAAAGGAGGATGAATCAGACTCTACAGCAGAAGAAGATTCAGAAGAGGAAGAGCCACAAACTCCAGCTTTGAGAAGATCAGTTCAGGAAAGAAGGCAACCAGAAAGGTATAGTCCATCTGCTTTCTGTTCAGGTTTTTCCTTAACTATAATTGATGATGATCCCAGAACTGTCAGGGAGGCAGTAGATTCAGAGGATGGAAAACTATGGAAGGAGGCCATGGTTGATGAAATGGCATCCTTGCACAAAAATGAGGCATGGGATCTGGTGGAGTTGCCGGCTGGAAGGAAGCCCATCGGGAGCAAATGGGTGTTTAAGAAGAAGAAGAATGTAGAAGGCAAGGTGGAGAAATACAAAGCTCGGTTGGTAGCAAAAGGTTATTCCCAGGTGCTGGGAATTGATTTTGGTGATATTTTTTCTCCTGTTGCCAAAGTTACTTCTATTAGATTACTTTTATCTGTTGCTGCTGCATTTGATTTTGAGATAGAACAGATGGATGTGAAGACAACATTTCTTCACGGGGATCTAAAAGAGGAGATATACATGAAGCAACCTGAAGGCTTTATGGTGAAGGGTAAGAAAGAACTGGTGTGCAGGTTGAAGAAGTCTTTGTATGGGTTAAAACAGTCACCAAGGATGTGGTATCAGAAATTTGATACCTATATACGGGGACTTGGCTTCACCAGGAGCAAGGAGGATCACTGTGTTTATTTTAAATTATTGGTGACCGTGTTATTTATTTGGTCTTGTATGTGGATGATATGTTGTTGATTGGAAATGACAAAGAAATTATCCAAGATTTGAAGACCCAACTGTTCTCCAAATTCGACATGAAGGATCTGGGTGCTGCAAACTATATTTTGGGCATGGAAATTAAGAGAGATCGGGCAAAGAGGAAGCTCTGGTTAAACGAGAGGAAGTATGTCGAGACTATATTGTAGAGGTTAAATATGCAGGATAGTAAAGCGGTGAATGTTCCTATTCCTGTAGGTGTAAAGTTGTCTGCTGAACAATGTCCCAAGACACAAGAAGAAGAGGAGTATATGTCCCGTGTTCCATATGCAAGTGCAGTGGGTAGCCTGATGTATGCAATGGTCTGTACCAGACCAGACATTGCACATGCAGTGGGAGTATTGAGCAGGTTTATGTCAAACCCAAGGAAGGAGCATTGGACAGTAGTGAAACGGGTTTTCAGATATTTACGTGGCACTAGTGATTATGGCTTGTGCTACCAGGGAAGACCAGGATTGGAAATAATGTTGGACATTCATGGTTTTGTTGATGCAGACTGGGCTGGAGATCTGGACCAAAGAAGATCTACAAGTGAGTATGTGTTTAGCCTATTTGGAGGTGCAGTCAGTTGGATGAGTAAAAGACAGTCTGTAGTGGCTCTTTCAACTACAGAGGCAGAATACATAGCAGCCACTCATGCAAGCAAGGAAGCAGTTTGGTTGCAGAGATTGTGTTCAAGTATAGGGTTGGTACAACAAGCTATAAGGATAGACTGTGATAGCCAAAGTGCAATTTTCTTGGCTAAGAACCCTGCTTATCATTCAAAGACAAAGCACATTGATGTTCAATATCACTTTGTTAGAGATATGGTTGAAGCTAAAAGGGTGTTGCTAGTAAAGGTGGACACTTTGAAGAATGTTGCAAATGCATTGACGAAGTCTGTGAGCACTCAGAAGTTCTCTTGGTGTAGAGAAACAATGGGTGTTGAAGAATTGGCCAAATGACTAAGCTCTCCTGTGGCCCCCCGTGGAAAGAAAACAACAAGTGGGAGAATTTTGGGTATGTGTTATATTCTTTCCATGACTAGCCCCACGCGCTGTACGTTGTGTCGGGCATAGCAGGGGGGTCACAGGGGGGGCGGCAGTGCCCCGACGAAATTTTTTTTGGTATGCGGTCCCACTCATATGCGGACCCACCCATGTTTTGTGCATGAGTTTGCACATGGTTTTGGGGTACGATGGTTTTCGACCCCTGGTATTTTGTAGATCCGGTCAAGGGAACTACGGTTATGTTCTAATCCGAGGTTAATGGATTGGGGTTTATGTATGCTTCGGCATGTATATATATGTGTTGTAACACTAAAATGAATATAATGAAAAATCAAGCTGGTTGTCCCAATTTGGGATCCAGGGGAAAATCTCTGTGTTTATCTGTTTTATGTTTTATGCTCTCGCTATTGTTTATTTTTTTGTCATAAGATTCGTGTGTAGATAATTTCTGTTCAGGTTTAAAACCTACATCGGGGTCACTGGAAGGAGAGTCGAGGACTCAATCAGTCTTGGCCGCAGAAGAAGGGTTGGTGCATATAGCAGAAAACATTGCAGCAAAAGGAAGGAAGAGGACGAAGGTTTTGAGAAGGGGATTTAGCCCTCTCTTGGGAGGAACTCTGTGTGAAGGTGTAGCCCCGCAAGGCAGGAGCCATAGCAAAAAGGGTATGGGTGGTTCTAGGTTGGTTGGCCGAGGAAAGGAGGCAACACAGAGTGGTACTGTGGCAGGGAGGTCTAAGGAGAAATGAGTAGCTTCGACATTCGAAGGGGCCAAAGCAGACCTGGCACATGGTATAATTGATAGTATTACTGACAGTGGGCCAAAACTCCCTGACCTCTTGCAGAAGAAGGCTAGGGCGGTGAGGAGGAAAGACCAGGTCTGAACCTGGTTCTGGGCACAGATCTATCCATTGACGAGGGAATGGATACGGCGGAGTTTAATTTGGTTGGGAAAGAAAAAGGAAAGAAATTCACAACTCCTTTCTTGAAGGATTGGGCGGAGGATACATGGAAGGAAGGGCCTGATCTGAGGTTTGAAGTGTGCATATTGGAAAATGGATGGTTTATGGTTCAGTTTAAGAGCAAGGAAATGGCCTCGTGGGTCTTGGAAAAGAATTGGGGATTTAGATGGGTTCTGATCCTTTTTAAGAGATGGAACCCTCTTTTCGACGAACAAAGGGAGAAGCTAGCAGATCTCCCTATTTGGGTCAAGCTTCCAGGGCTCCCACAACTGCTCTGGACTTTAAATGTTTTTAGGGACAAAGGGAATGTGCTAGGCCAGTTTCTAGAAGTAGACATGTCTTTCATTCAAACTTGTGAGAAGGGGACTGCTGGAATTCTGGTCTGCCTTAACCCCAGAGAGGTTTTATTGAAGGAAATTTAGCTTCACTATCAGAATTGTTCATTCATCCAAACACTGGACTATGAACAGGTACCGTTCAAGTGCCATAGATGTCACCAATATGGGCATTTGGCCAAAGAGTGTTCTCTGGGAATCAGGGGAAAGAAGAAACCCTTCAAAGGGAAAGCTCAACGAAACTCTGGAGGAAAGGAAAGGGAGGGGAATCAGGGCACTGGCTCAGACATGAAGCAAGGAATTCAGCATCCCCATCAAGATTTGGAAGGCCAGGGGGTCAAGGTGGGTGCCGATGTAACTATGGGGGATGCAGGAGCAGAAGGAAATGAAGAAGTGGTCGTCTCCCCGGTCGTGGAGCCCTCGCCTGTCGTAGAAGTTACTAAGGAGCCTCTTCGGGCGGGTACTACCCCTCTTGCCCCCTCTTCTATTTATTTTTCCTTTACGCATATTTATGTTGCTTGCTCTGGGTCTGGTCCCTTCAGGCCTGCCTCTTTTCAAACGACAAATGGTATACATGTTCAAGTTGAACCCGCCCTTGATAGTGTTATCACTTCAATCCCTGCCCTCTCAGCCACTCTTTGTCCTACCCCCCGCATTGAATCTGTTGATATCATTTTCGCTGATGAACTGCGTCGACCCTATAATCTTAGGCCACAGGGGGGGAGCTTGAAAATCTACTGGAAATTGTGGGAGAACTGGAGAACCTACCTGTCTCGAATCCTGGTCCCAAGTTGAGAGGGTGCAAATCTAATATGTCTAAAGCTTAGCTTAAAGCCAAACTTGACATTGTTGATGGGAAGAAAATATCCATTACGGGGGCACTTAGAGCAGCGAATGCCCCGGGCCGGGTGATCAAATGATTGTGTTATCCTTCAATTTTAGGGGTTTAGCTAGTAAGCCCAAAAAAACTAGCTATCTAAGCCATGTTCTCTAGTTATGGGCGAGACATTATACTCCTTCAAGAAACTCTGGGTGCAAGAGAATAGGTTTCCACGATGCTATGAGGCCTGTGTCTGGGATGGTATTTTATGGGGCTGGATGCATGTGGAAGATTTGGGGGGCTGGCTGTGAGCTTTAAGTCCAATAACATTAAACTGTTAAACTCCTGGGGAAAGGACCATGTTTTGGCTATAGAGGTTTATTCTCTGGATTTGTGTTCCTCTTTTCTGATTCTGAATGTATATAGCCCCTGTCTGGAGAGGGAAAGGTTATGGAGCAATCTCTGGTTGGGGCATTTCATGCACAATCCCAATCTCATCATTGGCGGGGAATTTTTCTTTGGGTCAAGCAAAATCTTAGGGACCGACTGCTAGGGCAGATCCTCTATCTAATTTTTTCTCTAACAAATTATTGGAGGGGCACCTTATTGATATCAATCTTGTCAAACTTCGGCTTACCTGGAGGAACAAGAGGATTGGAGAGGCCAGGGTGGCTAAGCGATTAGATATATTTCTGATCAAGGAAGACTTGGTGGAAAGGTTTAAAGCTTTTAGGAAATGGGTGGGGTAGGGAAGGGACTCTGACCATCACCCTATTCTTCTTGAAATAAAAGGGAGTCTTGACAAGCCTGGGGCACTGTTCAAATTTAACCTGGATTGGCTTAAAGAGGACTCTTTTAATGCTCCTTCAAGGGTACTTGGAGGTCTTGGGGGGCAACTGAGCTTTCGAATAAAGCAGCCCACTTCTGGGAAAACCTCAAAAACATGAAGAAAGTGACCATCGAATGGGCAAAACAAAGAAGAGAACAATAGGAGTAAAGACTAAAGTGGCTGGGAGAGGAACTAGATAGATTGGAAAGCCCTGAGTATGATAGCTACGAATCAGGACAGAAGAGGGATAACATTTTGTATTTGGAAGGGGAAAGAATAAAGATCCTTTTGGAAAGGGAAGACCAATGGAGGTTAAAAAGTCGAGCCATATGGCTCACTGTAGGGGACGAAAATACAAAAAAAAAAATCTTAACTATGCGAAAGGAAGAAGGAATGCCAATACAATCTGGGGGATGACGAAGGAGGACAACGGGGTGGCAAAGTCCTTCCTAGAATTTGAAAGCATGGGCAAGTAGCATTTTAGCAAGATTTTTAAGGCCCCTCCGGAGGTTACCATAGCTGAGGTGGTGAGGGTGGCCCAACACTTTCCGGGCTATGTGGATGAAGAGGACAATCTATTGCTGACCAGACAGATAACTAGGGAGGAAGTGGAAGGGGTCCTTAAGACAATGTAGAAGGAAAAAATTCTAGGGCCAGATGGGTGCACTGTTGAGTTTTATCAACACTTCTCTGAAGATTTGGGAGAGGAGATCACGGTTGTGGTGGAGGAATCCAGACGGAAAGGGGCTATCTTTGAACTTATGAACTCTACATTCATTTCTCTTATTCTGAAACGGGATGACTAGACTCGTTTGATGATTTCATACCAATCTCCCTCTGCAATACCATTTATAAGATTATCTCGAAAGTGATTGTAGTCATATTGAAGCCGATCCTCTCTAAGAATGTTTTGAAGGAACAATTTGGTTTCTTAGATGGTAGGCAGATCCACAAAGCAATAGGAGTGGCCTAGGAGACTCCCCATAGCATTAAAAGGGACAAAAGAAAGGGGTTGATAGTAAAGATCGACCTTTCCAAAGCTTAAGAGAAGATCAATTGGATGTATCTCAGATTGCTCTTAACTCATCCGGGTTTTGACATTTGCTTCATAAACTGGGTGATGAGATGTATAACAAATATCAATTTTGCTGTCCTCATAAACAGGGCGGCCTCTCCTTTCTTCAAGAGCCAGAGAGGGCTGAGACAGGGATGCCCTTTGTCACCTCTTCTCTTTCTCTTAGCAGCATAAGGCCTTAGTCAGTTGATTGCAGCTGCAAAAAGGAGGGGGAATATCAAAGGTATAGAGGTTGCCATAAATCTTCAGATTACTCACCTACTTTTCGTCAATGATATTCTTCTTTTTAATAGTGGCAGTAGAAGTGAGATTGGGATACTAAAACAGATTATCGAGCTCTTTCTGTATGCAACAGGGATGAGTATCAATTTTGGTAAATCAATCATTATTGTCGAATGTCTCTCGAGCGAAGATATCAGAAGAACTGTGGAGGAGCTCCCTTTTGAGGTCAAAGGCATGGAAGAAAGTTTGAAATATCTCGGTTTTACTCTCAAGCCTAACTAATATAAACTGTGGACTGGATTTGGCTAGTAGCTAAAATTGAGAAGAGAATTACCCACTGGAGTTTCTGCTCGATGTTGAGGGTAGGAAGACTGGTCTTGATTAAATCGGTTTTGTTGGCAATCCCAATGTACTGGGCTCTGCTTTCTTGGGTCCCAAGCAACATTCTGCTAAAGATGAAGAAGATATGTAGCAAATTCCTGTGGGCAGGATCGAAGGAGGAGAAGGTTATGCCCTGGGTGGCACGGGATAGGATCGCAAGGCCAAAAGAATGGGGAGGATGGGGAATAAAATACCTCCCGTCTTTCGTGACTTCTCTGGCTGCCAAAACGAGTTGGAGGATTTTATTCAAGGACTCTTTATGGTCACAGGTTATGAAGCGAAAGTACATTGATCCTATGGAGATTACTGATTGGCTTAGAGATCTAGGGAAAAACCTTTTAAGTCGTCTGTGGTTTGGAAAGAGATCCTTGGATCTATTAATATAATAGATGAAGGGTTGGTCTGGCAGGTTGGGAATGGGGAGAAGGTGAGGGTAGGTTTAAATCCATGGGCGGGGTGCAAGGAGGCTTTTGCTCTGCCAGTGGAATTGAGGAGCATACTTAAGGATAAAGGGATCTAGTTCTTAAATCAAATTGTAAATGAGGCGTCTTCATCGCACTGGGCTTAGGGCTAGAAGAGTGGGGAGGATCTGCAACTTGAGCCTGAATGGCATGAAGTGTGGCAGAAGTACACTGGCGAGCTGGAATGTACCCATGTGCGCATTAGGGATAGGGAGGATGATTTAAGGTGGGCTCATAGTCCATCTGGTAAATACACTCCTAAGTTTGGCTATGCCTTTATTATGGCCAAAAAGTGATGGGAAGCTCCTGCTTGGTGGGAAAAAAGGCTCTGGGAACTGAAATTTCTGACAAAAAGTCGGATCTTCTTCTGGTGCATTCTCAATAATAGAGTTCCAACATTGATAATATGGTAAAATGGAAGAAGATCGAGTCGGGGTAGTGCCCCCTATGCAAACAAGAGTCGGAAATTGTTCTACATATGTTCATCGATTGTCGCTTCAGCAGAGTTGTCTAGGTTGAAGCTCTGTCCATTACTGGAAAATTCCAAAGATGGGAAGGGAGATCGGTTGTGGAAGCTTGGAGGTCTTGGTGGCAGGAGAGTTCAGAGGAAAATTGGAGGGCCCTGCCTCTAATAATCTCGTGGGGGATCTGGCTTGCAAGGAACTGGTTTATCTTTAAGGAGCAAGAGACTCAGATACAGAATATAGCCGCGGAAAGCATGGCCATCTATGCTCAAATGCCTGAACCAAAATCCGCTTTTCCTTCGAGGGTGGTTGTCCAGGAAGAAATTAGAGGAGATATTCCATGGGCTTATTTCGATGGTGCGTCTAGTGATGAGGACAAATGTGGGGCTCGTATAGTGATCCATCTCAGTGTGAAAAATCGTAAAGAAGCCTTGGTGGGCCTGGGCAATGTGACAAACAATTTCGTTGAACTTAAATCTTTGCACTTGCTTCTGTGTTCGCTGATACAGTTGGGCATTCCAACTGTTCAGATTTTTGGGGATTCTTTGAACATTGTCAAGTGGTTCAACAAAGATTTTATATGCCAAAGTTATCTCTTAATTCCAATCCTTAAAGAAAATTGGTTTTTAAAAAATTATTTTACTTACATCTGTGTATGTCACATTTACAGGGAGTGAAACGTTGCAACAAACCTCCTTTCTAAAGAGGGCTTACAGTGAGTTCTGGGCAGTTGGAAAATAAAAGAAACAGGCTTAGAGGGTCTGGTTGAGACGGACCAAGCCCCTTATCTATGATCTTATATATGAGTTATGGATAGTTGTATATTTGTCATCCTCTTGGTACTTTTGCCCAAACCATTACATTCCTATCAGACTTATTTTTTTGTTGATAGCCGGTCGCGGGACATGTTTGAGCTTGTTTCCTCATAAGAGGGAGCTCGAATTCTACTGGATAGCGTTAATGTGCAATGGCTCACACCGCGGGGTGTTTTCCTCTGTTGAGGAGCCCTAGCTAGATCTGGTGTGGCTATGAGAGACTGATTGCTCATATGAGCAATGCTCAAGTAGAAATCTGGTATTTCTGCGTTTTTTTGAGATTTTGGCTGTGATGAAAAAGGTTGTTTGGATCTATTTTTAGTGAGCTTACGCAAGACACAAAAACAAATAAAATGCATTTAGCATGTACATTATAAACTTTTTATTATGCTTAATGAAAGATTTCCATTTTTTCCATGGAAAATTAAAAACAATATTTAGCTATAAAAGTCCATAGAAAAAACGTCTCCCCAATAATTACTCAAAAATAAATATATAATGACATTATAATTTAAAGTCTATAGAAAAAACGTCTCCCGAATATTAAGTAATTCCTTTAAAATACTATGCAAGTGAAAAACGTGGACGGCAGGATTCGAACCTGCGCGGGCAAAGCCCACATGATTTCTAGTCATGCCCGATAACCACTCCGGCACGTCCACCTCCATGTTGTATTCAATTTTGTTTTTCCAAGAGACGGCCGATGTTTTTAAAAATGTCGTGTGCATATCAACATGCAAATCATAAGTACCCTTTAGCTGATTGAATAAAGCGACTGTTTCTTAACCAGAAAGTCGATAGGTTCGACTCCTACCTAGCGCGTAGCTCCGGAGGAATTTGTTGTTTCCCGGCATGATCAAGATTCGCGGGTTATTCATTCCAAAAGTATGACAAAGGTTTTTTTTGTTTTCAATTCGCTTCTGATTGATTCCAAACGATACTTCGCAGCCATGATTTGCACAGCTATATTTTATACGCAATCCTCTTTGTATTTGTTTTCAACTCATTGTCATGTTACTTCCAAATGTTTTGAAAAGTATATATCTATGTAGATCTATCAAGTTTCGTCAAACATATGTGGTTAAAGTATATAAATGCATATTTTAACATTAAAGCCTTTGCATCAACCTATTTCCAACTTTCTTATATACAATTCCAAGGGTAATGTTGTAAAAGGCTTTTAGAAAACTGAAGTTGAGTTGGACCAAAGGATTTAGATTATTAAGTAATTTAAAATGTTAATATTCTAATATAAATTTATTTTAATTATTAATTTAACAGATCAAATATTTTAAGGTGTAATTTTATAATAAAGTGAATTTTTTTTTAAAAGATTTGATTATTTGATTTTTTTAAACTTTTTAGATGGTTAAAACAAATCTATAGTGGTTCTTTCTATCTATACATTATATTTAATCTTTTATGGTTTAAATTGCATTTTAAAATACATAAATAGATATAACACTTTGAAAATTCTCCATAAATACTTGATTTTTGTAAATTACACAAATTAAATTTGTAATTTCAAAATATATTTAAAAACCAAAATATAGATTATTAAAATTATTTGAAATGATTTAATCATAAGAACGTTTTTTTCTTTCCATTAATATAAATATATATATGATTTTTTTAACCATACATAATATATATACATAATTTAGGTTATTCATTAAAATATTTTATTTATAAATTAAATAACTTTTTCTTATTAATATATTTTTAAATATGCATCAATATTATTAATAGTCCGTATTAAAATATTTATTTACCACTAATATAACATTTTTTATTACTAATAATATTTCATAAATGTTATATTTCAATTTTATATTGATAATTAAATGAATGACATATCTAAATAATTAGATTTTTTACTTTCAATTACTCCTTAACCATTGAAATGTTTAATTATAAATAATTTTAAAATAATTTTTTTTTCCATGTATAATGAAATTACAATATATTAATAATATGGATATTCAAAGAGTTTATTTAAATTTTATATTGAATTGATGTTTATTCCCCTCTTTGTGTTTTGGGAAACCTGGAAGACAAGGAATCAGATAATTTTTAGTGGTGGAACTATGAATGTTTTCACTACATTCTCTAAGATCCTGAGATGGCTTGATTATATGACCATGCTTCCAAATTGAGATAAGGATATGTTTATTAGAAACATTAGACTTGTCATCAATATGCCTGCAAGCTTCTTTGATAGAGCAACACATGATGTAATATGTGGTTGTGGAGCCTGCAGGCTTCTTTGATGGAGCAACACATGATGGAATATGTGGTTGTCGAGCAATACTTTACATTGACAGGGATACAAGATACCAATTATTCTTGTCAGGTGATTTGGAAACAAATACAAAGGTTGAACTAATGGCTCTCTGCAAACTTTTACCGTTTGCACATAAAAAATAGATAGACCACAACCATGTATATGGAGACTCTCAAACCATCGTATAGGGCATTTATGGTGAGACACCATTTGATCCTCCTCTATTAAGGAACTGGTGCAAAGAAAGCCCATTCAAACTTTTCACACATTTCACATAACATTTTCAGAGAGTCTAATAGGGTGGTTGACTCCCTATCTAAGACAGGTTTGTGGGAAGATGATGATTACATATATTTCTCTCATGTCTATTAGGGGGGCCATCCTGGAGGATGGCAAATTGGTTTTTCCATAATTGGCCTTTATCTTTTTGCATATTTTTTTAAGGTTCTTGTTAGCACTTTTTACATATATGTTTATGGTAAATGATTGGATGTTAGGCTCATGTTTCTGAAAACTTCACATAGATTTTGTATATGGAGTGTTAACTATAATAGTAATACAATACATATGTAGAAGAGTTTATGTTTTTTCATGATGTGTTTTTATTATATGCTTGATGTGGTATGAGGCATTGGCATATTCAAAATAGATACTTGGGAAATGAGTGGACAAATGTAAACTAGATTTTTTACTTTAATGAAATTCAATTCCAGTTTTTTTTTTTTATATATATATATATATATATATATATATATATATATATATATATATATATATACTTTACTTAATATAAAATATACTTTAATTAATATAAAACTATATTAAAATGGAAAGTGAAATATTTAGTTAATATTAAATTACACTAAAGAGAAGTATTTTATGTCAAGCTCGGAGGTAGCACACTAGGAGTCAAACTACTGATATCTTATAATTTAGATAAATGTCTTTCGAATTAATCACATCATTATGACTTGGTCTAGTTAGTGGTTCATCCTCAGGACATTTCGAACCTAGTCGATTAATCACATCATTAGGATTTGGTCGACGTTTCGAACGATCTAATGTGGTTCATCCTTAGGATGTTTCTAACCTTCTCTTGAGGATGAACCACATTAGATGGTTCGAAAAGTCAACCAACTCCTAATAATGTGATTAATCTGAAATACATTTATCTAAATTATGGATCACAAAAGTCTTAGATTTAATCTTATAATTTCTTTAATTAAAAAAAATGAAATATATATATATATATATATATTATTATATTATTATTAAAGTGGATATTGTTTTTACTTAGAGATTTTTTTTTTTGGACCTACAACTAAAAGTTCATTACAGAATGAATTATACATCTCTCTTATACTAACTTGTAGAATGTAAATCTCAACTCAATAACAATCACAAATAATGTTGCAAAATTTTAACTTAAATATTATTGAAAAAATAATATATATTAAAGAAAAAAATCAAAATAAAATTACTTTAATCTCTATATAATTCATTAAAATTAAATACCTAAAAATTAAATCCCAATGACAAAGTCTTTGCAGAAAATTTCCCTTAGTTCATTAAATATAAAGAGAACACTAAATTTGAAAACAAAAAAGAAATACTAAATTTGAAGACAGAAAAGTGGTGAACATTGTCCTCAAAAAATGCAATGACTCCAGAGAAAAAAAATCAATTTCCGTCCAAACTACTTTAGAGTCTTGAAAATCCAATGTCAAATTGAATGAAAAAATTAATGAACAGAATCACAGCTCATATATCCTGTAAAAACGGCACCCAGATTACATCCAACTATAACAACATCAGGAAAAAATTATAATGATATTCCATCTCACTTTTATCATTCGTTTAAGAGCAGCAAAGCGAAAAAATGCTTCATCCTGGTCACTCATTGTCAGTGCCACCTGCGAGTTGCAATGAACTTTAGTGCAAAAATAAAGAATTAAACAAGAGAAGACTTTAGGGAGTCAAAAACATGTATTTGAAGAGCGTTCGCATGGTCCCTACAGTCCAAATATTGGGAGAGATGCACCCATATAGATGCAGCATTGGCAGACATATCACCATAATTCAATTTTGCAAATAAAGATTTTTTTTTAACCATCATCTATTTAATGTCGTTTAGCTGGACCAGCGCCCCCTCCAAGAGCTTCAATTTTTTCGTTGTAAAGTCCTATTAATGTCCCAATTACAATTCCGTTGATAACCATAGAGTCCAAGAGGATGGGAATCAAAGGCATAAACCCATGATGAATTGTAAACCAATTAAAATTGATCTCTATGGCCATTAAATTAATAGAGAAAACAAATAAACCTTACCAGCCACATTTGATGTACTTGGTTTGCAGATGAGTCATACAAGTCTCCATGGAAAAGTTTCAGGGTCTGGAAGCCGTCGCCGACTGCGTGCTTGAAAATTAGCAGCTCCTCCCTCTCACTGAGGAAGCACTTGAATGGGAGCGATTTCGCTCATCAATCCTCTTTTCATTATGGAAATACAACTAAATCGAAACTTGATCCCTTCCGGCAACACATCAACCACACCACAGAGACCCAAGGTTGCAGAGAGGGTATAGTCTACCACATAGTATAATCCACTGGAGTATCAATTTATTAAGTCTATATCCGCAGACCTGAATGATATAACCAAATAAGGATATGTAGACCAGTGGGTATGCATAGGCAAGCCGGGATATGAAGATAGGAGGAGAAATGGTGAAGCCTTGGATCCACTGAAATGGGAGAAAAATGGTTGCTCCGACTAGCTTCCCTGCAGCACGATTGACAGCCATGAGCATAGGTGTCTTCCCGTTATGCTCCTTACAGGTACATGAATATGATCCCTCCATCTGTCTCTGATGTGGTTTTGGGTAATCACATGAGGAGTCAAATAACAAATGGGTTGAGTGTCCTCATGTTTGTCGTTTTCTTTGTGCTAAGAGGCGGGATTAACTGCCATTTCCATTGGTTCATGTCATTGCTGGTTTATTGAAACAAAAAGATTTTGCCATTGAACTCATGTTAGCACAACAGAACATCTCTGAGTTTTCATCGTCATCTTCTGACTCTGTTTTGGACGATAAATATCCACATGGCAAGTGTTTCTTTGGGTGGAACAGTTGTAAGGATATTATTTTCATCTCTCGGCCATGCAAGAGTATAGGTTTCAGATTATGTAAAAGATGGTGTTCCTTACCAGGGTGTTTTTGTTGTTGCTGTTGTCTGCCTTAGCTTGGATAGGTATGGCTATGGCTTATCGGTAGTTGTCTTCCCGGAAAACTGGGTCTTTTT
This sequence comes from Pinus albicaulis, assembly GCA_034641835.2. Taxonomy (NCBI): domain Eukaryota; kingdom Viridiplantae; phylum Streptophyta; class Pinopsida; order Pinales; family Pinaceae; genus Pinus; species Pinus albicaulis. Next base: position 990,723,920 of record CM076570.1, on the reverse strand, counting down.
CCGATATCCACTTTGAAAATTTGAATTTCAAGGGCAAATATCGATACACTTGTTTATTATTAAGGCTCATAGTGGCGGCGATGGTTGGTTGGGTATGACCTCAGGCGGAAGCAGGTGGACAGGGATGTACTAAGGATGCTGCAGGCGTTATATGGTGTGGTTTATGTGTAACGTATATTCCTGAGAATGATCAGATGGTGGATTATTCTGGATATGTCATAGGGATTTGTGCAATTGCTATTTCAGCCTAATCGCTATTTAAGGCTTTTATGTCGAGTCCTTGGAACAATGAACTTACCTTTCTAGGCTGGGACTGTTGATTGATCAGATCATTAATAAAGGAAGACGATCATCTGAACTAACATTTACTACTCCTGTATTGCACTTGTCTCTAGATTACACTAAATCTGTACTAATTCTCTATGACTCTCCAGTAAATGGGGCATTTATTCTAGATATGGGGATCATGAAACATCAACATTAGGAATATTACTACGTCTCCACTTGTTTGTTCTTTCAAATTCAAACATGGACTGTAGTGCATACGTGGATCATAATGGTCGAAGATTTAACAAGGTGGATGCACTCTGACATATGATCGGCTCTCTGATTTGCCTGACAACAATATTCGGTGACGGCACACTGCCATTACAGATGAAGTGACTACTGGTAAGCAGATGAAGTAATTACAAGATGGATGGTTTTAGATCTGAGATTTCGAGGGGGGATACATCTGTTTGTGGCGGTCAGTTTTCCTTAGTTGATTTTGAAGTAGACGATGCTATTATCAAACAAGCTATTCAGGATTTTACAACGTCTAAGGTAAAGGCACATCGCAGACCCAGAAGACATCAACAACGAGGGGTGGGCTGCGGTGCTAGTCGAGGCAAGAGGAACATTTTCAAGCATAAGATGGAAATTAAAGAAGTAAATTTGGACTATGATGATCTTTGTATAAGGGTGGCAAGCTTACAGCGAAGGGTTGTTATTGGGAGGTGGGTGTTTCGTGATAGAGAGGATTTCGACACTGCATCATGGATCAATCAGAAGTGGAATCCTATTATAGGCTACTCGCCCAAGGTCAGTAAGTTACTAAATGGTTGGTTCAGCGTCCATTTCATGGACGAGAAGGATGTTTTTAAAATCACGGGACGGACATGGGTCTGTGGCAGAAGTTTCATGCAAATCATACCATGGTATATCGGTTTTAATCCGGTTCTAGAGGCTCCTAGAAGTAGGGTGGTCTGGGTAAAACTACCAGGTCTGCCATTGGAATTCTGGACCCTTAAGGCGCTGCGGGCGATTGGAGATTCAATTGGTTCCACCAAATATATAGACCCTAGTATCGTGGGGGCATCTGACAAGAGGATTGCTTGGCTTCTTGTGGAGGTGGATTACATGGGTGGACTGCCAGGTGATATTGATCTCCTTTGGAGCAATAGAAGGCACCGTCAACGAATCGACTTTTGGGGGATTCCCTTTCGGTGTTTGATTTGCCATAAGATTGGTCACCTCAGAGATCACTGTCCTTTACGTTTGCGCATGGCTAGGGCGGATCAGACGGTAAAGGCAGCGATGCATGATCGACGACATAAAACTATTCCGGGTCAGTCAGGTGGCCTGCAATCAGGTAATACCGTTAACACCTCCTCTGATGAAGAAGCATATAAAACAGCGGAGGGTCAATATGATTTTACGATCCCTGATTCGATGGTCCCTGCTAATATTGCTAGTCATCCATCTATTGCTAGGAATCTGTATAGAGTTCTTGAGCCCGAGTCAGAACACGTAACAAATGCTGCCCATCCTCCGTTCATTAACCTACGCGATGACTCAGATGGCCCGGTACCATGTCCTTCTTTTGCTCCCACTGAACCTTCTTTTCTTGACAATAACCCCATCTCATTTTCTGAACAATCGAGCATGAGGAACCCTGGTAAGAGGACAATGACCAAGGTTGACTCTGTTGACAAACGATCTATGGTTCCCATCTACTCTGCTGGACTATTCTCTCCTTCTAATGACCCGCCTATATATAAAACGTCCATGCATGTTGGGGGGGAGTCTTCGCGTATAAACATTGGAAGTTTATTAGATGATAGTGATGATAATGGGAAAAATCTTAGGTCCCCACAATGCACTCCTGACAAATCTGGTCCTATTAATCTATCAGATTCATCGAGGAACTTTATCGGGAGTGATATTGATTTCCTTATGAGAAATTCCAACCTTGATCTCGTTGCACTAACAGTTTTTGACAAACCTATCTCCTCAACTGCAAAACAATCTCCTACTTTATCGGATGCTATCAGGTCCATCAAAAAGAAGGAAAAAGTTGTATGTCGCCGTAAAAAATATAAGCTAAAATCGATATCACTGTTTTCTGATGTTGATGTGGGTCTTTCAGATGTTCCCATTCACAGAAATGATGTTTCGGACAACATCACTAGGGCGCTTAGAGCAAGAAACCCTCGAACATCTTCCCCATGACTCACATTATCTCATTAAACTTGAGGGGGTTGGGTGATGCTCCCAAATTCCATTGCCTGAAGGATTTACTAGTATCTAAGAATCCGATAATTTTTTTGGGGCAGGAGACCATGTCTGTAAGATCGAAGACTATAAATTTGTTTTTAAAAATCAAGAAAGATTGGCATGTGGCTGCGACAAACTCAAATGGCAGATCTGGGGGAATGGTTGCAATGTGGAACTCAGATCAAGTATCTTTCAAAGCTTACAGTTTCTTCGGGGGTATATTGCTATCTGGACACCTCAGAGGTATGCAAAGTATTTTTAATCTGATCAATATTTACGCTCCATATTCAAGTAGAAAGGTTTTCTGGGACAGAATGCAGTTGGCGGGTATTTTATCTCTCCCAAATCTTATCATAATGGGAGATTTCAACTCTACACTGAATGCTGATGAAATATGGTGCAATAGCGCTCGCATGGATTCTCTGGCTAGGTATTTAAACGACATCTTTCTATCACAAGGACTGGTGGACATAAGACCGCATCCTCTTGCACCAACATGGACCAACAGAAGATCGACTGACAACTTTATTGGGAAAAGGCTTGACAGGGTGATGGTTAATGAATCAATCATGGATATCTTGGGAGGCCCTAGATCTATTACATTGGCATCCGACATCTCGAACCATATGCCGATTACCTTTACATGGTCCAATGTTGGGATGGTTCCTAGGCGCCCTTTTAAGTTCAATAGAATATGGTTGGAGGATCCTGAATATACAAGCATTGTGGAGGGGATATGGAGGGTGGATTGCGATTTTCCGACTTCTGGGGTATGTGATTTCTTTCATCATAGACTGCAGAAAATAAAGGCTGTATCCAAGACATGGGAGCGAAAGAAGAAGATGAAACTTGGAGCGGAATATATGGATATACTGGCCCAGATGGAGAAGATTATTGATTCCTTTCTTACTACATATCCGGATGAGCAAACACTTGACAATCTCAAGAGCTTGGGGACAAGAAAAAGAGATATCCTGCGGATTGAAGAGATCACCTGGCGGTTAAAGAGCAGGGTTCAATGGTTGGCTGAGGGGGACCAGAATACAAAATATTTTCATAAGTGCGCAAATGAGAGGAAAAATAGAAACGCCATTTGGCGTATTAAAAGAGCGGATGGATCTTTCGCTCATACATGTCAAGATATACAGAATGAGGCGCTAGCATATTTCGCATCATTCTACACAAGACAGGACGGGATTTGCAAGGAAAACCAGGTATCGCTGCTGGAACATGTCTTTCGTATATTCAATGCTGATGCAATCTCTTTATTGGATAATGCTGTCATAGGGAATGAAGTACTAACGGTCCTGAAAACATTCTCTAAGGACAAATGTCTGGGGCCGGATGGGTGGCCTGCGGAATTTTTTATCCATTTCTTTGACCTGATGGGTGAGGAATTGACAAGGGTCGTTGAACATATCCGGATCCGGGGATTCATGCCGACCAATCTCAACTCTACGTTCATTGCTCTAATACCAAAGAAGGATGATCCCCAAACTTTTGCAGATTTCAGGCCGATCGCCCTATGTAATGTACTATACAAGATTACGTCCAAAATCATAGCAGAGCGGTTAAAAGATACATTGTCAACCTTTATCTCAAAGGAGCAATATGGTTTCCTAAAAGGCCGATCTATTCATGACGCCACGGCAATTGCACAAGAAGTCTTACATTCCATGCACACGGAAAAAAGGGAGGCCATCATGATGAAGGTGGATATTCACAAAGCCTATGACTCTATTGATTGGGCTTACATTAGGATGGTGCTCATGAAGATTGGGCTCCCAATCAGAATTATAAGGTGGATTATGTCTTGTATAACCACTGTCAGTTATGCGGTTATCATCAATGGGGTTCCTACACCTTTCTTTGCTGCTGGTCGTGGACTTAGACAAGGCTGCGCGCTGTCTCCACTAATCTTCATCTTAATTATGGATGGATTCAATTGTCTTCTACACATGGCGGTACAGAGGGGATATACAGAGGGGTTCTCTTTCTCCAATTCGGTCTCATGCACACACTCTTTATTTGTTGATGATCTGTTATTATTTGGTTATCTCCATCGGAACCATTGGTTCTACGTTCATCTTATTTTTATACGTTTTGAATCGGCTACTGGGCTGGCCATCAACAAGAACAAATCGTTCATCATATATGAATATGGAGACCTAAGGGAGATCGCTTTCATCGCGGATTTTATGGGCGTTGAGTGAAGAGAAGCTTCTGTTGGTTTTACATATCTCGGTTTTAATATCAAACCATGTGGCTACAAGATTCAAGATTGGATGTGGTTGATTGACAAATTTAGAAGGAGGATTTTCAGATGGACACACAGATGGTTGTCTATGGGGGGTAGGCTTATCATGATACAAGCAGTACTTTCTCAGATGATGGTATATTGGGGACATCTATACTATTTGCCAGACGGTGTTATTAAAATGATAAATTGCATTATTGCTAAGTTTCTATGGGGCGATGCACAGCTGTCTCACAAAATGCATCTATGCAAACTTCAGAGTCTTTGCAGGCTAAAGGAACATGATGGATGGGGTATCCTCGACACGAGGAACTTCAATAAGGCGCTGCTCATAAAATAATTTTGGAGGGCTATTCGAGGAAACGGCATTTGGAACGATGTCATCAGGTGTAAATACATTGAGGGTGATATTTTACAACAAATCCTTACTCTGCAACTTTCACAACCTCGTTTTATCTCTGTCATTTGGAGCAGCTTCAAGAAGGTGTTGATTCATATGGCGGATAGGCTGGCATGGCTTTTCCGGGACAGAGGACGTATTCCAATGTATTTTAACAAGTTAATTGGCTTTCCCCCACTTGCAAGGCCTTCTCTGCAGCTCATTCACAGGTTAGCTCACACGGGTATTATATATCTAACATAATCAATCTGAGTATGGTCCTATGGGGATCCTATATTTAAATCTACAAGTCAACTGGAGTTGAGGGAGTTGGAGGATGCTGAATGGGAGGTTCTCAGAGATACGTTTCGGGCTGCGGGTTTCTGTTGGGACTCCGGGGGTGACTCATTAGTTTGGGATGGTCCTACGAATGACGGTATCCCTATTGTTAAAGATATATACAGAGGACTAAATATGAAATATTATCAGGGACAAATTACAAGGTCATTCTACGCGTTCTGGCTACGGAAAATTCCCACTAAGATAGTGCTCTTTGGCTGGCTGGTATGGAAAGAAAAGGTCCTCACTGGCAATAATTTGATTAAGAAAGGCTATTCTGGCCCATACAGATGTCAAATATGTTGCGTGGATTTTGAGTCTACCAATCACTTGTTCTTTAGATGTCCAATAATAGTCAAATTGTGGCGGCTCTTCTCTGACCATTTCATGGGCCCAACTTGGTCTCCTGATGATTTCATATCAACTGCTACGGAATGGGACAAGCTAAAAGGAAAATTCAGAACACTGCCTTTTTTCCTCATATGGGAGGTATGGCTGGGAAGAAACAAATTGATTTTTGAAAATGTTCCCTTTCAAATTCCTTATATTTTTTCTGCAATCTTAAAATGGATGGAGGACCGACCTATGACGATTATGCCTATTATGGATTGCTCCATTCGCATCAGGCCACATGAGGTGGCAATCCCGGCTGTTTATTTTGATGGTGCTTGCATGGAAGGTGTTATGGGGTGTGCGGCATGGATCAAGTTATCTCAAAGGGAAAGGATTCATATTCACTGGAATGGAGGACAAGGAACCAACAATAAAGCAGAGGTTATAGCTCTATGGGGAGGTCTTCGTTTTGCAGTCTATTTACAGCTTAAGGATATTCATGTATATGGGGATTCAAAGATTGTTATAGGGTGGATCACAAATCCGGCGGCTATGATTCCTCCAGAACTACAAGGCTGGGTACATAGAACTTGGTGTTTATGGTCTATACTCAATAGGCCTTCCATCTGTCACATATATCGGGAAAACAATACTAGGGTAGATGGTCTTTCCAAAAAAGGCTTAAACTCTGATTTTGGAATTATGCAGGTTTAATTGTTTAGAGATGGTCTTCCTTTCTGGTATACTGATATTGCGATACCATAAAGCGGATTTATAAGCGGTTTTATAGTGCTTTTTGTTATGATTTTTTTGTGGCAAAGGGGTATTCCATGCAGGATATATAATTATCTACATATACAAGCAAGCGGGGATAAAAGGAGATCAAGCGAGCCGGTGTTAATATTTACAAGTCAGTCTGAATCAATCAATCATACAAGCTGGAAAGGAGATCAAGCGAGCCGGTGTTAATATTTACAAGTCAGTCTGAATCAATCAATCATACAAGTTGGAAAGGAGATCAAGCGAGCCTGTCTCAAATCATCAAGCGAGCCGAATTTTTATTTCTTCCACATGCGTGCCTGGGTCAAATTATAACAAACAGACCTGTCTATAGATTTCAAGCGAGCCGGTATTTAATGATTTCAACAAGCGTGTGTGCCTGAAAAATGCAAGCATGCCGGTCTGAACAACACAGGAGAGCATGCACTGTTATTTATGTTGTGTCTGATCAAAGGGCATTATCTTCTCTATAATATCCTACATATATGCCTTTTGCATCTATCTACCATTTCTGTCTGTTGCATATTAATCAGATTCACATATTATTTTGACAGGCCAGAAATGGGACGAAATAGTACTTCTTCTTGCAGCTGGGATCTTCTAAATTGCAAATCTAAATAGTCTTCCTCAGCTAATATTTTTGTCGTATCATATATTCAGTTTATATCAATTGTCATCGTTGTTGAATCATAATCCTATTTGTCTCTCATGCTCGCATCATTCGCTGAGCGTATTTGTACGGGATATATCTTGTCCTGATATGTGGCAGCCTACCTTTTATTTGCAGCTCTTCTCTTCATGGAGCACTCTCTTTTGGCCTATATAGGTTGTTTTTTATCGCTGTTGGTTTAACAGCTTGAGAATATTTTGATTATGTACTGCTTATATTATAATATAAACATCGTTTTTTTCTTCTGAAAAAAAAAATTTGTATTGTTGGTGGTGCTATGGTTGGAGCTATAACAAACTGCACATGATTCGCTAAAGCACATGTGCAGGAACTCGTTTCAAGACATGAAATTGGCGACTACAGATGACTATGCTAGGATTTCCCAACTGAGATAGATGTAGGGGAGGTGCCCCTATTTGGTAGGAATGTATTTCAACTATAGCAGGAGAAACTCTTTAGAACCCAATCATAAAAAAAATAGTAAGTTATAATAAAAAGATGCAAACATGATCTCAACTACATTTCCACCTTGGGAAAGTGCAGCCCTAGAAAGCTGACAAACCCGCTATATTTGAGGGTTCAAAGAAGGAGGCAGCCATTGATCTATATTTCTCAAGGTTGGTGGTGTAGAAGGAAAAAAATAAATAAGAAGAAATAAATTAATCAAAATTTGTAGTTAACGAACTTGTTCACAACATGCTTATATAAGACTGCTTATCATAATTTTGCATACTTCCTATGGATCTGGAGAAACTGGTGATGGATAGAAAACATGTTGAGATGGCTCTTACTGGTAAGGTGCATGAGTAAAACAGTTTTGAATGGAAGGTTGTTTTTGTAATGTGTATTCTGGGTCCAGGTATTTATTTATAGACACCGGATGGTAGTGGCCTCTCCACAAAAAATTTCCAGTTTACTCCTCTGCTTCACTCCATTTGTCAAATTACTGGGGAGAAGCACTACTAGGAATAGTGGGCTAAGGTACTGTTGTAGAGGTCAAATGTAAATCGTACCTAGAAAAATCAATAGATGGCAAGTTGTACAACACTAAAAAAAATCATATGAAAATCAATATTTTAAATTTCTTTTAAAATTTAATGCTACTAAGAATAACATTAAAATATTAGGTGTTATATTACACTAGGCCTAATGGTTAAGAGCATGTGTTTCTTCCTATAAGGTCATGTTCAAAACTAGAGTGGGTAGAGTGGGGGTAGAGTATGTATGCTTTCGTAGACTTAGCAATCAAATAGCTGCTTGGAGGTCTCTTATCCCACAAACAAAGGGGTCTCATTAACCAATTTGGTGTGGCTTGGAAGTTGGCGGCCTTGGCCTTAAAATTGAATAATAATAATAATAATAATTAACCTAGATATGACATAAATGATTTTTTAATTAAGTTATAAATGTATATGAATAGAGATTTTAGAATGTAATTTAATTATCTATTATTTTGGAATAGGGCTTTCAGAATTATAATTTAGTTATCAATAATTATAGATGGATGATAGAGATTTAACTTTCATGGAATATTTTAGAATATTTTCGAAAGTAGTCACAAATCAAGGGATGATATTGATCTCAAAGTAGTTATGCACTTCCTTCCCTTTTAACTAAATTGATGTGATATCCCCACTAAATAAAATTTTGCTAAGCAATCCTCAATTTTTGTACTTTTTACATTTTGATGTTATGGGCTTAGGAAAAGTGGGTTGAGTAGACCCCCATTTGATTTTGGGGAAAAAGGAAGCTATGCACATTAGAGAAAAATGAATAATTATTTTGCTAAGGGAATGTGGGGGCCACAAAAGGGGATATTCGACCCCTTTTGAGGAGAGAGGGAAGAGAGAAGGACATTTGAACTAGTGGAATTGGGGACCCAACAAGGGAGAAGGGACTAACATCTATAAATATCATAAGAAAGCCTCATTTTTTATCTTTTGATCTATTTCTGTACAAAAATTGAACTCTCTTGGAGTTGTTGAGCACAAGAAGAGAAGTGTTACGTAGCACAGGAATTCCAAGTGGAAATTCCATCCCTATTTCAAAGGACCTCAAATGCCTCTTTAATAAGAAAAATTAGAGTCTAATCCAAGGCTTCACTTAATTGTATCAAGAGATTTCACCCAATTCTGTGTGTGGCTTGGGCCAAAAGGAAATTCACACTCCTTATTTGGAGCAACTATAGTTGGTGCGAATTTTCGGGCTTTTGCGGAGTCGTGTCATAGTTGAGGCCAAAGTTTTGTGGTGGTTTGGAGGGCTAAGATGGAGGGGATCTCTAGGGCCAAATTTCTCTCATTTATGCAGTGTGCAGAGCTCACTAGCTGAAGCTTGCACAAAAGGAGGAGAAACTAATTTTCGAGAGAGATTAGGAAAATTCCTCAAGGTAATGATGAAGACATTCTGAGGTGTCCAAGCTTGTTTTGGGATTAGTGATCTCTTGACTGGTTTTGGCGAGATTACGATAGCCTGAGGGTGGAGGTGGTTTAATCTCTAGGAAGCCCTGGTTGTTTATGTCTTGGTTTTCTTATGTGATCTCTTGACCGCTTTTGGCGAGATCACGGTAGCATGAGGGTGGAGGTGGTTTCATCTCTGGGAATCCCTGGTTGTTTATGTCTTGAGATCCCGCATTCATGCTTGAAATATGGCATGGGGGTGATTGACTGAAAGAAAGATTTGGTTCAACCCAATCTATGGTCGGGTGGTATGTGGAAGTCCCTGACTTGGTTGGATTTTGCATAAGTTAATAAGAGTTATTTTCCTATGGTAATATATGAGCACTTGTACTTGTTATTATGATGCTTTGATGGTTTTTCTATCATGGTTAATATTTTGGTTATCTGTTGGTTGTGAGCATGGTTCTATAATGTGCTCTAGCTATGGATTGTTCATGATTTGATAAGTATTTGAATGGTTAATGAATGCATGGGCTAACAAGTGTTGTTGCAGCTATTATGAGAGAGAATTAGAACTTCTTGGTGATTCTTTCAGACTCCTGTGATCAGATATGCATTCATGACTTGTAGCTTACATTTTTACCATGTGTTCGACGAAATGGTTGTCATGGCTAGGCTTGGTTAGGTCAATTTCTTGCTCAAGTTTTGTATGAATGGCTTTGTCCTTATGTCATTTATGATTCTAGAAAGTCTGGTCTAGAGGCAAGCCTGGTTAAAATGGGTAAATGTGGGAGGAGGCATTACACTTGTTTTACATAAAATGTTGTTGAAAATAAAGTATTGAACTAAAATAACTAATTAAAAGTGAACAAAAAGTAAAACAGATTTAAACAATGCCCTACTTCCCCACAAAAAGGAAAAAAGCAACAAAAAAAATGGAAAAAAGAGGGCAGCAAGATGGAGACAAATAGATCTAAAACCGAAAGGGTCTAGGATCTGTGGTTAAGATGCCTACTTTATGAGGAAATACCTTAGTAAACCTAGTTGCCAAGACCCATTTTTGTGTATGTTTAATTTAAGTTGAAATGTTAGTATTTTGTTCTTGTCCATTTTTCCAACACAACCAACTATTATTAGTTGTAAGTTTATATTGGTATACTAAACTACTCAAACAATTATTTTTTGCTAAAACTGGACCTCTTCCATTATTACATATATCAGGCATCCTATTGTACATAATATAATAGATATACAAATATATTCTTTATATTGTTGTTTTGTTCTACAAAACTTAGGAATGATTACTAGGTGGTTAGACATGGATTTCTACAATTACTCCAAGCCATTTAAGATCCATCTTAATCACAAATCTATTTAGTTTGGAGAGAAATGAGATCTCTTGATGGATAAACCTTTTTTCATGTTTTGCACAAGTTTGCACCTCAAAAGATTTGATTCCTCTTAACACTTCTTAAATCCGTTGTTAAAATGATTCTATACCTAAAAGTAATATAAAGAAAGAAATCAAGATTGTTAAAATAAGAACAAACTCTCATGAGCTACATTGTGCAACATAAACATTAAACAATTCTTAATGTAAAGAAAGAAATCAAGATTATTAAATAAGAACAAACTCTCATGAGCTACATTGTACTATATAAACATTAAACAATTCTTAAAAATATAATACTATCAAAAAAAACTTCTCTTAAAACATTGTGCAAACAATTTCATTATCTTTTATTTTTAATTTTAATTACTGAAAAATATATAAATAATAACATTCATTGTGCAAACAATTCCATTATCTTTTATTTTTAATTTTAATTACTCAAAAATATATAAATAATGACATCATAATTTATAAAACGTATTAAGCAAATCCTTTAAAACACCATGCAATAATTTAAAACACCATGCAAGAGAAAATAGTCTGCACAATAATTTATAAAACGTATTAAGCAATTCCTTTAAAACACCATGCAAGAGAAAATAGTCTGCAGAATAACGTGGACGGCAGGATTCGAACCTGCGCGGACAGAGCTCACATGATTTCTAGTCATGCTCGATAAGCACTCCAGCAAGTCCACCTCTGTTTTGTAGTTCTTTCAAATTTTAATTCCAGAGAGTTTTTTTTAAATGTCGTCTCCATATCAAAATATACAAATCATAAGTGCATAAAGTGACTGTTTCTTAACCAGAAAGTTTATAGGTTCGGCTCAAGATTCGCTGCACGATCAAGATTCGCTGCTTATTGATTCCAAAAGTATGAAGAAGATTTGTTTGTTTTCAATTGGCTCCTTATTGGTTCCAAACGATACTTTGCTGCCATGATTTGTACAGGAATATTTTATCAGCAATCCTCTTTGTATTTGTTTTTAATCCATTGTTTGTTATGTTACTTCCAAATGTTTTGAAAAGTATATATCTATGTGGATCTATCAAGTGTGAAACATATGTGGTTAAAGTACATAAATACATATTTTAACATTAAAACTTTTGCATCAATCTATTACAACTTTTTTACATACAATTCCAAGAGTAATGTTATATACAATTCCCAGAGTAATGTTGTAAAGGGTTTTTAGAAAACTGAATTTGGATTGATCAAAGGATTTAAATTATTAAATAATTTCAAATAGAGATATGTCAGTATAAATCTATCTATTTTAATTATCAATTTAATAATTATTTTTAAAATGATTAAATAGAGGGATCAAATATTTTGAGGTGTAAATATATTATAGAGCAAAAAAAAAAACATTTAAAAGATTTGAATTTTTTAGACACTTAATAAATAGATAGTTAAAATGGATCTATATTGTTTCTATCTCTACGTATACATTATGTCTAACTTTTTATTGTTTAAATTGTAATTTTGAATACATACATAGATACAACATCTTGAAAATTCTCCATAAATACTTGATTTTTGTAAATTACACAACTTGAATTTGTAATTTCAAAAATATTTAAAAGACCAAAATATAGAATACTGACACTACTTGAAATGGTTTAACATAAGAATGTTTTTTTTCCTTCCATTAATGTAATTTATACATGATTTTTTTAGCCATGGCCCATACATAATATATACATAGTTTAGATTGAAATATTTTACTTAGTTTATGCATTGAAATATTTTATTTATAATCAGATAATTTTTTCTTATCAATATATTTTTAAATATGCATTAATATTATTAATAGTGAATATTAAAATATTTATTTATCACTAACATTAAATTTTTTTGTTACTAATACTATTTTATAAATATCATATTTCAATTTTATATTGATAATTCAATGAATGATACATAAAAATAATTAGATTTTTTACTTTTAATTACTCTTTAAGCATTGAAATGCTTGATTATAATTAACTTTAAAATATTTATTTTCCATGTATATTGAAATTACAATATATTAATTAATATGGATATTCAAAGAGTTTATTTAAATTTTATGTTGAATTGATGTTTATTCATTTTGTGCTTTGGGAAATCTGTTAGGCATTTTTAGGGGTGGAACTCTGAATAATTTCAGGACCTTCTCTAAGATCTTGGGATGGCTTGATTATATGACCTTGCCACCACATCGGGATAAGGTTATGTCTATCACACACATTAGACATGTCATCAACATGTCGTCAAGCTTCTTTGATGGAGAAACACATGATGAAAGATGTGGTTGTGGAGTAGTACTTTACATTGACAAGGATACAAAATACCAATTATTCTGGACAGATGGCTTGGAAACAAATACAAAGGCTGAAATGAAGGCCCTTTGGGGACTTCTATGGTTTTCACTTAAAAAATGGATGGACCACATCCATGTATATAGAGACTCTCAAACCATACAGGGCATTTCTGACAATACATCATTTGATCCTCCTAGATTAAAGAAGTGGCGCACCTAGAGCTCATTCAAGCTTTTCACACATTTTACATCCCATATTCATAGAGTCTAATAAGGAGGTTGACTCCCCATCTAAGAAAGGCTTGTTGGAGGAGGATGATTACTTATATTTCTCTCATGTCTAAGAGGGGCCATTCTGGAGGATGGCAGATTGGTTTTTCCATAAGTGGCCTTTATCTTTTTGCATATTTTGTTAAGGTTCTTGTTAACACTTTTTACATATATGTTTATGGCAAATAACTGGTGTTAGGCTCATGTTTCTGAAAAACTTCACATAGACATATTCAGAATAGATTCTTGGGGAATGTGTGGACAGATGTAAACTACATTTTTTACTTTAATGAAATTCAATTCCAGTTTTTTTTTTTCTTTTCTGATGACAAAAAAAAGAAATAATTAAACAAAAGAAATATTTTACTTTTAATTACTTTAGTTAATATAAACTATACTTTAATTAATATAAAGTTATATTGAAAGAGAGAGTGAAATATTTAGTTAATATAAAATTATATTGAAAGCTAGTGAGAAATATTTTTGTGTTCTCTTTTACACTAGGCTGTGTATATGTCACTCACTCTTTTACACTAAATTGAATGTATGTCAGGCTCTCTTTTACACTAGGCTGTTTGTATGTCAGGCTAGGAGGTAGTACACTTGGAGTGAAATTACTGATATCTTATAATTTCATGAAATATATATATATATATATATATATATATATATATATATATATATAAGAGTGAACATTGTTATTTAGATATTTTTTATATTTTTAGTTTTAAAGACATACCAATGGAAGTTTATTACATAATGAATTATGCATTTCTCCTATACTTAATTGGCGAATGTGTATCTCAACTCAATAACACTCACAAATAATAATGAACAGAATCACTGATCATATATCGTGTAAAAACGACATCCAAATTACATCCAACTATAACAACATCAGAAAAAAATTATAATGATATTCAATCTCACTTTTATCACTCGTTTAAGAGAAGCAAAGCCCAAAAAATGCTTCATCCTAGTCACTCAGTGTCAATGTCACCTGACACAGTTGCAATGAACTTGAGTGCATGAAAAAAGATGAAAAAAAAAAACTTTAGGCAGTCAAAAACCTGCATTTGAAGAGCGTTCGCATGATCCCTACAGTGCAAACCTTGGCAGAGATGCACCCTTGGCAAATATATCACCATCATTCAGTTTTGTAAATAGAAACTTTTTTTTTTAAATTATCATCTATTTATTGTAGTTTAGATGGAATTGCACCAGGCCCTCTGAGAGCTTCAAATGTTTCGTTGTAAAGTCCTATTAATGTCCCAATTACAAGTCCATTGATAACCACAGAGTCCAAGAATATGGGAATCAAAGACATAAACCCATGGTCAATGGTAAACCAACTAAACTTGATCTATATGGCTATTAATTGTAAACCAACTAAACTTGATCTCTATGGCTATTAAAGTAATAGACAAGAAAAATAAACCTCACCAGCGACATTTGATGTATTGACATTTTGTATTGTTGGTGGTGCTATGGCTGGAGCTATAACAAACTGCACCTGATTCGCTAAATCACTTTGGGGTTGAACTAGAGGTTTCACACAGCCCATTTGGCATTGGGTTGAGTTTGTAATTGGCATGAATCCTCTAGGAATAAGCAAGCACATGTGCAAGAAATGGTTTCAAGACATGAAATTGGGGACTACATATGGTTATGCTATAGGAATAAGCACATGTGCAGGAACTGGTTTCAAGACATGAAATTGGGGACTTCATATGGCTATGTAGGATTTCCCAACTGAGATTGAACCAAATCATAAAAATTTTAGTAAGTCATAATAAAAAAATGTAAACATGATCTCAGATACATTTCCAACTTGGGAAAGAGCAGCCCCAGAAAGTCAACAAATCCCATATATTTGAGGGTTCAAAGAAGGTGGCAGACATTGATCTATATTTCTCAAGATTGGTGGTGTAGATGGAATACATGTTTTCAACATTGGTTGATTCATTTGTGAAGGAAAAATATTAGTCTGCAAAATGTAAACAAACGTGGTCAGATATCACTTCATATGGCTATGTAGGATTTCCCAACTGAGATTGAACCAAATCATAAAATTTTTAGTAAGTCATAATAAAAAAAATGTAAACATGATCTCAGCCACATTTCCAACTTGGGAAAGAGCAGCCCCAGAAAGTCGACAAATCCCATATATTTGAGGGTTCAAAGAAGGTGGCAGACATTGATCTATATTTCTCAAGATTGGTGGTGTAGATGGAATAAATACTTTCAACATTGGTTGATTCATTTGTGAAGGAAAAATATTAGTCTGCAAAATGTAAACAAACTTGGTCAGATATCAGGGCCTATGGAGAGAAATAAGAAGAAATAAATTAATCAAAATTTTCAGTTAACTAACTTATTCACAACATGCTTATACAGGACTGCTTATTTTGCATACTACCTACGGAGCTGGAGAAACTGGTGATGAATATAAAACATGTGGAGATGGTTTGGCCGACAAGGTGCATGAGTAAAACAATTTTGAATGGAAGGTTTTTCTTGCGATGCCTATTGTTGGGTCCAGGTATTTATTTAGATACCGGATGCTAGTGGCCTCTCCATAGAAATTTACCATTTTCCTCCTCTGCTTCACTCCATTTGTCAAATTACTCGATAGAAGAACAACTCGGAAGAGTGGACGAAACTACAGTTGTAGAAATCAAATGTAAATCCTACCTTTAACATGCTAGGTTCCTTCATTTGAGTAGCAAGGAGAAGAACATTATCTTGATATAGTATATACATTGAGGAGTCTGAGGGAAAATATCAAAATTTGAAAGGCAAACAATAATAGGTTGATTGAGGCACAATAAAGGCTTGCCAAAGCTTAGGAAAAGCAGGCAGAAGTTAATGTAGTCATCATTCAGAGTCTTTCATATTTGCATAAGTAGGTACAAATGGGGATCGGTCATGGATAGGAGGAGAAGACTAATAGGGTAGATAGTAGCAGGTCTCAAAGGAGACACAAGTTGGATGGGGAGGATACAGTGAAGAGTGTAAGATTATTGGATACCCCTAATAGGAGGACTGGTATGTATGGGTTTAATTCTAGTCTTCTTTTAGGATACATCATCATCATCATCACCATCACCATAGGAGCAGTTAATACTTCCAGAGGAATTCAATAATGTCAAGCCTCCTAATTTTGATGGAGAGATGAAGAAGTTAAAAGATGTTGAACCATGGCTTCTTGGGATCAATAAGTTCTTCATATTCCATAAATACTCAGAGAGTATGAAAGCCAAGATAACTACTTTTAGTATCAAGGGGAAAGGAGATATCTCATGGGAATATGTGAAGAATGTCATAATCATTAGAGAACAAGAGTTGATCTGTGATGAGTTTGAGAGATTGTTCAAGAAGAAGTACCTATTCGAAAGATACTATGATGTCAGGACCAAGAAGTTCTATGAGTTGAAGATGGGTTCTATGATAAATCATGATGAGTACACTGCTTGATCTCTGGTTCAAATTATATTCCCCACTGAATCTCTTCTCTCTAGGAAATTCGATTTGCCTAGATCACCCTCTCACTCGATGTTTCTTCTCCATCCCCGTCGTCCTACTCTTATAATCTCTCATCAGTGAACCAACGACTATGATTAGATCTCCACCGATGGCTAAGATCATCTCAAACTCAATCCGCGTGACTTTATAGAGCATTCTCACCACTCCTTAATTAATTCCTATTAATTAACCAATTTTCCTAAGTTAGGAAAAATTTAAATGATGGCTAATTAATTTAATTAATGCATTCCACGAGCTTATCTCGCGAAACATTTTCTGGGTTTTGGTAATCTCGTGTTCTAACTTCTTAGACACAATTTGAGACTAGAACACATGTCTGATGTTACAAAAACTAACACCGATCAATTTTCGGGGACATTCCTCTAGGTCGTCCACCAGATAAGGGATTTGAGCATACCATAGAGCTTGGAGGAGGGGGTGCATGCAGTTATTACCACTCCCTATAGACATCATAAGGCATACCGAGATGAGATTGAGTAGGCCATACATGAGTTGTTAGATTTGGGCCAGATCAAGCCAAGTTCTAGTCCCTTCGCTTATTTAGTGGTGCTGGTGAAGAAGGATGGGACCCTTCACATGTGCATTGATTACAAGGTCCTGAATAAGAGGACATTGAAAAATAGATATTCGATTATGTGCATTCATGAGTTGATGGACAAGCTTAAAGGAGTGAAATACTTCTCTACGATGGATTTTTTCTCTAGATATCATTAGATGTGGGTGAGGGAGCAGGACATCTTGAAGACCGCATTCATGTGCCATTACGAGCATTTTGAGTTTCTAGTTATGCCCTTTGGGCTAACCAATGCTCCAGATAGTTTCTAGTCTTGCATGAACCATGTGGTCTACAAGTACCCGTGCAAATGTGTATTGGTATTATTTTATGACATTTTTATATACAACAGAACATGGGAGGAACACCTACAACACTTGGAGGAGGTATTGTGCATCCTTGAGGAGCAACAATTGTATGCTAGGATGTCCAAGTGCGAGTTCGGACTTAAAAATATGTTTTAAAACTCCGACACGAACTCCGAACAGGTTGAGGGTCGATTTCCGACTCCGACTCTGACTCGGTATCGACTTGACCTAGTTAATTTCAATGACTCGTTATTTGTAAAAAATACATTAAAATTTTATTTTATTTGATATAAAAACATAATTTTAAATATTTTCATTCATGTTTCCAAACACAACATTAGAATATAGATAGAAGAAAACATATGATCAAATTAGGCTCATGAATATATCCATTATATCAAAATGGAACCCAGTGCACTGTCCAATAAATGTAATATATAGAGATCAAAACAAAAACACATAACGAAGGAGGCTCTAAATGGCCTCTACAAAAAAACATCACTAGTCACTAGTCACTACTGGCTACTGCTAAAGAAGGCAACATCATTTGGCTCAGACTCTGACTCAGAGTCAGATAGGGAAACCCATGGTTCCTCATCCTCATCATGATCTCCAACTGCAACTGTAGAAGTAGTAGCAATACCAGGGGCAGCAACTGCACGCTGAGATAGACGAGCTATGCGCTTGCGTTGTGGTTGAGTAGAGGAAGTGCCTGCAACTGGAGGACTTGGGGTTGGGCCTGGTACTAGTGGATCTGCATTTAACTAAACATTATGTTCAACTAATGCCTCCATCTGTAAATCCAAATCAAGACCAATATCCTCATCAGAACCAAACTCTGCTGGATGGCTCTCCACTACCCAATCTGACGTTCGATCAATATCTTCCAACACAATGGGATCTGTATCAGGTCTTTTGTTCAGCAATTGGTTGTGTCTTAGATGAAGGTTGTATTGGACATAGACTAGATCATTTAACCATTTTTGTTTCAAACGGTTTCTCTTCTTCTTGTGAATCCTCTCAAAGATAGACCAATTGCACTTACACCTAGAAGCACTGCAAGTTTGACTCAAAATACATATTGCAAACTTCTGCAATTGAGGATAATGGCTATCAAATGCCTCCCACCATTGTGCTACAAAATACATAGTTTTGTAATGAGTTAGCTGAACAACTTATATCCAACTTTCAAATTATAAATAGTTTAACAAAATAAGAATTTTAAAATTAAAATTGCTTGTTTACCTGGCTCATTTGCTTCCCATGCAATCCTTGCTAGGTTCTTTCCAAAGGTACCTGTGGCTCTATTGAAACAAGTGATCTATCAGTGTATCTCCAGTTGGTAACTCTCCTTAGGGACCATGCTCTCAAGGCACTCAATCAATCCATTTCTAACCTCCCCAGTCAAAGCTTCTACCTCCAGAGCTTTATAATGATACATTGGGTTTAGAAAAAACCCAACTACATGTATAGGGCGATGGATTTGATTGTTCCATCTTTGATCAATGATTTCCAAAATGAGCCCATACTTATCCACTCTATCCTTGTATGCTACCTTTATTTTCTCCTTTGCTTGATCCATAGCCTCATAAAAGAAGCCCATAACGAATCTTTCCCCATCCACCAACCGCATAACCAGTGCCTCAACAACCTTCACAATATTTGATGCCTTTTTCCAAAATATTTCTTCATTAACTTTCTTTCTCACATATTTTCCATCTTGTTTGCGAGCCCATTGACATTCACTCCATTTATAACTGGAAAACACCCTTTGCAAGTTTCTATGTTGAGTAAGAATAGATTGCAATGTCAAAAAACAAGTTGCAAATCTAGTGATGGTAGGCCTAACAATATCCTTGCCCCTTGTGTGTTTCCTCATCAAGCTCAAAATCCATGAGTTATTGTAGATATATTTTGTTATGCTTTTAGGATGCTCTACAGTGTTCTTGATCCAATCTATTTTACCAATATCGTCAAGCATGAGGTCTATGCAATGTGCAACACATGGGTCCAAAATATGGTTTTGTGTTTTTCCTCTAACATTTTACCAAAAAGAAAATAGTTAGAGGCATTATGTGTGATGATTTGAACAACATTAGCCACCCCCACCTCTTCAACAACCAAATCCAAAAGCTGAAACAACAAGTGTGCATCTTTCACCCTATCAAATGTATCAACTGATTTTAGAAACATGGTTCCTTGTGGGCAAAAGATAAGAAAGTTTATAATGGTACGGTTTCTTTGATCAATCCATACATCTGAAATGATGGTACATCTTGTTTTTGACCATGAGCTTTTGAAATCTCTCAAATATTCATTAATGGACAAAACCTCTTTTTTCAAAAGAGATCCCCTTAACTCATGCATAGTAGGGCCTTTGAAGCCCTTTCCAGCAGCAAATATGGCATCAAACATAGGTTCATAATATGGTGAACGACAAGCATTGAAGGGGATATCAACATCATGACACCATATAGCTATTAATCACATGTAGTTTCTCTCAATTCTTTCTTCCAATGGTCATATAAAGTGGGTTGCATTTGACCTCTATTAGCTTGAGGACCATGTGCACTATCAGAGGGAGAGGAAGGCGTGAAATAACTTTTGATATCACCCTTCTTTTTATTTTTACCCTTACCCTTTTTTTGAATAGATTCCAAAGAGGGAGGAAGATAGCGAAAGGGGTTGGATGCATCAGTGGAAGGGATAGATGAAGAGCCCTCATAATAAAAATTAGGGTTGGCAACCATCATGTGTTTTATACTCCTCTTCCTCCCAATTTCAGCCTCTATTTATTTTTTCCTAGCTTTTTCTTCCTTAAACTTCTCAAATTTTTCTAGCAACTCCTTCCTAATATCCCAAATTTGTTTTGTTGGTGCTGCACATGGAGCAATTTGGCCTCTAATACCAGCCAAGTGTTTTTTCATCCTGTGAATTGCAATGCTTTTGATTATCAATCATCTCAGCATATGCCCAAGCAGTGTCTTTCATTCTAGGATCCATTTTTTGATATTTGGACTTGGAAATGAAAGGATAAAAATATGAAAAAAAAACTCTCCAATGTTCATTTCTTTTACAAAAAATACTCTTTTCAATTTCCAAATTTGCAAAAAAAAAAAAAAGCAAATACAAATTTGAGAAGTGAAAAAAAAACCTCTAAGATCTATCCTCCTCAATGTTGCTCAAACAAACCAACTCCTTAATGTGGCTCCAATGACTGCCTAAGAAGATCCTCACTGTTGCTCCAAAAACCAACTCCACAACTCTTCACAAATTCCTCACAAATGCTCACACCAATGCAATGAGATGGTTGATCCGAACTTAAGCAGGGACGCAATAAAATACAAATATAAACATAAATAGAAAAGTGAAACATAAATAAAACTTCTTTTCATTAATATCAAAGAACTAAAATATGCTTACATACAAAATGAAAATAAACTACCTCGGACGATGTTATCTTATCTCTGAGAAGAGATGTGGTGGCTACATGCCTTTGAACTGTGTTATAATGAGGCTCAACGGAATTTTTATTATTGAACAATAAAGAAAAACCATAAACAACCAAAACCTAACCCCAGGAGATGGAACGCCAAGAGTTTATAAGCCTCGTTGGGGTTAGTTGGGCAGCCAACTTCTTGAGGTTGGAACTTGGTCATATTATCTATGTTTGGCGCGTACAATACCTTGCCGGAAATAACTCTCTGAGTACTACAGGATTTGCCACAGGCCCCTACCTATGGCTATGGGTCTGTTGCAGACCTTAAAAAAACGCCGTTTAGGGGTCAAAACTGCTCCGGAAGTTCAGTACCCGTAAAACTGCTGAAAATAGTAAATGCTGCTATAAACAAGGAAACTAATGAAACCGACTGGAGGTCTAAGTGAAATAGGTGGGTGGCCACCAATATCCACCTAGATCAGTTCTCCCCCCTCAGGAAGCAATGGTACCCATTGTGTGAAGAGCCTCCATGTGGTGAAGAAATTTATGTTGAACTTGGTCCCTGGTGAACCACTTGCCTTGGTGAAGGATTTGGCCTGCTTTGACAACTCGACATAGTTGGATCCTTTGTTCGCAGGTGTTCTTGATCTGTGTGCCCATGATCCGATCAGTTGTGGCGTGTTTCATGCAATTTGGGTTTAACTCTATGGGTGAGAGTTGTTCTGCAAGATCAGATGTGTCCAGTAATGGTGAGAACCATGGTCAGACGCGGTCCACATTGAACACTAGGTTCAAACCAAAGAATGCTGGAACGTTGAGTTTGAAGGCATTGTCTCCTACAACCTTGATGATCGTGTATGGCCCATATTGGAGCGGGCGAAGCTTGCGGTGGGGTCCAACAAGACGCTCCTTCTGCAAATGTAGCTACACTTTGTCGCCGACCTGGAACTTGTGTGGCACCCGATGTGGATCATGCCGCTGCTTGTTGTGAAAATTCCTAGATCTGACAATATTATGAATCATATTGCAACAATCCGAGTATACTTCTCATATTATGTGAATTACACTTACAAAATTAATTCACACATGAATTATTGAAGTAACTACTGAAGCAACCTACACTGAATAAAATATGATTCTGAAACAAGGAAACTAAGCAAGAAATCGTTCACACATAGGACACCTTTATTTTGGACACAAGTCCCCGGAAAAACCCAATGCAGGAAAATCGGTGATTCAGATCTGATGGTTTTTATTATTAAGTAGTAGAAATTTCTGAATACATTGTTGAATACCTTAAGGATTATTCAGTTACAGAGAGAGAAACACTGCCAGAAAGAATGTGAGTTTTACCTCACTCAATCACTGGAAAATCCAGATGATCCAGTCACTGGAAAAGTTGTCTCTGGAGGTCTCTGCACAACCTCTGCATAGTGCCTACGTAGGCACTACGTCACCTCCTCTAGTCACTGCTTCACCCCAACAAAGGATCGATCTGACTCCCAGAATCTCAAATCTGGGCCTCCCAGTCTCACACCCCGGCTCCTGGCTTCTAGATATAATACGACAACTAAATATCATAAACCCTCTGAGTCACTGCGTAGCCTCTGCATAGCCCTGCGTGGCTCTGCGTTAGATCTGCTTCAGCCTGGCTGGCTCTGCGCTGGCTCTGCTGATGATTCTCTGGCTGGGAAAATCTCTCTCTGGAAGCTACTCTGCCCCTCACTGCACTAAATCACATAGATTTGACCTTCGTCCGAGCACTGCTCCATCAGAAGAATTTGATCTCAAGATTGACTCTGTGTGAGACATCAACGACAGAGATTAAATCTCTAATCAATGAATAAGATTATATTAGACTTGATCTTCAATTTTTCTAGATCATTCTCACTATGTTTTATTAATACCCTTTAATTATTTAATTTCCCTAAGTTTAGACTTAGGGTCCCCATTAAAACAATTAATTATTTTAATAAAACATGATCTGAGTGGAATTTTAACAAATAGTTTCTAAGTTCTTTGGAATACCAGTGTCTAAGCCTTTCCACAAAATTTGGGGCTTAGAGCACTTTCCGGTGCTACAAAAATCAACAATCCCTCTTAGCGAAGAAGGTGCTCTAACAATATGCATGTTGCATACTGCTTTGACCCTGAAGCATCCTCTGCGCTGTTGAAGTCCATCAACCACTGCACTGCAACTGCAACTGTACTGTTGCCCATGACACTACAAATGCCACTGTTGTATCCATACTACAACTCCCTCTCAAGTGTTGCATCTGTTATGCCACTAACAATGAATCTGCACTGTAACTCAGCTGTTGAGAGAAGCAGCTGAAGTCACCCAAAACTGAACAAGTCTTCAGTGGATGCATCTCGGTGCTGAAGACCCTGACTGTTGATAAATAACGTTTTGTCCCTCTGATGCACTGCGTTGCTGCTTCTTTGCATTGCGCAGCACTAATCTGCACTACGCTGCACTCCTATACACTGCATTTTTGCTGCTACGTTGCTCCAGAATTAGGCTTTGCTACCTACTGCACTGTCATCTCCATCACTCCTCGGCTCCTACTGAAACTCTTCCATCCCACTATTGCTGATCATGGGCTCCCATAGCAAGGTAATGATCCATGAGGTGAGCTCCTCAAGGATCCTTCTCAATTGAAGTTCAGAGTAAACTATAGTTCAACATCACCCCACTTCTTACCAATAGAAGCATGGGCACTCATAGCGAACTCATCTTGCTTGATCTTTGTGGTTGCAACTGTAGGATCATGCTTCTCATCCTTGTCCTTTTTCTTCAAATGACATTGTGATGCAAAGTGGCCCATCTCACCACATATGAAGCATTTTGTCTTCAAGAAATCTCTCTTTTGTCTATGTTGCCCATGCTGCCCTTTCAATGTGAGGGTTGCATTCTCTTCCTCCTCCAAAGTTTTCGATCTGCCTCTGCTGCTACCGTCAAGCTTGCACTTGACTAGATATCTCCTCAACTCTTCCTCCTGAAGTGCTGACCACATCTTCTCCCAATTAGGAAGCATAGCCCTAGCCAAGATGCTTTGGAAAAAAACTCTCCACTCCTCTGTGACTGCATTAAGTGCCAACCTCACCATAGTTGTTGCAGTTGGGGTGGATCCCACAACTATCAACTAGTCTCGAATCTCCTGAAGCCTCGTAAGGAATGAAGCAATGCGCTCCCCTTTTGTATCTGGATCATGCAGAGCTTCTGCTCCAAGTACATTTTCCACTGCTCGGAAGTTCCTTCATACAACAAGGACAAGACATCTCCCTGGTAGTACCCTTGCCAAATACATGTGAGACTATGTGATCCTTGACACCATCAAGGATTAGCCTCTTGGCCTTTGCCATGTTGGACTTGTATTTCTTATGTTGATCCAGATCTATAGGTACAACTACCACATTTTCCACGAATGTCTTGAGATCGTATTCATCCAAAAGGAATTGGATCCTTTCCTTCCATATTACATAGTTGGAGCAACCCTCCAACCGGTCCGGACCTTTAAGACCATGAGTTGCCATCTCAGTTGAACAACTGTCAAACTGTTTCCTCTTTCTCCCCCTATACGCAGCCTAGGTTGGCTTACACACTCCTTCTAGAGCTCGTAGATCTTCTACCCGGATCTGCTGCACAGATCTTGGAGAAATGTTGAATTCCTCGGCTAGGAATCCATTGAGTAAGAATTCCTCGCTATGTGCTCTTTTCTTTCTTCTGACGCTTCTCTTCTCGACAACTACCTGAAGAAAATTGCGTCCCTCTGGCTCTGCGTGAAGGCTCTGCGCTTCTTCCTTTACCTCGGAAAAATCTTAAACTGGAAGTCCTACCTCTCTGTCGACTCACTCAGATAGAGACAACCTCGAAAAATTAGCCCTCCTGGCTAGAACTGCACAATCCCTCTGGGGATTCGATCTGCTGCTGCTACAGCAATTCGGCCTTCACTTCATATTCATATCTCGTCTTCCTGTTTCACATCAAACGCTTTGATACCATGTGAAAATTCCTAGATCTGGAAATCTTAGGAATCCTACTGCAACAATCTGAGTATACTTCTCCTATTATGTAAATTACATTTATAGAATTAATTCAGAGATGAATTATTGAAGTAACCACTGAAGCAGCCTACAATGAATAAAATATGATTTCGAAACAAGGAAATTGAGCAAGAAATCAATCACATAGGACACCTTTATTTTGGACACAAGTCCCCGAAAAAACCCAATGTGGGAATACTGGTGTAGCAGATCTGAGGGTTCGTATTATTAAGTAGTAGCAATTTCTGAATACTTTATTAAATACCTCAAGGGTTAGTCAATTACAGAGAGAGAAACACTGGCAGAAAGAATGTGAGTTTTACCTCACTCAATCACTGGAAAATTCGACTGATCCGGTCACTGTAAAAGCTGCCTCTAGAGGTCTCTGATCAACCTCTATGGAGTGACTACGTAGGCACAACGTCACCTCCTCTAGGCATTCCATCACCCCAGCAAAGGATCGATCTGACTCCCGAAATCTCAGATCTAGGCCTCCCAGTCTCACACCTCGGCTCCCGGCTTTTGGATCTTATCCGATAGATAAATCTCATAAATCCTCTGAGTCACTGCATAGCCCTGCGTGGCTCTACGCTGCCTCTGCGTCAGCCTGGCTAGATCCGCGTTGCCTCTGTGGGACATCTCTTTGCCTCTCTCTGTTGATGATTCTCTGGTTGAGAAAATATCTCTCTCTGGAAGCTACTCTGCCCTTCACTGCACCGAATCACTTAGATCTGATCTTCATCTGAGCACTTCTCCGTTAGAAGAATTCGATCTCAAGATTCACTCCATGTGTGTCTTTCCAAATGACCCTCAAGCCTTCCCTTATAATATTCTCGTTGAGACAGAGATTAGATCTCTAATCAACGGCTAAGATTATATTAGACTTGATCTTCGCTTTTTCTAGATCATTCTCACTCTGTTTTATTAATACCCTTTAATTATTCAATTTCCCTAAGTTTATACTTAAGGTCCCCATTAAAATAATTAATTATTTCAATAAAACATTATCTGAGTGGAATTTTCACAAACAGTTTCTGGTTTCTTTGGAATACCAATGTCTAAGCCTCTCCACAAAATTTGGGGCTTAGAGCACTTTCTGATGCTACAAAAATCAACACTCGTACTTAGCATTGACTCTTTCCAATATGTCATGGACCAATATGTCATGGACTTGCTGGTGGATGTGTTGAATGCGCTCAATGAATTTGTTCTCCCTGTCAGCTTCAAATTGCACATGAGCCGAATTTCCCTGAATAGCTACAAATGGTATGGCCACATCAATGGTACATAGTGGTTGGAATCCTAATCCCACCTGAAATGGGCTATGGCCAGTTGAGCTATGGAGAGCTCAGTTGTAGTTGTGCTGGACATAGGGGAGGCTTTCATCCGATGTGCAAGGATGCTTCGAGTTGTACATGCGCAAAATTTGTACGATCATCTTGTTGACGACCTCTGTTTGGCCATCAGTTTAGGGGTGGAAAGTCGTGGACTTAGTAAGCTTGGTATCCAACATTGATCAAAGACTTGACCAAAATGTGCTTAGGAACCTGTTGTCCCGATCTGAGATAATGGATTGTGGGATCCCAAAGTGCACCCACACTCATTCAAAGAAGATTTTAGCAGTGGATTTTGTTGTGATACTCTTCTTGTAGACCACCAGAATGGCCATCTTAGAGAATCTGTTGACGACCACAAAAACACAGTGGTTTCCATGCTTGGTAGAAGGAAGGTCCGACATGTAATCCATGGAGATGGATTCCAAGGTCGACTAGGGTTAGGTAGCAGAGTATATAGGCCTTTCTTCTTGATGGTCGGTTTGGCAATGGCACAGGCAGTGCAGGATCTGATGTACTTCCCAATATCCTATCTAAGGTTCAACCAATAGAAGTACTTTTGTAGTATTGTCACTGTTTTCTCCACCCCAAAATTTCCAACGACCTGACTGTAGTGCGCTTCCCAAATCATTTTGGCACGCTCACTTGAAGGAACACATAGGTGTTCCAGGTGGCATAACAAAGCATCCTAGAGGTGAAACTTTGGAACTTGCTTGTCTTCCAAGAGTGTCTAATATGTGTTGCCAAATTCTGGATCGCTTTTCTAAATATGCGACCACCCCGAAGTCTCGTTCCCACAAGAGTCGAGCATAGTGGTAAGTTCCACGATCGACAACCGATTGAGGCAGTCTGCAACATTGTTGGTGCTGCCCTTCTTGTACTTAATGTTCAAATGGATTTGTTGCAGGCATGTGGACCGTTTCTGATGGCGATTGTTCTGCAACATTCCTTGTGTCTGTATGAACTCCAGGGGTCAGTGGTTTGTGTCAATGACTGTTTCCTTCCCCATAATGTAATGCTCCCATTGTTATTAGGCCTGCATAATGAAATACATCTATTTGTCATAAGTGGGATACTTTTGAACTGTGTCTGAAAGTTGTGAAAATTCAACAAACCCTGAATCCTATTGCAACAACTGGAATTAATTCTCCTAATTGTTTAATTTTTTCTTAACAATTTATTTACTGTTAGCTACAACAAATATTGAATCAATCACACTGTAACCTACAAAAATAAACTGCGAAAGAAAATAACCGTTGGAAGAAATGTAAGCACACACACAAAATAACATTGTTATTTTTGGACGAAAGTCCCTAGAATAACCCAACTTGGGAAAACTGGTGCAGCAGTTGAGGGTTTTATTATTATACAACGGTGAAATAATTGAAGTACCACTGGATGCCCAAATTGGAAATCATATAGAGAAAAAATTGCTCGAAAAATCTAGCGAGGAATTTCCTCACTCCATAGGCGAATCCGAGCACTGACCTCAGCTCAAAATTGAGCCGTCCAAATTTCCTATGTAGTCACTACGTCACCTCAAGCGTCTTGTCGGATGTTGTCTGAGAAACTGACTCTCCAGACCTTTGGAACCTCTGCCTAGCTTTTGGCACTGAATCATTTCTTCTCCCCAGCAAATACGAATTTGCCTCTAGAGGCTACTGCGCTACCACTGCGTCAGCCTCACTGTGGCTTCTCTGCTTCTCTGCAAATGCACTCATCAGATCTGTAATGCCTCCTCCGGCTTCACTGTCTCTGCCCCTCTCTCACTACTTCGATATCACTGAACCTCTCTCCAGAGCGGCAAACAACTGCTACTTTGGAAATCGATTTCCCAGTAAAATAGAACTGCTCTAGTGTGTGATCTTCAAGCCCTATCGATGACTTCTTATAATCCTCTATTGAGACTTCAACGACCAAGATTAGATCTTAATCGATAGCTAGGATTAACTTCAAATCGATCCATGTGAGTCTCTAGAACATTCACACTTTGACTTAATTAATTCTTATTAATTAATCATATTCCCTAAGTTTATACTTAGGAAATATTTAAAAACTGACTAATAATCTAATTAAGTCATCTCTAGGCGGAATATCACGAAACGATTTCTGGGTTTTGGAGATCTCATGTATTCTAGCCTCTCCACAAAATTTCAAGGCTATAACACATCTAATGCTACATAAACAAACACTCCCTCTTAGCGAGGAATGTGTTCTAGTACTGTTGCACCTATGGTAGCAATACTCTGCTTCTGCACCATCTCATGTCACGCTGATGATGTCTGGATACTGTTGCCCACAAACCACTGTGCAAATCTGATATGTGTTGCTACCAACCCTGCTGAACTACTTCCAACACTGCAGCTGCATTGCAACTCCCTCTCATTTGATGTTGCTGCAATTGCAACATCTAGAACTAAGAAACATCTGAAATACTGAACCAATTGTGTTTAGTATGATGCATCTGTCATCTGAGTCCTGACTGCTACTAGTATTTGCACTGTCATTGAAGGCTCTGCGTTGTTGCTGACTCTGCACTGTTGCGAACTTTGCAATGTGCTCCCCATAATTTGAATGCAACCGGTCTTTGCAATAGTCTCTGCAACTGTCACTCTGGCATCTGACTGCATTAACTGCCACTGGTCCATCCTGCTATTGAAATATTGGGGGCTCCTGTAGCAAGGTACTGATTCAAGAGGTGGACCTCCTCAAGAATCTTACCCATTTGTAGAGATCTGGGGCTACAAAACCAAGTCACCCCACCTTACTCTTGGAGGGATGTTTGCAAACATGGTGAAGTCTTCCTCCAGCCTAGAGGACAACTTATCAATCTCGACAGAAGTTTCCTTGTGGTCTTGCATCTCCTCCTTGTCCTTCTTCCTGAGAGGACATTGGGTACTGTAGTGGCCTAGCTCGCCACACTTGAAGCACTTGACCTTTAACAGGTCCTTCTTCTTCCTACGTTGCTCCCCTCGTGCCTCACTGGGACCCTTTGATGCGAGGGCCACATTCTACTCCTTCACCTGCTACAACCTGCTATTGTTGCTGCCATTGATGGAGCTCTTCATCAAGTCTTGCCTCAACTCCTCCTGCTGCAAGTCTGCCCACTTCCTGTCCCATATTGGAAATGTTTCTCTACCCAAAATACTTTGGATGAATACCTTCCACTCTTCTGACACACTGTTGAGAGCTACTCGAACTAGCTCTATGCCTTGAGGCGCTACTCCAACAGCTAGAAGCTCATCTCGAATCTCCTGAATCCTGGTAAGTAAAGGGTCTATTCCCTCCCCTTTCTGCATCTTGGTGCATCTTAACTTCTCCAAGTACATCTTTCGATGCTCAAAAGATCCCTGGTATAGCATGCAAAGAGTATCTGACATCTCTTTGGCCATACCTTGGGCCACTATGTGTGATACAACGTGATCCTGAACTCCATCAAGGATCAACCTGTTTGCCTTCGCCATCTCCTTCTTGTATTGCTTCAACTGATCTACATCTGTGGGATTGCTACCATGTTATCAATATAAGCCTTGATATCGTACTCTTCTAGAAGGAAGGAGATCCTTGCCTTCCAAATAACATAGTTGGAAGCTCCATCCAACCTATCTTGATCTCGAAGCCCAGTTGTGGCCATCTCAACAAAAAATGTCGAAAATATCCTCTTCCCTTCTGCTCAGTTGCTGCTTGGCTGTACGCACTTCCTTCTGGAGTGAGAAACTCTACACACAATGACTGGTGATCTTCAAGGGAAATCTAACTTCTTGAGACTAGAAGTTCCCTGGGAAAATTTTCCCTCAATGTGTGCTCTTCTTCCACATGACGCTAGTTTTGCTATAGCAAACTGCTGCAAAACTACTGTGTCCAACTATATATATGCTCTGCAAGAAAATACTAGTTGCTCCCTTTGCCTCTGGAATTCTTTGATCTGGAGAAATCCAATTTTTTTGTCGCTCTCTCAGAAAAACTGATTTTCCTCAAAACATACGGCCTCTTGGCCAAGGTGACTGTGCTTCTCTATGGGGTTTCGAACTCCTGCTCACACTGAGCAACGAAACTCCTCCTTTATTTGTACTGAGCTCTCTGGTTGATCATCTGCGCTTTTATACCATGTGAAAAATTCAGCAAACCGTGAATCCTATTGCAACAACTGAAATTAATTCTCCTAATTGTTAAATTAATTCTTAACAATTTATTTAATGTTAGCTACAACAAATATTGAATCAATCACATTGAAACCTACACAAATAAACGGTGGAAGAAAATAAATGTTGGAAGAAATATAAGCACACACAAAATAACACCATTATTTTTGGACGAAAGTCCCTAGAAAAACCCAACTTGGCAAAATCGGTGCAACAACTAAGGGTTTTATTATTATGTAGCAGTGAAATACTCTGAGTACAACTGGGTGCCCAAACTAGCAATCCTACAGAGAAAAACTAGCTAGAAAAATCTAGTGAGGAATTTCCTCACTCCACAGGGAAATCCAAGCACTGATCTCAGCTCAAAATTGAGCCGTCCAAACTGCCTCTGTGCAGTCACTACGTCACCATAGCGCAATCAATGCGTCATTCAACTTGGAATTGCGTCACCTCAAGCTGTCTTGTCAGTTGTTGTCTGGGAAACTAACTCTCCTGACCTCTGGAACCTCTTCCCAACTTCTGACACTAAATCATAGGTTCTCCCCAACAAATACGAATACTACGCTTCCACTGCATCAACCTCACAGTGGCTTCTATTCCTCTCTGGAAATGCACTCATTGGATCTGGAATGCCTCCTCCGACTTCACTGTCTTTTCACCTCTCTCACTTCTTCAATCTCACTGAATCTCTCTTTGGCAACAAACAACTCCTACTATGGAATTTGATTTCCTAGTAAAATCGAAATGCTCTAGCTTGTGATCTCCAAGCCCGGTCGACTTCTTCTTATAATCCTCTATTGAGACTTCAATGGCCAAGATTAGAACTTAATCAATGGCGAGGATTAACTTGAAATTGATCCATGTGAGTCTCTAGAACATTCACACCTTGACTTTAATTAATTCTGATTAATTAATCATATATCCTAAGTTTATACTTACGAAATATTTAAAAACTAACTAATAATCTAATTAAGTCATCTCTAGGCGGAATCTCTAGAAACAATTTTTGGGTTTTGGAGATATCATGTTTTCTATCGTCTCCACAAAATTTCAAGGCTGGAACACATTTGATGCTACAAAAACTAACAAAAGTGTCTCACTGTGATATGCCACTAGATGCCCTTGCTGAGTAAGAACTGCACCAATAGCATAGTCGAAGGCATCTGTCTCGATCTCAAATGGTCGTTGTAAGTCTGGTAATGTGAGCATTGGTGTAGAGCAGAGTCGATGCTTCAACTCAACGAAGGTCTTATGTTGGTTATTCAGACCAAAAGAACTTTTCTTTCGCTCCTCCCTTGGTGACTTGACTAAAAGGCCAAGTGATATGAGAGAAACCAAACACGAACTTGCGGTAGAAGTTGGCAAGACCCAAAAAGCTACGAAGCTCTGTTAAAGTGGCTGGGATTGGCCAATCTCGAGACCTGTATCTTGGTTGGGTCCACATGCACACACCGCTCATCAATGATGTACCCCAAATATTGAACCTGGGTCATGCCAAAAGTGCACTTCTCCAAATTGGCACACAACTTGTGTTGCCGCAGTGTTTGGAGGACCTGTCGAATGTGGTGGATGTGTTCTTCCAAACTCTAGTTGAAGATCAGGATGTTATCCAAATACACCACCACGAATGAGTTGGTGAAGGGTCGCAAGATGTCGTCCATTAACCTCATGAAGATTGCAGGGCCATTCGTCAACTCGAAAGGCATGAACAACCATTCAAAAATGCCCTCCTTGGATTTGAAGGCAGTCTTCCACATATCAGAGAGTCCGATTGGTACCTGGTGATAACCGGAATTCAAGTCAATCTTGTTGAAATATTTGGCCCCCTTGAGTTGGTCCAGTAGGTCATCAATATGTTGAATCAGATACCTATTCGAGATAGTGATCTTGTTTAGCGCCCAATAATCAATACAGAGTCTCCAGGTGCCATCCTTCTTTTGTACCAACATGATCTTGCTCCCACAGGGGGATGAACTTGGCCTTGTGTGCCCTTTCTGCATCAACTCTTGAATCTGTTTCTTGATTTCATCGTTCTCCATAACAAAGTGTCGATAGATCGATCCATTGGGTAGCGGTGCGCTCGGGGTCAGATCGATGGAGTGCTTGACCTGAAAGTGTAGAGGTACCCCTGCGGGTGAGGAGAAGATATCCCTATACTCCTCCACGACCTTTTCCATCTGTTACTGTCATGCGGAGAAGCCCTGTCTAGAGGCCGTGGCCACAATATTCTTCTGGCCCTGAGGGTGAATCATAAAGAATACAAATTTCCCAGCCTAGGAGATGATCTTACTACATTGCTTCGCAATGATTAGAAAGATAGCGGTAGGTGATGCTACCTCCAATATCCTGTACAATTTATTGCTTAAATTAATAATAACAATGAGAGGCCTAGATTCATACACAACATGTCGCTTCCACAAGTATGGTTGACCTAATAATACATCACAAACTTCGAGAGGAGCAACATCACACAGTACCTCATCCATGAAGGGCTTGATGTTGTAGGGGAGGTGACACTTCTAGTTGATGCAGAGATCTCATCCTTGGTGAAGCCACCTGGTGGTGTACGGTTGCGAGTGTGCTGTGGTCGGTAGGCCTAGACGCTTCACAACCTCTGCTGAAATAAGATTCTTTTGCCTCCCACTTTCGATATTGAACTACAGTGGAGAACCCTTCACCCACATTTATGATTGGAAGAGGCATTCCCCCTCCTCTGGATCTTCGGGCTCCTCCTTTTGGATATTGGTGGTGGCAACGGTAACACTGGGCTCTACATCAATAATATATGCTTCCCTTTGTCATTCCCCCTATTGGGATCTGACTCAGAGTTGGAGCATGCATCTGATTCATAAGCCTTCAACTCGGCTACCATTGATTGCTTGACTCGGCACTAACTCATGTTGTGAGTGGAGCTCTTATGGAACTCACACCACTTTCCCGTGTGCTTCTTTGTCTACATTGTGTTGTTCCTTCCTTACGGCTTCGATGGGTCGCCCTGCCTTGTCTTTGTCATTTGATCTGTGGTTTGGGGGCGCCTTTCCCTTGCTTTGGATTCGCAGATCCAAAGTCCCGCTTCTTCTGTTTGAATTTATGCTCGATCTTGACCATATATCGATAGGCAACACCGAGGGAGGAGATGTCGAGGAACTCCATTTTTTCTTGGATTTACTTATGCAAATAAACGTGGTACTTGAGTACGAAATGCCACTCAGAATCCTTAAACCCAGCTTCGTACGAAGGACATGAAACCCATTTGTGAACTACGGTACATCTTGGTCCCTTCCCTGTCGCAACGTGGTCCACTTTATGTATTTATCTTGATAGCTACCGACAGGGTAATATTGTTCCTTGATGGCATATCAGAAAGAAGTCCAAGTGACTACAACTGAAAATGGTGAGGCTTTCCCCTCGTCCTTTTGTTCACAATAGGTTTCCCACCAGTCCTTCACTTGCGGGGCGGCTTTCAGGAGTGCAAAAGTAATCCTTTCCCAGTTGGAAAAGTCATTAACTGAAAAATATCCTTCCAACAAATTTAACCATTTATCTGCGTCGTCCGCATTTATCTAGCCTTCAAATATGGGAAA
Organism: Pinus albicaulis; assembly: GCA_034641835.2. Lineage (NCBI taxonomy): Eukaryota > Viridiplantae > Streptophyta > Pinopsida > Pinales > Pinaceae > Pinus > Pinus albicaulis. Next base: position 990,689,310 of record CM076570.1, on the reverse strand, counting down.
GTAAAAGTTAACTTGTTGCTTAAAAGGAGTGGCGCCTCCAGAGTGGCTTCCGGACAAAGATGCGTCGCCTGTGGGTAGTCGTTGAAGGATCTGGGAAAAGTTATTCATCATTGCGTTCCTCTGTTTCTCGAGGGCCTCCTTGAGCAATATTTTGAAAGGATCTCCTACTCTCTCGTATTTCTTTTCTTCTTCCATGGGAGGTCGTCAAGGTTTGTGAGGCTGATCTTGCAAAGGTTCAACCAGATCAATCCCTAACTCCTTATACCCCAACCCCGTTGGGGACAAGGAAAGAAAAATCGAGAAAGCGCAGACCATTATGATACCATTGATTCGAACTTATGCAAGAACGCAATAAAATACGGATATAAACATAAACACAAAAGTGCAGCAGAAATAAAACTTCATTTCATTAATATCAAAGAATTGAAATATGCTTACATATAGAATGGAAATAAACTAGCTCGGGCGATGGTATCTTATCTTTAAGAAGAGATGTGGTAGCTACATGCCTCTGAACTGTGTTACAATAAGGCTCAAAGGCCTTTTATTATTGAACAAGAAGGGAAAACCCTAACCTCAGGAGATGGAACGCCAAGAGTTTGTGGGCTCTGTTGGGTTAGTTGGGAAGGCAACTTCCTAGGGTTGTAACTTGGTCATATTATCTTTGTTTTGTGCATACTATACCTTGTCGAAAAGATATCTCTGAGTACTACAAGATTTATCGCAAACTCTTACCTATGGCTATGGGTGGAACTCAAAAAAACGTCGTTTAGGGGGTCAAAACTGCTCCAGAAGTTCAAGACCCAAAAAATTGCTAAAAATAGTAAATGTTTATAAATGTGTGTTGTAGGCCGTGTTTACAACAGCACCCAAAATTTTGAGGTATATTTAAAATTTCGGGTTCCCCCTCTACTCGCTTAGGCGTTAAATTCTTTCACTCGACCTGCAGTCAGTGACATCCCAACGAACTATCCCAAACCCCTCATGAGTTGTCTTGCCATCATGATCAGATGTCGTTGTTGCAATCACGCCATATGTGGGAAGGATCATCTAGCGTACGCTCAAACATTCTTACCGCAGTTGCACCATGTGTAATGAGATTGCCATGCATACGTTTGAATGGAAACCTTTTGTGTATTGACGATTAAAGGCCCTCCCACTGTAGGTCATTAAGCATGTTGTTTGAATACTTCTCTTAAGCGTGTTAGTCTCATATGTTTTATCTGTGGCCATCATTATCGAAGAGTAATTATGATTTTGTAATATTCCATGCAGGTCGACACCACGGGTGACAAACTCCTCAATCTTGTCATGACATCGAGGGCAATAAAATTGAGCTCGGCAACAAAGCCAAGTTGTGGAACAGGGGAGGAGGAGGAGCAAGCGACCAGTACTGTTAAAAGGAGGATGGTATGATACATGTTGATCAGAGAGAACCTTCTATGTCATTGATGCAAGAGCTTTCTTCACTAGTGCGCACCAGATGCTTAAAAGCGCTCCGTTTGGAAATGCCCAGATCCTGTACCATACCATCTAAATCTCGATCGGTGCACGCAAAGGAACATATTTCGCCACTTTAATGAATCTAGCCTAAATTATAGCTCGGTGAACAAAGCCGACTCAGAAGATTTCCCTAGAGAACGACGATCTCATTCAAGGCTTCTCCGTGCCGAGATACAGTGCAGAAGCGCACATGCTGATGGTGACAAGACAATCGCACAGCTAAAGGGTTTCTTCCATTGGCTGCAGTTGAATGAAATGGTTCGTAGGTTCAACATACGTCAAGGATAAGTATTTTGAAAGATCATCACTATCAATTTGGTGATTAAGTCCGGATTTACTTCTTTCAGTGCCTCATCTTCCATCAAAGTACAGGTGTAGGTTTGTCGGTGAGATTTAGGCTTGATTGTTCAGGCATTGGTGCATTATAGTTTTGTCACAATATCTAAACGCACCTTTTGAGAAAGCAATATTTGTTGAACCTAAGCTACACAGTGGACGCACATGCGATGGACCAAGGTTGTGGTTTTGACATTATATAATTAAAACAAGGAAAATAAAAACCATATGGTGTCGAAATCATAGGAGACCGTGGAGCAACTATGTGAAACCATGGCAAATAGGCAAACATTTGATGGGCCGAGGTTACATTGCAAGTTAAAACCAAGGCGCAATTCCATGTGGTTTCCAACCATATAAGATTAAAGGAGAGATCATATAAACATCACGAATGAGCACAAAGGTTTCAACGGTCGACTTTTCAACCTTGGTAAAATGGAGCGGATATATTATATAGTGACCAAAATTTATATTTAAAGCATGGGGCAGAGTTTTATTCTTTAGAGAAGACATAAAATATTTGGTCAAAAGGCGCTTTTAAAAATGGAGTCAAACATTCCGATGGTGGGTTTCAAGCTATCATGAAACATTCGGAGCAGATAAACAGTCATCCAAAGCTGTGTTTAACATGGAACGAAATAATGGAACAAAACCTACAGTGGCATGTTATAACAACTATAGTGCGATGATGATAATCTATGTTTTGAGCACTGTGAGAATAATATGTTGGAGGAGCGAGTCATATAAACTAAACAAAGAGAAGGCATTACGAATGAGTTTAAAGGTCCAATGGCTGTTTTCTACTTACGTAAAAGTTTTGGAGCAGATATATAATATTCCATGGTCTAAAGTCGCATAAAACCGAACGTGAAATGTTTACGTTGCATGGAGCCAACGTAAACATTTATATATATACGTGGCGGTCAAAATTTCCAACTAAAGCATGGAACGAAGTGCTATGAGTATAGTGGCATGTTAAAATCGACAATCTGTAACCACGTTTTAAGCGGTGTAAGAACCATATGGTTTCAAAGCCTTATAGCAGGGCGGAACAAACTATAGAAACATTACAAATGGCTCAGATATGTCTGTGGTGAAATTTTATCCAGATATTTCGGATAGAGAAATAGAAACGATCCAAACGAGGGAGCGGGTTCAACGTCCTCGTCCAGCTGTTTCTGGCCCTTCGTTTCTTTTCAAATTAGGAATGGCTCGCTGATGGAGAAAGTTTCCCAGTACCGAGCGTTACGTTCAGCGCCTCCCCAGAATGCATTGATGACATTTAGTAACAGTCCATTATCACTAGATCAGTGTTTCGGTGGAGGCGGCAGTGTTTTCAATTACCCAGCGTGGTTTTAGCTGCGACAGCGTGGAAAGTGGCATGCAATTCCATCCTAAATGCATGCACTCGGATTCAGTTGTATTGGTTTTGTCATTGCAGTAGGATACAGATCCGCCAGTGAAGAGCGAAACGCTCCATCGAACCAACGCAGCAACGACTGTGGAGCATTATTTCCAGAGTGAAAAATCCCTCCATTACAATAGATGAGAAATGTTCTATTACAGGATAAAAGTTCCCCTTTGAAAATTATGACAAAGATGCTGATTCAAGGAGGCTTAGGGTTCGATGTTAAATCAGTATATTAGGAACAGTCGCAAGTTAAAACGATTTTGTTGACATGACCATCCCTGCCTCCAAAGAGGGCGTGAAATAACTAACTCAAATCTCAATGCAGCTCCAGCAGATCAACGTTATTATATTTCCTTTGGAAGATTGGTTTTGTTAACATCGTGTGAATATAGCATAGCAATGGTGCTGGTCTGCTTATAACCTGACTTGCCACCACGAAGACAAGCTGTTCGAAGGGCAAGAGATTTGTCGGAGTGCGTTCCTTCCTGCAACTTCACTAAGGAGCAGCGCCCTCACCTTATTTGTCATGAAAGCATGCAGACTCATAAACCCCATTTCGAAGGGGCGTTCCCTTAGTAAGATCTTGGCGCAAACTTTCGAACATGATGAAAGTATCATTGTAGCTCGGCATAGTTTTTGTTGTGGAGAACACAAGCATCATGTTGCCCAAATCAACACTTACATTCCATTGGGTCCGCATTCCAAACTCGGCCCACAGTTACGCTAATCTGCATTACGGTAATTGAAGAAGGTACAAGGAAACCTTACTCGAGCCAGTATCTCCGATGACATAATGGTGGATGCTGTTGGTTGGTAGGCGAAAATAGACCATTTCCCAGCAAGCGAGAGAGTCGGTACATTGATGGCATATGTGTTGGTTATTCCTAGTCCCCTACTAAATCAAAAGCTGGGAACCAGAAACGCATCACATGCAATGGGAGATGGCACAAGAAAAATCCCTTTGCCTCATCAATGGGTTTTCACTACAAACATTCAGATCCCAAGAGAACTTGATAAGGACCACGCTGCGACATAACATTTGACCACACAGGGGTCCAAAGTTTTCATTTTACTTGTGTAATTAATTAAATATGCCTCTTAACATTGTTATTCAAGAAATGAAGACATGTAACCTAAGATATGTGATTGCAGGTGGAAGCTGTCGATTTGCACGATGAATTGGAGTTTTTCCCAGCAAGCAAGAGGACCGGTTTTCAAAGCACGTGAGATGAGGAGTACTGCTACAAAATCTGCAGATCTGCTTTAAGTCGTAGGTCGTAGATTTCTTCAAGTCACAGGTCGCTGATGGTCGAGGTCACGAGGTCACAAATCCCAACAGGTCGCAAGGTCGCATATCTTTAATTTTTTCGCCTTTGCGACCCTGCAACCCAGCGACCTAGTCGCAAGGTCGCAAGGTCGCACCTCTTCGGTTTTTCTACCTTTTGTGACCTCGCGACCTAGCGACCTAGTCGCAAGGTTGCAAGGTAGCATTTATTTGGTTTTTCCTCCCTTTTGCGACCCCGTGACCCAGCGACCTAGTCGCAAGGTCGCATCTCTTCAGTTTTTCCGCCTTTTGCGACCCCGCGACCCAACAACCTAGTCGCAAGGTCACATTTCTTCGGTTTTCCTTCTTTTTGCGACCCCACGACTCAACAACCTAGTCGCAAGGTCACAAGGTCACATATTGGCCATTTTATTACACCCTGTGACCCCGCGACCTAGTCAGGTTGCAGGTCACAACAACAGCTCAGGTCGTAGGTCGCAGAAAAGACTAGGTCGCAAGGCAGCCCAACAGTCGGGAAGATGAAAAATCAAGGAAGCCCAAAGGGCAGGTTTTGTATTATAAATACTCCTTCGAGAGCTTGTAAAGATGATCTTTGGTTTGGGACTCGAGCTGAGTATATTGTATTACCGGAGGATTATACACTTAGCCATTAATACAAGCATTTTGAAAAATCCCCTTGTGGATATGGTGTTGTCTTATGTATTAGCACTGTCGAGTATTATATTTTCAGTTTCTAAACATCCTAAGATTAAGGGAACTGTATTTTAAATTCACATCACAGTTGCATAACATTTTGTTGAGTATGTTAATGGTGGTTGAGTTTATTTCACTTTCTTAGCGAATGTTGATGAATATTTATCTGCGTTCGTGTTATCATTTAAAATTTTAGGAAGTGAAGGGTGTTCTTGCCGTGAGGAACCGTTTCCTTTGCGGTCAAAACAGTTTGCAAGAATGACCCTAATGAAGCGTTGCTAACGACACTTCCTT